>CM022885.1:36022805-36047190 GCA_012654025.1 Pachypsylla venusta | reverse complement strand
TTTAATTGTCATCATACATCCGTTCTTGGAGGCTGATAATTGACATGGGTCCCCAGAAACATGACAAACACTGCAATATAATTACGTCAGTAACATAAGAGTTATAAACATAATGATATTACAGAGTTGCTTTCTGCGTTATTTTACACTATCAGCTCAGGTGGACTCGGCCCGTGAGGATGTCACCCTCAAGTAACTTCTTACAATCTCAAGTATGATTTACTTTTCCTCATGGAAAGTTAGCAAGTCATATATGGATTGGAAGAAATTACGCCTTCGGCTAGGTCCTACACACGAAACATAAAATAACGTAGATTTTTTAAAAAAATTGGAGGACCGAATGGTCTTTCAATTTCCCTTCACAACCAGACTAGTAAGAAATACTGTTTTTGGCAATCCCTCACCTAAAAATTTCATTCTATCTAAGGAAAATTTCTTACCCTTAAACTAAGCCCAGAGTCACGTCCGCTAGAAGGTCATAATCCAAATGTAGTTTAGTACGCGTCTATTAAATAAATAAATTATCTAAGTTCACATTAAAAACCGTTCTTTATTTTATGATGGGCACATAGAATGATTGTCCGAAGGCAAATATAGAATAACAAAGTAATGGCATTCTCTATACCGAACACTTAAAATTTATATCCGCCAGCCCAGAAACCGCTCTAATATCTTCATTTTATATTTACTCCAGATTCTCACTTTAATCTTTAAGATACAAGAACGAAAGTTAATAAAATTAATGAAATATGGTAAGAACTCTCGTGAGAAAGGACATTTGTGCTTTACACTCGGATTGCATCAAGGAATTCAAACCCTGGTCGGGTGTGAAGTTTCACCTAAAAAAATCCATCAGCCGAGATAATTGAAGTTTTGACACTAACTTAAATTTAATCAAAAATTTTTATCTTCGGTATATAGGTCTCAATTTGGATCTATTTGATCGCGAAATTCGAAAAAAAAAAATAAACCCATATGTCTTGTTGCAGTGTTTTTGGTGCTACTACTGACTTTCGACATGGGTCAAAAGTATGTATGTAGTGTCTCACATTTCCCAAACACAATTCCAATACGAGTATGCATGTATTATTCTTAGTGTCATTATGTCTCGCATTTCCCAAACACAATTCAATTCCGATGTGGATGTATTTTTCTTAGTGTTATTAAGTCTCGCATTTCCCAAATACAATCCAATATGTATGTATTTTTCTTAGTGTTATTTTGTCTCGTATTTCGCAAACACAATTCCAATATGTATGTATTTTTCTTAGTGTTATACACAATTCCAATACGAGTATGCATGTATTGTTCTTAGTGTTATCCTGCCTCACATTTCCCAAACACAATTCCAATATGTATGTATTTTTCTTAGTGTTATACACAATTCCAATACGAGTATGCATGTGTTGTTCTTAGTGTTATCCTGCCTCACATTTCCTAAACACAATTTAATTCCGATGTGTATGTATTTTTCTAAGTGTTATTATGCCTCGCATTTCCCAAACACAATCCAATATGTATGTATTTTTCTTATGTTATTATGCCTCGCATTTCCCAAACACAATCCAATATGTATGTATTTTTCTTATGTTATTATGCGTCGCATTTCCCAAATATTCCAATTCCAATATCGCTATTACCATAGCTACTGAACTGTACAAGAGACTGAATTACTCACAAATCAAGTACCAGATTAAGTAGAATAATCGAAAAAAAAAAACTTTTTTACATATTTGTCTGGACTAGAATTAGAATCTCCAAGTACCCGAAGTATCGCCCTCAAAATATTTATCTACTCGTATGAGACGGTGTGAATTCAGAAATTATATTATATCGTCCAAATCTGACTATACGTATATGCAAGGCCTTACCCACGAGGGGGGGTCCTTGGGGTCCAGACCCTCCCCCCGAAATTTCATTATTTTTTATGTATGACTTATGTAATATTGTAAGGTGTAACTCACAACCACCACCAACACCACCACCACCACCACCAACAACAACAACAACAACAACAACAACAACAACAACAACAACAACAACAAAACAACATCAACAATAACAAGAACCACAACAACATCATCATCATCTACAACAATAACAACATCAACAACAACGACATCATCATCAACAACAATAACAAGAACCACAACATCATCATCATCAACAACAATAACAAGAACCACAACATCATCATCAACGACATCATCAACAACAATAACAATAACCACAACATCATCATCTTCCATGATCATCATTTTGAGGTGTTAGTCCTGGCTTGGCTGTCAATCTTTTGGACCCTGCCCGAAAATATCATGGGTACGGCACTGCGTATATGTGCTCACAATGTTACGCGATGTAATTCTTTGTCAATTTTGCAGATGATACACGTTCTATTATCCAGATGAAGCGTTGTGCGATGTTCTTTTATCTTTTATTTATTATTTCCTCTCTATTCCATTTTCTAAATGTTCAGTTTTACTGCTACTATAAAAAAAAAGTAATAATTATTAAAAAAAATAATACCTGAAGGAACATGTCTCCGTCAGTAAAAGCCTGTTCGTATAAACTTAATTCTCCGCGACTTCGGTATTGATTTTCTTCCTTAATTTTATGCATGGTAACTGAAAAAACACAAAAACAAAAAGGAAATTAAAAAAGAAAAATAATAGTAAGAGACTCTGACATTGGATAGCAGAGGAAATATTTTATTTTTGACTTTATGTTTTACGTGGAAGGAGTTAGTGGTGCTGAAGGGTATGTGCGCTCCCCAAAATTATAAAAGACGCCGAGCATTGTATGTAAGGGTAGATCAATAAGTTACCTGTGTTGGGAATAAGGACACAAAGGATTTACCAGTGGCGGCGACATGTCGTGGTCCCTCGCAAATTTTCATTAGGGGGCCTCTAAACTTTTCCCCAGAGATAAGAGATATCCTTTTACAAACGAAGGGGGGGGGCTTACTTACTTACTCTTCGAAGCCTAGTAGGCTTTTGGCCTCGTCAACTAGCTGCCCCCAATTCGTTCTGTCATATGCCTCCTCTTCTGTAATCTTTAGCTGGTGCACATCCTTTCGTACTTGATCTTTCCATATTAATCTGAGGCGACCTCGTTTTCTTGTGCCGGCCCCTTGCAACTCCCAGATGTTTTTGATCACGCTGTAACTGTTTATTCTTACTTAATCTGGGGCGACCTCGTATTCTTGTGCCGGTCCCTTGCAACTCCCAAATGTTTTTGATCACGCTGTCACTGTTTATTCTTACTTAATCTGGGGCGACCTCGTCTTCTTGTGCCGGCCCCTTGCAACTCCCAAATGTTTTTGATCACGCCGTCACTGTTTCTTCTTATGACAGGAGCCCATCTAATTCTTCGGCTCCTGACTTTAGGCACAATGTCGGGTTCATTGTACAGATCACGAATCTCCTTATTTCTCCGAATTCTCCACTCCTCGTTGTCGCATATCGGTCCAAATTCTCTTCTCAAGATCTTATTTTCGAGAGTGATTAATTTACTTTCAGCAGCTTTTGAAAGGAGTTCGCATTTCCGGAGGGGGGGGGGCTGCTTAGGGGTTTATGGGATCAAACTATTTTTTGAGTTCCCGTCTACGGATGAATTGTCGAAGATAGAGGAATGTTTGCTATAGTTTGTACACAACTTTTCCAAACATGATCTTCTTTAAGGGCTACACAGCTTTAATTTCTTTCAGATTTCCTCCAATTCAATAATAGTCTCCTTATTGATACCCCAAGTTTGCTATAGTTTATACACAACTCTTCCAAACATGATCTTCTTTAGGGCTACACAGCTTTTTTCCTCCAATTCAACAATAGTCCCCTCATTGGAACTGATACCCCTTTACGATTTTTCCATTTAGGGAACAAAGAACAATAATCAGCCACGTCTGCTGAGTAAGAAATGTGTTGCAACATATTGTAGGATTTTTCCACAATAATTCAAGCTACCAATCGATCCGTTTCTTTTTCCATTGTATGAATATACACTAAACCTATGAACGATTAGTCACAGTCATTTCAATGTTTTCAATTTTGAGTGATGTTATTTAAGAGCTAATGGAACAAGCCAGCAA
Source organism: Pachypsylla venusta (assembly GCA_012654025.1). Taxonomy (NCBI): domain Eukaryota; kingdom Metazoa; phylum Arthropoda; class Insecta; order Hemiptera; family Aphalaridae; genus Pachypsylla; species Pachypsylla venusta. The sequence goes on along the minus strand of CM022885.1, from coordinate 36,043,103 downwards.
TTACAACTTTCCTCGTTGTGGTCATTGCAAAAATTACCAAAAATTGTAAAATGATTAAAAAACAGATGAAAAATACTCAAATTCGGTATGTTTGATTCCCAGCAGGCCTGTAGTCAAGATTTTTTTTGGGGNTATCCAAGTTTTTTTCGGGGGGTCGAAGCATTGACAGCCAAGCCAGGACTAAAAGACCTGAAAATTATGATCATGGAAGGTGATGTTTTTATTGTTGGTGATGTTGTTGCTGCTGTTGTTTTTGTTGATGATGTTGTTGTTGTTATTACTGTTATGTTGTTGTTATTAATTTGGTTAAATTGGGATACTATGTCAAGTAAAACCATATTAAGGCAGATAAAATACTATATCTTCACTTGACTGTAAAAATTTTTACAGTCAAGTGAAGATATAGTATTTTATCTGCCTTAATATTACTTCTATTGTTGTTGTTTTTGTTGCTGTTGTTATTGTTGTTGTTGTAGTTGCTGTTGTTGTTTTTTTAATATTATAGGTCACGTACAAAGTAGAGTATTTTCATTTAAAAAAAAAAAAACGATTGAAATTTCGGGGGGGGGGAGGTCTGAACCCCATGATTGGAATTTTCAAGGTTTATAAAAATATTCGGATATGTTTGGATGTATTTCCTCATTCTTACGATGTCAAATATTGTCGTAGGAAAAGACGACAATAATTGACATCGTTATAGAGTTAAATTAGTACAATGTAGAGTTTTTTTTTTAGGTAAGGCCCGAAGGTCGCTTACAAATTTTGTGGGTATCACAGCGTTACTAATGTACTCATGTACTATTAATGTCTTCAATGTTCTAATACTCATGAAAAATATCATGAAAAAAGTCGGTATGTACCGACCTGATGGCCCCTCGGAAGGTTAATCCGGCCCTAAAACTATATCTTTTTATTCAGGTAATGCCACCACTTTTACCTTAAGAACGAGCCTGAGTGCACCCCGAGATCACAAGCACTAAAGTCGAACATTTTTCGACCCCGCCGGAAATCGAACCCGGGTCCCCTGCGTGCAATGCCATTGTGATACTACCGGTCATGGTCCAATATCTTAAATTTTGTCGCGACAACATATCAAATCAAAGCGAAAAAGTTTTAGGTGGCCCTTTAAGCCTTAATTTGGAACGTAGTTTGCAAAAAACGGTCCAACCGTTTTCGAGCTATGGCCGTTTTTCCTATTTTTGTAAGGGGAATCATAGAATACTATTAGCTTCCGATTTTTCAAAGGGAAATCATAGAATACTATTAGCACGGAACGGCCATGCCTCTAAGGCGCCAAGCTATAGACCGTAGCGAAGCACGGGCGAAACAGCTAGTTTTGAATATAATCTACCCTGTAAAAGTACATTATCAAACACAATACTCCTGTATAAAAATTTTAATATATTCAAAATAACGATAAAACAATGCGGTATAGCTTTCAGCATTTTTAATTTCTGTGGATTATAATTCTACATCAGTTTAACGCCATTGTGGGAAAAAATGGTTAAAAATGTTTTTGGTTTGTCGGGTTTATGCTGACAAATAATTATCCTTCATTCTTTTGACAAAAGTTCATAGTGGAAGGAGCATTAAGCAGTTTATGAGTGCAAGTGGTGCTCGGTGCCCGTCTACAACCTAGTCAGTAGTCACTCGAATAGTTGCCATTAATTATTTTGATTTGGAGAATAATTATGTATGTGAACACCTAATGTACCTGCGGATGAATGATGGATGCGCACATCAATGAATGAATAATGGGGTTGTCCTGCAACTATCGTGCGACTCCAGAATTACGTATGGGAACACCTATGTACCTACGGATGAATGATGGATGCGCACATCAATGAATGAATAATGGGGTTATCCTACGACTATCGTGCGACTCCAAGCTCACTCTACTCCGAGCAACTTCAAGTGACAAATCCAACTCTAGGATGATTGAAAATTTGTAGTCTACCGGATACAACAGAAAGTGAGAAAACTTGCTTAATTGAACTGATGGAGATGGAAGTCTAGCGCTAGTGTTAGGGAGTATAGCACACTGGTTTTGTTTTTCTTGGCGTTGCAAAAATAGCGTTTTGTAAGACGTAAAATAGTGTGTGTTCACATGTAACTGCTTGAGATTCCACATTTTCTGTTATTTCGTTATTCGTTATGCTTGTAGCGTGTAGTCGCTTGAAGTCGCTCATGTTAGTGTGAGCTTGTAGTCGCTTCCAAAGGACATACAATTTTTGGTTGATTAGAAATTAAAAAAAAAAAAAAATGTAATTATATTTCTTTGTGTTATTGCAAGGTATTTTCAACAATCTCTCCGATATCACTAAACCTAAGTTACATTTAACAATTACCTTATAATGCTACCACTTGTCGCTATTACCACAGCTACTCAATTGTTCTCAGGAGACTAAGTTACCCCCATGTGGAAAATTAGAAGAAAAAAAAATCAAATTTTCAACCCCACCAGAAATCGAGGGTGGTGTACAATCTACTAAGAAGACGTCCACAATTAGGAATCATCATCATCATAGGTTAACAGTTGTGGGGCTAGTTTGCAACAGCTCGCCATGAGTTATCGATACTAAAGAATCCTTATGCAGTAGCTTCTCCTTACTTTCTGCATGGGTAATGGAAACGATATCGTTTTCGACCCCTCCCTTAGTCGCCTTTTACAACTCGTATGGATTTGAGTGCTTAAGTCGCCCTATCCACAGGGGGGACATAGAAAGGATAGAAGGTCTAACTTAATGAAAGTTAGTACCAGTTAGGCAGAAAATGCATCATTTGACGCCCATGCTCATATCACCAAAAATGAAAATCAAAGACACCCAAAGATATTATTTCTTTTATCAAAACTTTGCACTAGGGTATAGAAAAATAAAGTGATCGTAAATTCTTGTACACCCTATATACCAGGTACTTACAAATTAATTAAACACCAACATCATCATCATCAACAATAATAACAATAACAACAACATCATCATCAACAATAACAATGACAATAAAAATAACATCAACATCACCTTCCATGATCATCATTTTCAGGTGCTAGTCCTGGCCTGGCTGTCAATCCTTCGATCCCCCTCCCCCGAAAAAAAATTTTGGATACGGCCCTGCTGGAACTTGTGAGGAGTATCTTTGGGTTGTCCTCCTCACAGTCTGAATTTATCTAAACAGAAGATTTTACCCTAAGAAAAGTGCCAAATTCAAAATCTGGTTGTTTCAAAAAGTGAGAGATACATCCAGCAAAATTTTTAATTTTATTATAAAATATAAAAAATAAATTTCAAAATAGAAAAAAGTTGTATCAACTGCAAAATAATTTTGAANAACATCCTATATACCATCTCTAAATTTAATTTATTATAAAGGTTCAATAACAAAACATCTTTTGATGTCATGTAGTAAATTTCAAGAAAGACCAAAATTATTTACCTGCTTCGTAGACATTTTTATGTAAAAACGTTAAGGTAGTTTTTCGATTTGAGTCGCCAAATGGAGACTGTTCGTTCTCGTAAAACAAAAATATACTGAATAAGCTGATGATCAATGGATGAGTTTGAATTTTTTGTGAAGATAGTTGGAAGCTATTAGAAATTTCGTGAACTTTTAGAAAAAATGTCACCAATTTTGACGTATTAAAAAGAATGAAAAAGAACTGATTAATATACCATTAAGAAGAAAAATATCAAAGTCATACATATAATCAGAGGAGATGAATATTCAGTACTGAGGCTGATCTTGGAAAGAAAAAATCCACCTATATACTGTTCCAAGTGTCAGGACTAAGGAGAAGCTTACGTTCATAATTCCCAATCTCCGATAGGACAGGAATATCTTCCTATCTTCAAACATAGGCACAATGTACATATTGATCTACGCTCGTAAATAAAATTAAAAAAGTTAAAGATATAAACAATTATCAATTTTGTGGACAAATTTAACGCTTCTATAACTCTATTTGAAACAGACTATAAAAAGAGCCAAGATAGTCCGTGGTCCGTGGAGAAGGTTTGAAAAACAATTTGGATCGGATATCATTGTCAAGAGTATCTTGAAGTTAGAAGTCATTTGAATTTGATAATTGAGTTGTTGCTGATATCAGACGAAGCATTCACATTAACAGATAGCTGAAGCCTGCCAGTACGCGTACTGAACTTGGAGTCAAACACCTGTATTTTGTATTTGACGTCAATACTGATCTCTGAAATGCCATCTTCAACTTCATTAGGTTGTTTTTTTCTGTTTTATTGTGAGTATGGAAAAGTATGTTTTTCTGAGCTCTTCAATTGAGTTCACATTTGTTTGTTGGTTTATAACAGCACCGCATTGCATTAAAAGGGTGATATGTTTTTTGCTATACTATCATGAGCGTTGAAAGTGATGATTACAAAAAAACATATTTTTTTGTGGATCTGGACAACGGGGAAACCATTTCTTTTCTAGAGTAAAAAAAAACATATTTTTTTGTGGATNTGGAGTTGAAAAACATATTTTTTTGTGGATCTGGACAACGGGGAAACCATTTCTTTTCTGGAGTAAAAAACAAACATATTTTTTGTGGATCTGGACACCAGGGAAACCATTTCTTTTCTGGAGTTAAAAAACATATTTTTTGTGGATCTGGGGAAACCATTTCTTTTCTGGAGTAAAAAAGCATATTTTTTTGTGGATCTGGACACCAGGGAAATTATTTCTTTTCTGTTAAGTGAAAAAAAAAAACATATTTTTTGTGGATCTGAACACCAGGGAAATTATTTCTTTTCTGTTAAGTGAAAAAAAACACATTTTTTGTGGATCTGAACACCAGGGAAACCATTTCTTTTCTGGAGTAAAAAAAAACATATTTTTTGTAGATCTGGACACCGGGGAAATGATGATTAATTTCCTTATAGGGTGGAAATAGGAAACTGATAGCTTGCGCAGGCATTAAATTATGAAAACATTTTGTTGAGTAATAAACTCGTGAACTCTGTCTAAATTAGCCCCACGTCACAAGCTCATATGATTTTTTATTGTTTTTTTTTTTTACCTGGCAAGTTTGATGAGTCATTTTTATAACCTGTAAAATGAAATCTGTCAAATTATTATTTCTAGGCGTGTGGTGGTACTTTGTCCCGCCAAGTTCTTAAAAAAATGCAAAAGATGAAATCCGAACTTTACGTTAAAGTATTAGATACTATCATTCCTCAAAGAGTTGCCAGCGCAAAAAAAGAAAATCATCGATACTATAAAATTATGTGTCATCCAACTGAAACTGAAACCTCAGCATAAAGCTTTTTAACAGTAATCACAAGATTGAAATAAAATATTATAAAATGAAGCCTAAAATCTTTGCAATGAATAATACTGTAAATACGATTACTTGAATAATACTGTAAATACGATTACTAAAAACAAAAAATTTTGTAGGTCCCTTGGGCCCTGGTATCAGCAATGTCTACTTTTTCTAAAAGCTTTAGTATCTATTCTTGTCCGAAGAATTTCACTGTCAATCAGCATTGTTGAAAAATCCCTCAGCAAGTCAGCAACAAAAAAACACTTTCTTGCCGAAAAATAAATCTTTTTCAACTTGCTGTATTTTTAATAATTTTTGGTAGGAACCATAAGAACACTAATGTAAAAGAAGGTACTTTGTGTTATTATGTCACAATGTTTGTGGACATCATAGGATTATAAGGTATTTTCAACATTCTATCCAATATTACTAAGCCTAAGCTACACTTTAACAATATTTACCTTATAATCTTTCCACTTGGTGCTATTACCAGGAGGTTGAGTTACCCCCAAGCACAAAACAGACCAAGTAGAAAATTTGAAAAAAACACAAATTTTCGACCCGTCCAAGAAGCGAACCCGGAACCTCCTTGGTGCAAGCCGAGTGTGATACATACTCTGCCACGCCTGGAGACGTCATAAGAACACTAATGGATGAATATTGTTTTGTTCAACACTGTCTTACTTGGAACTAGGTCCATCTGTTTGGAAATTTAATTTCTTATGAAAAATTATTATACCTCTCATTCTGTAAAAGTGGTATTTTTTGAAGGACTGACTCTTCATAAACCGGCCCTACAAAGATTTAATTTCTTATGAAAAATTATTATACCTCTCATTCTGTAAAAATGGTATTTTTTGAATGACTGACTCTTCATAAACCGGCCCTACAAAGGCCATAGAATCCAAATTTCACTAAAACAGGCATACATCATATGATATATGCAGATATTAAAAACCCATTTTAAGACATTTAGCTACCTTTAAGAGCTTTTATTGATACACGCTAAGGAAATCCTACTTGTAACTAGGTTCATCTGTTTGGAAATTTAATTTCTTATGAAAAATTATTATACCTCTCATTCTGTAAAAATGGTATTTTTTGAAGGACTGACTCTTCATAAACCGGCCCTACAAAGGCCATAGAATCTAAATTTCACTAAAAAAGGCATACATCATATGATATATTGATACACGCTAAGGAAATCCTACTTGTAACTAGGTTCATCTGTTTGGAAATTTAATTTCTTATGAAAAATTTTTATACCTCTAATTCTGTAAAACTAGTATTTTTTGAATGACTGACTCTTCATAAACCGGCCTTACAAAAGCCATAGAATCAAAATTTCACTAAAAAAGGCATACATCATATGATATATGCAGCTATTAAAAACCCATTTTAAGACATTTAGCTACCTTTAAGAGCTTTTATTGATACATGCTAAGGAAATCCTAGGAAGTATTTGCTCAGTTAGGAAGTATTTGGGACACCCGTGTATATTTGGGCATAATTTACGTCAACATAACTGGTCAATGGGGATAAACTACTTTAAATGGAGATTTTGATGATTTAATATTAGTGATCATTACAAATAAAGCTTTTTTACAGCCATTTTATAACATTAGAGACTTTTTGGTCCTCGTTCGGTACTCCTATCTCAATTAAGAAACATTTGAAACATCCTCGAATATTTTCGTCATAATTTGAGTGAAGGATTGAGTGGTACTATTGCACCTAATTTAGAATCGCCCTGTCTGTTAAAAAATGAAAGATCTCGCAGCCTTATAATTATTCCAGCGGCACTGAATCAACCATAAGTTTCTAAAAAGCCTGATCCTTTAAAATTATTAATCCACGCCTGCTCACCTTCTATACCGTTGGTTAGGAATAGTAAATTTAATTTCACAGAAGTTTATCTGGTATAATTAATCTTTTGTTTTACTATATCCAAGGGTGGGGGGTAATGACAGGTAGCAGCAGTCTATGGTCTTTCCAGACTGAGGGAAGTGTGTTCACTCTGTTTTACCCTTACACTAATACTCTATATCACTATCACCCCAAAATGTATTAAATACAAAGTAGCCGCGGCTCAGAAAAATAAAACAAATGGTCAAACTAAAAATTCAAAGTTGATGCGATATTTCACATGGATGGTTATAGACCATTCATGTGCTATTAGCTCTGTGGACTGGAATCCACTCAGTTCCACCAAAAATATCATATTTTATAGAGGACCGTACCCAAGATTTTTTTCGAGGGGGGGGGACCGAAGTATTGACAGCCAAGCCTTGATGTTGTTGTTATTATTGATGATGATGATGTTGTTGTTATTGTTGTTGATGATGGGTTCACCTTACATTATTACATAAGCCATGCATAAAAAATAATGAAATTTCGGGGGGGGGGAGGAACCAGGTTTTTTGGCTCCTCCGAACAATCCGGGTCAATGTTATGGTCTATTTAACTGAGCAAAGTCTATTATTCACAGTCCATTTCTAGATACCAAAGTAACGCGCCGCCCATACTGATTGTGGGTGTAATATTCTATGAACATTAGTTATGAGTAAATATTATAACAAAGGAAATCAATATGATTTTCAACAATAAAACATTGTATTTGCTGTTTGCTGAAGTAATTGGATGTTAACGAATAGTCCATCATTTGTTTCTTTTCTAAATATACCTTCTTTGTTTCCTAACACAACATTATGGAAGATAATGCACTTTCAGACACAAATAATCTATCTTAAATGTTTGTCCATAGCCTCCTCAAACCGAGAAAATTTTTGTAAGGTATTAGGGATACGAGTCTACAAATGTACAGCAATGTATTTTGGTGATGGAAACAGCTTTTGGGGAAAAGGACAAGCACAAATGATTCAGAACTAAATTATCTAATAAAAAATTAATTGAGTTTCATTTTTTGAAAATAAACCAAATCTTGATCTCAAGCACGACAAAACAAATGTATACAAATGAGGCAGATCGCTCGATTTTTTTGTAATATAAGGTAGGGATATGAGTCTGCAAATTATACAGCATTGTATTCTGGTGATGGAAACAGCTTTTGGGGAAAAGGACAAACACAAATGATTCAGAAATAAATTATCTAATAAAAAATTAATTGAGTTTCATTTTTTGAAAAGAAACAAAATCTTGATCTCAAGCAAACGAATGTACACAAATGAGGCAGATCGCTCGATTTTTTTTTGTAATATAAGGTAGGGATATGAGTCTACAAATGTACAACTAATGAGGCAGATCGCTCGATTTTTTTTTGTAATATAAGGTAGGGATGTGAGTCTACAAATTATACAGCATTGTATTCTGGTGATGGAAAAGGCCAAGCACAAATGATTCAGAACTAAATTATCTAATAAAAAATTAATTGAGTTTCCCAAATGTACACAAATGAGGCAGATTGCTCGATATCAATGAAATTACACATTTTTGAGAGAGAGAAAAAAACTAGTGGTTAGATAAAACGAATAGTTCTGTGAACTGTGAACCGAATTTTAATTGTCTACCCTGATTGGCCTGGTATGACCAAAAAAATTAATCAGCTAATTCTATGAATGTCCATACAAAATTTCATCAAAAATCGGATAAGGCGTTCGAGAGTTATCGTGATACAAACAGGCAAACAAAGGCAAAAATTGCTAAGTCGGGTCCCTAATGGAGTTTTGAAAGAATTCTCAGTAACATCTAACAAGGGGCGGATCCAAGGTAAAATTATAGGAGGGGGAAGTAAGGAAATAAAATGCATTTATTGGTAATAATGTGTGAATAAAGGTTAATGTTTTTTTTATGCTTCACCTAACAAATGANCTTTCATCTATATCACCGTATGGGAAGTAATAAAAATAAAAGTAGGCAATTCACTTATTTGATGTGAAATGGCGAATACGTTTCTTCTTGGCAACAAATAATTCGATTATCAGATGTTAATGTTTACGAAATATAATACTAATATTTATGATTGCTGTGTTAAGTAAGTTGATTTATTTATTATTCAGAAAAAACTTGAACATTTTCATTATGATAATTTTCTCACCGGGCCTCTTAGGAAATCCCGGGCCTGGGGGGGATTCCCCCCCATCTCATTGGGCCTGTCGTTCAGACTATTATTATAAAACTAATGGCCTCTATGTGATTCGTCAACACTAGTCACAGCCAAAACTCATGGAAAGTTTTTTTTTTTTTTTTTTTTGACTTAATTCGCTTTCGAATCGTAACGAAAATTATTGTTTGTTGTACCTCATAATTACAATCTCTTTAAAATTGTGCTACCCCAATCATTTTTAAACTTGTGCTACCCCAATCATTTTGAGTGAATAATGAATGAAGAACACCAAATATTCTTTTAGAAGTCCCACGTGTAAACGTTTAACTTCTCTTAAATGAGTACGTGACAATCATTAGCCGATTAATAAGGAAAATATATTTCATTTTGCAAAAGATGTATTCCTGTGATGTGATGAGTAATAAGAACTTAAAAAGTCGTAAAATGATCACGATATTTCAGCAAATTACCTTCTCACACTGTTTCAGAGATGATTTATGTTCCAATTTGTGTCTTCATAGGCTACAGGGTGTCAAGATGTAAAATATGGTAAATAATTAAGAAAATTGATTTCGGTAAAATTGTAAAAAAAATTGATATAATTCGCAGCAGCAACAACAACAATCAATTTTAGAGGTAAAAGGCGAAAGATTTATTCGTTCTGGAAGGAAGCCAGAAGCGATGGCTGGTTTTACGCATCATGGCGACATGGAATGCACAACATTACAGTTTCAGCTAAGGCAATCAAAACGTTTTCGGTTACCTAATAGTTCTACCAATATTCCAAACCCGGATGTAGAAATGGGGAAAATGTTTCGTTGATTTTAAGAGGAACACCGCTAATAATACATGCCACGGCATGTGAGTATGCTCTGAAATTGGTTAAAATTTCTCTTTATAATTTCCGAGTTATGATTTCTGATACCATCCTGTTGTTTTTTTAATATACCAAAGTGTGACGATATCATTGCAAGATATTAGCGGCTTACAGATGGGCACTATAAAAGTTTTTTTTTTAAGAAAAGAAAGAATACATAAAACATATTTCTATGATTAATAAATTAATTTCATATTTCTGTTGCTGTTGCTGTCTTTATGACGTTGTGTTATTAATTTGTAGTTGTGGTCAGATGTGCAACACGAGTTTGATTGCACTTTGCATTTTGTAGTTTTCGATTGGTAGCGTAAAATTAAATGATTTAACAAAGCGAACAGGAAAAATTTAGGAATCGTCACGAAAAAATTACTCCTCCTCAAAATTTTATGTTTTACGTTTGAAGATACGTAGAATCCAAAGACCGAATAAAAAAAGTTCTTTGATTCGCCGTGAAGTGCCTTTTACGAGGCACGTTATACCATTTACATTATAGCCACCTCGTTACAATTTTCACCGTAAAGGGAAATTTTGTCACTTGGCATTCACCGATTTAGATGAAATTTGATAACCTTCACGACAGACAAATGGATTTTTTTTATTCGATTTTTATGTTTTTCGTAAATTATTTTTTTATTCAGCTTTTCGAGTGTTGGTATATTTCCTGAAATATAAAACACCAATCTTTCTAATGTTAAGAAATTTTCAGGAATATAAAGCACCAACCTTTCGAATGTTGGGTCCAGGAATATAAAACAGCAATCTTCGAATGTTGGGACATTTTCAGGAATATAAAACACCAATCTTTCGAATGTTGGGATATTTTCAGGAATATAAAACAGCAAACTTTCTAACGCTGGGATAACATTTTCAGGAATATAAAACACATTTCTTTGCAACGTTGGGATATTTTCAGTAACATAAAACACCATTGTTTTTAACGTTGGGATATATTCAGGAATATAAAACACCATTTGTCTAACGTTGGAATATTTTCATGAACATATAACATCAATCTTTCTAACGTTGGAATATTTTCAGGAATATAAAACACCAATCTTTCTAGTTCCGGATATATAAAACTCCAATAAATCTAGTGTTGGTATATTTCCAGTTCCAGGATAAAATTCAATGTTGATAGGCTATTTATTATATCATAACAGTACGATGGGAAAATGAGTAAATAATGAAACCAAAATTAAATAGAAACAAGATATAATTGCAGATACCTGATTAGGTTCATGCTGATATATAGTACGCCTTAGAATATACAGTGTTTGAAAAAAAAAGAACTTATTGAAATTTGGGTAGAATATTGTAAGTGAATGGATTAGAAAATAGGGGTTTAAAACATAACCTAATTGTAAACGTTAGTGAACTCCACTTTTGACCCCGATATAGACCCCGAAATGCACAATTTTCATCTGATTTTGACGAAATTTGGTATACATGTTTAATGTATGAAGAACTTTTCTGTATAGTTTTTGGGAGCCCTGGGCCCCCTCGGTGTGTTTTTTGAAAATGAGTTTTATCTTTTTACCAGTTTCTTGTAGAAACGTAAAATTTTGATATNAAAAAAAAAAAAAAAATAGTTTTTTGAAAATGAGTTTTTAAAATTTGATTAAGATATTTTTTTCTTGATCCACTAGTTTAACCCAGCACTACAGGGATGGTAGCCGGACGTATGAGCATGCAGTTCAAAAGAAGTTCTTATTTGCTGCTAAAGTTTTTAATTGTCCTCATCATGAACCATGTCAATCACTGCTATATGTATTATGATTACGTCAGTAACATAATAATATTACAGAGTTGCTTTCTGTATTATGTTACACAATCAACTCGGATGGTAACGGCCTGTGAGGATGTCACCCTCAAGTAACATTTCACTATCTCAAGTATCACATATTTTAACTATGTTACTAAATCATAATTGAATTGGAACCAAATTAAATATAATGGCTATACATGTAAAATCACAAAAAATCGTAAATTTTTTTTTTTAAAGCTCACAGGGTACATAAAACTTATTTCTGCCACACCCTGTATAGTGCAATAGCAACAAAGCTTAACAAGGTGTAAAGTTAATGCTATTATAATAATTATTATCTATTTTTATAAATCTCAGAATTGATTAAATCACATGTTGATTATGCTATCGTTGAAAGTGTGTTTGCTCATCTTGTATGTTGCTCGCAGTGTTATTGTTAGATTTCCTTTCAGTTGTTTTCAATTCACCAGCAACTCATAGTGATGGTGAAGTATATTTTCTTTGCGGTACACTCTCTCGTGAGAGCGTTTTACAATTTTCAAGTGTACATTCATCTGAGGATATTTTTGAAACCCATTAGTTCTTCAAACCCATTGGCCACTGCGCTCCCAAACCCCTGGTCATCTCTTTTTCGTATTGGTAACTTTTTGTTTGACAGGGATGTCGATTTCTTTGAGAAATTGAAGAGTATATCCAGGTCCGAAACCCCTGGTTATCTATTTTTCGTCTTGGGAACTTTTTGTTTGACGTGGATGTCGATTTCTTTGAAAAATGGGAGAGTATATTTAGGTTCGAAACCCCTGGCTATCTATTTTTTGTCTTGGGAACTTTTTGTTTGACAGGGATGTCGATTTCTTTGAAAAATGGGGGAGTATATTCAGGTTTGAAAAACAGGGATGTCGATTTCCTTGAAAACTGGGAGAGTATATTCAGGTTCGAAACCCCTGGCTATCTATTTTTCGTCTTGGGAACATTTTGTTTGACAGGGATGTCGATTTCTTTGAAAAATGGGAGAGTATATTCAGGTTCGAAACCACTGGCTATCTATTTTTCGTCTTGGGAACTTTTTGTTTGACAGGGATGTCGATTTCTTAGAGATATTGAAGAGTATATTCAGAATATACTCTTCAACCCTGGCTATATATTTTTCGTCTTGGGAACTTTTTGTTTGACAGGGATGTCGACTTCTTTGAAAAATGGGAGAGTATATTTAGGTCCGAAACCCCTGGCTATCTATTTTTCGTCTTGGGAACTTTTTGTTTGACAGGGATGTCGATTTCTTTGAAAAATGGGAGAGTATATTTAGGTCCGAAACCCCTGGCTATCTATTTTTGGTCTTGGGAACTTTTTGTTCGACAGGGATGTCGATTTCTTTGAAAAATGGGAGAGTATATTCAGGTCCGAAACCCCTGGCTGTCTATTTTTTGTCTTGTGAACTTTTTGTTCGACAGGGATGTCAACTTCTTTAGAAATGGGAGAGTATATTTAGGTTCGAAACCCCTGGCTCTCTATTTTTCGTCTTGGGAACTTTTTGTTTGACAGGGATGTCGATTTCTTTGAGAAATGGGAGAGTATATTCAGGTTCGAAACCCCTGGCTATCTATTTTTCGTCTTGGGAACTTTTTGTTTTGACAGGGATGTCGATTTCTTTGAGAAACGGGAGAGTATATTCAGGTCCGAAACCGCTGGCTATCTATTTTTCGTCTTGGGAATTTTTTGTTTTGACAGGGATGTCGATTTCTTTGAGAAATTGGGGAGTTGGATGTTGCATTGAGTAGCATTTTACTCTTTAATTATAATAGTATGTACAATTTTTTACCTTTTACCACTGTCACTGATTGTCTCATATTTATCACGAGGCTAAGTGCAGTCGGTAATATGTCCAAAAGGGAAATCGAACTATTTGAAGATTTTGCGTGTAGGCAGCAGTATAAAGGCGAAAAGATATTTTTTTGCTAACTCTCCATCCTTTGGAAGTGACTTTTTGAGACTACGAGCGACAGATCCAAATGAAGTAATGTTTATGGAACCTCTTCTAATGTAAGCGTCCTAAGAATGGATGGGATCAGTTTGGGGAAAAAACTGAGAATACCACTCGGGTGCTGATGCAGTGATCACCATTTTTGTGACATACTCGTAATAACGCAAAGAAACAGCATTTATAGATTGAGGTTATAAATAGTATTCTGCATCTTTCCAGACAATCCAGTCAAGATTCAACTGACAATATTTTAAATTGCCCGGTCTTGATTATTGGGGGGGGAGGAGGGGGGGCGAATGTATCTTAACCTCTTACTGAGACACTCTTCAGAAGTCGGATATACTTTATCTATTCCACAGAGTAAAGTTTTTTCTTATGCTTTGCACATTTTATTGGTCCTCGGATAGTATCAGCTTGCAATAAATTTTTAATTTATGAAAGACTTTAATTCTTTTTTTTTTAATATCCACTACACTCTACTGCTACTCTTAGGAAATAGAGGGTAATTAATTGGGCTAACATTTTATTTATTATTGCCTCTTTCTTTATGTTGCGCCCGCTATTTTATAACACCGTTCTGGTAGTCAATCAATTTTATAACTATTTTCAATTAAATAATTTTCTCTACGCTACACCAACTGATTTTCTAAAAACTTCTTACTAGTCTAAAAAAAAAAGTGTGTTTCAAGATCTAAATCCCTGCCGTTTAGTCTAAAATCTGACCAAAATTAGGACATCTAAGGACCAGGAGAACACAACTATTTAATGTGTTTTTATCTTCTATCCCTTTCTTGCTCCTTTCTTATCCACCAGTATATTTTCATTTTCTCACTGTGCTACTCCTTTCGTTTCTCGCCCACAAAGCCCTCCAGTGCCTCTCATTGTTTCCTCAACCACTCCAAACAGTTGCACTTTGTCCCTCAACAGATTCCTTTCTTCTCCATCAGTATATTTTCATTTTCCACTGTGCTACTCCTTTCGTTCCTCGTCCACAAAGCCCTCCAGTGCCTCTCATTGTTTCCTAAACCACTCCAAACAGTTGCACTTTGTCCCTCAACAGTTTCCTTTCTTCTCCACCAGTATATTTTCATTTTCTCGCTGTGTTACTCCTTTCGTTCCTCGTCCACAAAGCCCTCCAGTGCCTCTCATTGTCTACTCAACCACTCCAAACAGTTGCACTGTGTCCCTCATCAGATCCCTCATTTCTTCTCCATCAGTATATTTTCATTTTCTCGCTGTGCTACTCCTTTCGTTCCTCGTCCACAAAGCCCTCCAGTGCCTCTCATTGTCTCCTCAACTCCTCAACCACTCCAAACAGTTGCACTGTGTCCCTCAACAGATCCCTCATTTCTTCTCCACCAGTATATTTTCATTTTTCCACTGTACTACTCCTTTCGTTCATCGTCCACAAAGCCCTCCAGTGCCTCTTATTGTCTCCTCAACCACTCCAAACAGTTGCACTTTGTCCCTCAACAGATCTCTGTCTGGAATATCTTCCTCTTTCTTGCTCCTTTCTTCTCCACAGGTAAATTTTTATTCAGTTGTCCAGGTGTTTCTTTATCGACGGAGACACTGACGTGGAGTTGTTATTACTAACAAACAACTAATAATATTTACCGAGATGTAAGTGAATGTAAACTAATAGTTATTTTCACAGCTATAAAATTTAGTATTTTGTACCGTTGTAATAATACTGTTCAGAGTGGTGCCAAAGTTAAGGACCCTCGTGGCTGTGAAGTAATTAAATTTAAAAATCACACTAAAGCTATCATAGTCATCAGGTCGATGTTTGGCTCTAAGATAGTTAGCAGAATCAGAATATAAGTATATTATTTTAACGATGAAAATATTCGGTATCGGGTATTTAAGAAAGATATATTTTAATTTTCTCACTGTGCTACGCCTTTCGTTCCTCGTCCAAAAAACCCTCCAGTGCCTCTGATTGTCTCCTCAACCACTCCAAACAGTTGCACTTTGTCCCTCAACAGATCTCTGTCTTCAATATTTTCCTCTTTCTTGCTCCTTTCTTCTCCACCAGTATATTTTCATTTTCTCACTGTGCTACTCCTTTCGTTCCACGGCCACAAGCCCTCCAGTGCCTCTCATTGTCTCCTCAACCACTCCGAACGGTTGCACTTTGCCCCTCAACAGGACTCTGTCTGCAATATTTTCCTCTCTCTTGCTCCTTTCTTCTCCACCAGTATATTTTAATTTTCTCACTGTACTACTCCTTCCGTTCCTCGCCCACAAAGCCCTCCAGTGTCTCTCACTGTCTCCTCAACCACTCCAAACAGTTGCACTTTGTCCCTCAACAGATCTCTGTCTGCAATATCTTCCTCCCTGATGTCCATCTCAGTAATGTCCAAATTAATTTCTTTGAACCATTGAATAAAGTTTCATTTTAATTTAAAAATCTTTGTGTTGCAAGCCAGCGTCTATGGTACGTTGAATACACCTGTTCCCGTTAAATCACTGAAGTTAAGCAACGTCTAGTGAGGTTGTACCATGTGGGTGTCCACGTGGGTACGCGCCCTCGTGATGCTGGCTTTTTTTCCGGCCCAATCCAGGCTGGGTGAGGTCAATGTGGGTAGTTGCTTTGCAAGTTTCCAGCGAATGGAGGGTAAAACCCCCGTCTTGAGTGACCAATATAATTATGTTAAAGAGACGTTAATCCAAATTTAAAAAAAATCTATGTAAATATGTAGATTGATTTTTTTTTCTTCTTCTTCAAGTCGATTCTACAAAAATGGAAAAATAGGTGAATACTACAAAAATCCCATAATAGAAATGAGTGTAATATGTTAAGTAGTAAGTTATTCTGTAGTATTTTACATATTTTCATATTTTACATATTACATTTTACATATTTTTACATATTTTCTAGTAAGCAGGTTTTATCTACAATAATGATTCATACAAGAAGAAAACTGTACATCACATCAAGGTTAAAGTTAACGGTAAAAATTATATGAAAAAGTAAAAATAATAAATTAACACTTTTACTCATTACTGAATTTTAATCATACTATAAATCCTTATCTCATCACCACATTTTACTCAGGGATGATTTTAGGAAGAAAAAAAAAATCTTCTTGTGGTGGACTTGGAATTCCAGTGTGTAAAGCTAATGCTTCTGGTTGTGAGTGCGTCACTCTAAATGAGTGTTGGATTTCTTTAAGCATGAGAATCTGGTTTTCCTGTGGAAAAGGATGATCTCCGTTTAATATAACCCTATTTTCGGAGTTAATATAAACCCATTTTCATAAACTAGATCCTATTCTGAGAATAAAAACTACGATAGAAATAAGAACAACAAGATCTTAATGTTGAAAATTAGCAATGATTTCTACGAATTTTTTCTTTAATGCATTTTAGAAATTGGAAAAAATTAATAAAACACAAATGTATAGTTTATGTATTGAGTAGGATGAAAAAATAGACAATGTGATGTATTGAAAACCATCGAACAAAGAAAAACAAGACACGCTCAACATAAATACTCAGAAGATTCAGTGGAAGTCTTCTGACCAAGATCATTGAAGGAAGAATGGAAGGAATAAGACCAAGATATGACGGGGCTGACATCATACAAAGCATTGAAGAGAACATCAGAAGATCGTGAAGAATGGATGCTAATAGCAGAGAAAATTTGGCAAACTTTTCAATAAAAGTAGCAATGAATGAAAGAATCGTCGAATAACGAAAGTAATTCAATCTGAAGTTTTGTCCTCATATCGACTGTAAATTTATGAAAATTTTCAATGCCATTTTACGTTTAACTCATGGAAAAAAGTCGATTCATAATATAGTCATGAATTGGTATTCAAATTTACGCGCTCATAATTGTATATGTTATTCGAATGTCAAGTGATCAATGAAATTAAATAAACCGCATGAAACAACGTAAAGACGTCACGAAAAACATCAAAAATATTATTTAACGCAGGAATCTGGAATGAAAACAAAACAACTTCACCAAAAACATCCAAAATATTATTTAACATAGGAATTAGGAACAAAAACAAAACAACGTCACCAAAAACATCCCAAATATTACGTAACATATAAATTAGGAATGAAAACAAAAACAAAACTACAAATCAAAGTCACCAATAACATCAAAAATATGATGAAATCATAGGAATTAGTAATGTGAGTGGAAGATCTGGAGACCACTGACCCATCCCATAATCTTCTAACAGCCAAAACAAATAAAATGGAAAAACAAAACAATGCCACCAAGATCATCAAAAATATGATGAAATCATAGGATTATTTAACGAAAATTTATTTAAATAATCATCTGCGAACAGTATCACTTTTTCGATCATTAATTCCAGACCTGATAGATAGTTATAAAGATACATCGATTAAGTTAGAATTCATTTAAACGTTTTTACCATAGATTATGTAAAAAGATTTAAAAAATAGATTACAGAAGTTCATAGAATGTAACTCGCAACAAGTAAGCATATGAGAATAATGATTAGTGAAATAGTCTACTTACTGGACGGATTAAACACTAAATTGATTTTAATTCGATTGCATTATAAAGTATAATTTATTGCTTTACTTTGGATGTGAGTGAATTAGAGTCATTCGATAAAAAAATTGAAATTATTGCACAAAAATCTATACTTATTTATAGGTATATTAACACAGGTACTAATAATAATTGAAGGTAAGTTGCAATTACCAACCATTGGCTTTCAAATATCATTTGAAATTTTAAATATAATTCATTTTTTACTTCATTTCATATCTATTTTGAAAAAGTCAGAAGACGAAAATTAAACATTTAAAAAAATCCTTCAAAATAAAAACTTTATAAAGTCATTAAAACTAAACATATTTAAATGTAACTCATTTATTGAACGAACGAAGTGTGGTTTAATTTTATCACCACGATGTTTCTTATTGCTAATGAGCAATATATAAAAGATCGATTTTCGCTGCAGTATGCCTTGAATTTTTTTTTTGTCGCCATATTTTGAAGGCGAATTTTTATTTGAATATTTTGAATTTTATTTGCCGCCCCAGGCCATGGCTTATGTTGTTTTTACGGTAAATTTCGTCGTTTATTCCAAAAGTTTTTGGATTATTTCCGTAATAAACCGCTTTTGGTTTATTATTTTCCGTAATAAACCGTTTTTGGTTTATTATTCTCAACAATAAACTGTGAATCAACAGGACGTAGCCAATAAAGCGTTCTGGCTACTTTGTAGAAGATTATCCCCAGTATCTCAGTAAGATATCGAATGACCCATTCTTAACAACTTCTGTTCCCATTATTAGACGGCCTTGAACAATAAAATCTAACTTGCACCAATTAGGTAGATACTTACAAACTAAAGATCCAACTATCTTAAAGTTGGCCTCTCAGGCGTCACTGTCAGTATAACTGATAGCGAAAACATTACGGTCTTAACCGACACTTGGGGGCATCAAAATCGTCCCATCTGATTGGGCAAATATAATTTTTGAATTATAAAATAATTCTACTAGTAGTTTTGTGAACTGTAGACCTCGCTCAGTATGTGTCCTTCATGCATGTTAAATATGATGATTAGACGGAAAATATACCCTTTGGCTATCATATCAGCCAATTATATGAGGATAAAAAATATCCATTCTAAGTTTCACCAATATCGAGCTTTACGTTCGAGAGACAAACGGACGTTTAAAAAACGCTTAAAAAGTTGTGATACATGTACTCTTCTATACTGACCTAAAACACAAAGCTCAGTTGGTATACTGACGTACAATCAACGCACTTCCACGATGTCTGAACTTAAAATTGGGAACACAGTTTTCTTTTAGTATGTAGTAATAAGAGAGGAAAAGTTCAACAGAAAGCGATTTATGAAAGTGCATCCCTAAAAAACGTATTTTTAGCTTTTTTAGGAATGCACTTCCAATACCCAAACGGTAATATATATGAAATCCAGGAGTGAACTGAGCTAATCCATTAAGTTGAGTCGTTTTTTATGTTCTCGAGTGTAATTTTTTGTGCACCAAGCTTGATATTAGATAATTATTATAATTATAACGTAAAACAAAAGAATAAAGTTTTGTCTGAAATTCCAGATATGTTTAGAAAATAAATATTAATACATAGACACACCTGCGAATTAAAGAACTTTTCAAATTGGAAGTGCTAATTTGTATTAGTCTTGTTACATTTTCAAAATCAACACCGTTATAACTTAACAGAAAAATCAACGGAGAAGAAGGAGAAAAGAAGTTTGAAAATATCAACACAAAGGAAAAAGAACATGGGTTTGAAAATAATAACGGGTAAGAAAGAGAACAGAAGTTTGAAAATATCAATGCA
>CM022885.1:35995651-36021601 GCA_012654025.1 Pachypsylla venusta | reverse complement strand
CTGATTCACGCTATCCTCTATAGGTAGATAGATATCTCTCTGTAGGTATAAAAATATTGTTCCATCTTGTGGCGCCATCTCAAGTGAGTATTTGAAAATTCATACAATCATCTCATGTTCAAAAGTATTTGAAATGAGTTTGATTTTGAGTGTGGAAGTTTGACTCCCGGCAGAAATAGTAGGATGCCGCCAAAAAAAATATTCATAAAACTTTTTTTTTTTTTTTTTTTTTTTTTNGTCAACCATCCAAGTACTGACCACGCCCGACGTTGCTTAACTTCAATGATCTGACGGGAACTGGTGGATTCAACGTGGTATGATCGTTGGCCCATAAAGATCAAGAAATAGAATACATCTACAATGTAATGCTCAAAAGAACCTCGGAATTCTTCGAAGACCATCCACACAACTTTGGTAATCGTCAACCTTATCGCAGAAAAAGAGCAAGGCTTTCACAGAATCTTCCAGACATAGTCAACATTTCAAACTTTAGATTTAGTAAGGAAGGACTGGAAGAATTATTCAAACAATTCCATATTTATATCATATACAGTATGTCCCAGAAGTCATGCCCGGTGCCCATAACTTTTGTCCCGGAGGGTGGCCTCCCTAATATTGAGTACCTCTCAAAGTTCTTTTCCATTATCAACGGCTGCATGTATACAGTATGTCTCAGAAGTCCTGCCCGGTGTCCATAACTTTTGAACCGCTTGGAATTTTTGAATTCTGTTTGTTTCTAGGCATAGAAAAGTGTCAATGGCCATTCGAATGGTAACATCAGTATCCAGGTTCGAATCCTGGAAGTGGCTTTTTTTTTGCACACAAAGTTACAATTTCTCAGGAAATTCAAATGGAATGGTACAAATATTTTTTAAAAAAATAAAGGTGCCCATACTGCATATTAATTGAAGTGGTTTTAATATGCAGTGAATGAGTGTGAGGGTTAGTAATTATTATTTTTCTCCAAAATGTTCTCTTAGTGACGCCACTCCCCATTTTAAGTCTTAAATCATATTCTTACTTCAGACCATCTAACTCAAAATGGCCGTTTTCTAAAAGACGTCATTTTTACCTCTGGTAGAAATACGAGATTTGCTTATACCGACCTACGGCACTGATAAAACTTAAAAGTTGTTATTTTTATTACTTATGTAGATGGAAAACCTTTTTTGAGCAACTCTTAATGAATTTCTACATCAAAATAAAATTCGCTTTCCGTTATACAGGGTGTAACAAGTTTTGGATTTGAACCTCTCTGTCTCCGCACCTGATTATTTTTTTGAAAAAATAAAAAGTTGGATATTCCTTATTTTATGCACACTTTTATTCTTCAAAAAAATATTTTACCATTCCATTTAAATTTCCCGAGAAATCGACACTTTGTGTCAAAAAAAGCCACTTCCGGGATTTGAACCTGGATACTGATATTACGATTCGAATGGCCATGGGCCCTTTTCTATCCCTAGAAACAAACAGAATTCCAAAATTCCAAGCGGTTCAAAAGTTATGGGCACCGGGCAGGACTTCTGGGACATACTGTATATGGAATGTCAAAACTCGAAAACACTAAAAATCCAAGGAAAGGTAGGTACAAAGCTTTAACAAAATTTGAAAATGTTAAAGATGAATTAACACGAGCTAATTGGGAAAGGAGCCAAAAAAAAACAATAATAATAAGTACGAAGATTTATGACAAACAGATGACTCAAAAGCATGAAGCATGAAAACTAGACCGTTCTTGATTCAAAAAAGAATCCGAACGTCTGCCTCAGGGGGCACTCTTACCATTTAGCGTTAACTTTCTGTCTGTTCGTTGCACGAAATTTTATTCTCCAACGCCTTGTCCGATTTTGATGAAATTTGATACCTATGCATAATTTCTATTATGTTCATAGATTTTGTTTCTTAGTTTTTGGTCCACGCGCTGTCTCACATGGTAGGCATTTTAACTGAGTGAGATGTATAATTGGGCGGAGCGAAGCGTAGCCTTATACGCCCTACAAACTACAAAATTTTGTTACCCTACTCCTCCGAAACTACTCAACCGATTTTTACCAAATTTTTTTCTTCATATTCTGCATATACCCAAGTGTGCATATATCTATTTTCAGAACGATATCTTTAACCGTTTCCGATTTTTTGGCCGATTATTTTGCGTTTTAAATAGGACCTACTACTCAACGGCATGATGCAATCAAGAAAGGTGCGGTACTCTCAAAAAATCTTGTTTTAACGGAATAATGGAGCAATATGCTAAAGTTTATGTGGTGCCCGAAAATTCGAGGTGGAAAGGATGGCTCCGCCCGTTCTTGTCCACGGACACACCTAGTAGTTCACAGAAATATAAGTATAGTATAAAAACGTCCCATACCTAACCCTTTTTCACCCCTCAGGTTCGGAAACCTTTTTAAGCCATTCTTCCCTTTAATATGGAGTATAATCTTTTTGGATGGATGTTGTATTTAAAACTGACACGAGAGAATAGCCTTCCTGTTCGTCTCGCTTTAATCGAAAATTATGATCACGGAAGGTTTTTTTTTTTTGATGTTGTTGTTGCTTATGTTGTTGTTTTTGTTGATGTTGTTGGTGCTTCTGTTGTTGTTGTTGTTGCTGTTTTTGTTGACGCTGCTGTTGTTGTTATTGTTGCTGTTTTGTTGACGCTGCTGTTGTTGTTATTGTTGCTGTTTTGTTGACGCTGCTGTTGTTGTTATTGTTGCTGTTTTGTTGACGCTGCTGTTGTTGTTATTGTTGCTGTTTTGTTGACGCTGCTGTTGTTGTTATTGTTGCTGTTTTGTTGACGCTGCTGTTGTTGTTATTGTTGCTGTTTTGTTGACGCTGCTGTTGTTGTTATTGTTGCTGTTTTGTTGACGCTGCTGTTGTTGTTATTGTTGCTGTTTTGTTGACGCTGCTGTTGTTGTTATTGTTGCTGTTTTGTTGACGCTGCTGTTGTTGTTATTGTTGCTGTTTTGTTGACGCTGCTGTTGTTGTTATTGTTGCTGTTTTGTTGACGCTGCTGTTGTTGTTATTGTTGCTGTTTTGTTGACGCTGCTGTTGTTGTTATTGTTGCTGTTTTGTTGACGCTGCTGTTGTTGTTATTGTTGCTGTTTTGTTGACGCTGCTGTTGTTGTTATTGTTGCTGTTTTGTTGACGCTGCTGTTGTTGTTATTGTTGCTGTTTTGTTGACGCTGCTGTTGTTGTTATTGTTGCTGTTTTGTTGACGCTGCTGTTGTTGTTATTGTTGCTGTTTTGTTGACGCTGCTGTTGTTGTTATTGTTGCTGTTTTGTTGACGCTGCTGTTGTTGTTATTGTTGCTGTTTTGTTGACGCTGCTGTTGTTGTTATTGTTGCTGTTTTGTTGACGCTGCTGTTGTTGTTATTGTTGCTGTTTTGTTGACGCTGCTGTTGTTGTTATTGTTGCTGTTTTGTTGACGCTGCTGTTGTTGTTATTGTTGCTGTTTTGTTGACGCTGCTGTTGTTGTTATTGTTGCTGTTTTGTTGACGCTGCTGTTGTTGTTATTGTTGCTGTTTTGTTGACGCTGCTGTTGTTGTTATTGTTGCTGTTTTGTTGACGCTGCTGTTGTTGTTATTGTTGCTGTTTTGTTGACGCTGCTGTTGTTGTTATTGTTGCTGTTTTGTTGACGCTGCTGTTGTTGTTATTGTTGCTGTTTTGTTGACGCTGCTGTTGTTGTTATTGTTGCTGTTTTGTTGACGCTGCTGTTGTTGTTATTGTTGCTGTTTTGTTGACGCTGCTGTTGTTGTTATTGTTGCTGTTTTGTTGACGCTGCTGTTGTTGTTATTGTTGCTGTTTTGTTGACGCTGCTGTTGTTGTTATTGTTGCTGTTTTGTTGACGCTGCTGTTGTTGTTATTGTTGCTGTTTTGTTGACGCTGCTGTTGTTGTTATTGTTGNTTTTGAGACCTGTCACGGAGCATTCCACAATCAATGTAGTCGATATCCTATATTATAAGTTTGTTCGGGGCCGTACCCAATATTAATTTCGGGGGGGGGGTCGAAGGATTGGCAGCCAAGTCAGGATAAACACCTGAAAATGATGATCATGGAAGGTGATGTTGATGCTGTTGTTATTGATGATGATGTTGATGATGTTGATGTTGTTGTTACTGTTGATGATGTTATTCATGATGTTGTTGTTGTTACTGTTGATGTTGTTATTGATGATGATGTTGTTGTTGTTACTGTTGATGATGTTATTCATGATGTTGTTGTTGTTGTTACTGTTGATGATGTTATTCATGATGTTGTTGTTGTTATTGTTGATGTTGTTATTGATGATGATGTTGTTGTTATTATTGTTACTGTTGATGATATTATTCATGATGATGTTATTCATGATGTTGATGATGTTATTCATGATGTTGTTGTTGTTATTGTTGATGTTGTTATTGATGATGATGTTGTTCTTATTATTGTTACTGTTGATGATATTATTTATGATGTTGTTGTTGTTACTGTTGATGATGTTTTACCTTACCATATTATATAAGTCATGCATAAAAAATAATAATAAAAAATCTGGGAGGGTCTGGACCCCCCCCCTGAGTACTGCCCTGAGTTTGTTTTATTAATTTTCGAGTAACCGACAAGACAACGACTCAGATAACACTGAATTCAGGCTTTTTGGGTACTCGGCTGGAAGTCCGCACGAGGACAAAACTTGTTATTTATTGGCTTTTCGGTTGCCGTTTTCCAAAACTTGGAAAGCAGCTTCCCACATTGATTTAGCTCGGACCCACACTAAAAAATGTGGTTCCATTTCTTTTTTTATTTTGGCTCAACGTCTCTTTAACATCTAATGATCATTTGAGATGCGTGTTTTTACCCTCCATTCGCTGGAAACTTGCAAACCAGCTACCCACATTGAACTCACCCAGCCTGGGTTGGGCCGGAAAAATAGTCAGCATCACAAGGCGCGAACCCACGTGGACACCCACATAGAACAACTTGGACATTGCTTAACTTCAGTGGTCTGACGGGAACTGGTGTATTAAAGGGCCATTAGACGATGACTAAAGTGGTTCCACTTGAATCAAGTGTTAATATTCATTAATTTTTGATACCCTGATCTGAAATGTATTCTAAATTTTGGAACAAATATGAAAGCGATCCGAATTAGGATACAATACGAAATTTTTCTCTATATTATAAGGAGGGTCTTTAGTGTACGTAGCTTTCATTTGTTTTAGTGAAAAAGAAAAATGTATTTTGGCACATCCACTAAATCGAGAACTAGTAGCCGTAAGCTTATATTTACTTAAATCTTCTAAAGGACAACCAGGGTAAAACACAACTGCCTCGGTAGCACAGTTATTAAGCACTCGTGTGGTAAACAGGTGGAATTGAGTCCAATCCTCAGTTCGGACACGATTTTTTCCACCAAAAGATTAGAAAAAAGCTGAGTCATCAGCCTCGCCTAGTAATAACCTTTCACTTAAACAGTCCATTTTTTATGTTTTAAAAAATCCGCTTACAAATATTCGCTATAATTTACACTGAACCGCTTTATCGGTACACCTTTTATTTAGGTTGGTTCCGTTTTCCCGCAAACCCTTTAGGATCCGTCACTGATATATATATAATTGTGAGTATTGGAAAATTAATCAAAAAAGAAAGAAAGAGAGAGAAACTGCTGCTGTACTCAAAGTTAACATGACATGCAGAGGAAGTCCTTTGAGTGGGAAGGGAAGCTGTTTAGAGATGACAGGTCTGATCGATGAGTGTCCCGGGGTCCGCAAGCACATGGTCTGTTAATATTGTCCTAAACATAGCCCAGCAAACCTCTCCTGGCTTCTACATGAGAGGCTGCTGTACTCAAAGTTAACATGACATGCAGAGGAAGACCTTTGAGTGGGAAGGGAAGCTGTTTATAGATGACAGGTCTGATCGATGAGTGTTCCGGGGTCCGCAAGCACATGGTCTGTTAATATTGTCCTAAACATATCCCAGCAAACCTCTCCTGGCTTCTACATGAGAGGCTCCTCTACTCAAAGTTAACATGACATGCAGAGGAAGTCCTTTGAGTGGGAAGGGAAGCTGTTTAGAGATGACAGGTCTGATCGATGAGTGTCCCGGGNCCCCAAAAACTATAGAGCAAAATTTCCTTCATGTCCTAAACATGTATAACAAATTCCGTCAAAATCGCATGAAATTTGTGGCTTGTATCGCGTAACAAACAAACAAACATACACATATACAAGTGCATTTCGGGAATATTATTAAAAAATGTATAATGTCGCCTCAGATTAATAATGCCTCCACAGATGGGGATTGCACTCATAGCTTTGTGTTTACCAGGCAAGCTTTTAACCACTGTGTTACGCGAACAGACTAACACTCGGATGAAAAATACTGTTAAGTTTGAAAAGAAACCGTAATGAGTTTGTGGTTATAACCAGATGTCTTCATAAATCTTGTGAAAGACGTTAAAGAAGATCATGGCAGCATTGAGTTAAAATTTTGAGGAGACCAATGCTAACCCCTAGTTGTTGTACTAGGGATGGGAAATGCGAAAGCGATTCCGGGGCATAACTTTTTATTAAAAAATTAGATGGGAGTGAAAAGCAATGGTATGGTCATAGAGTAAGAGGTTTTATTCCTTGAGTGCATGTAATGACTTCAATGTAGAGCCCGCAATGTTTTGAGTACACCTTATTTAAATTTAGATTAAAAGTTTACGATACCATAATTTGTAACATTTATGAGATCATTAAATCTATTACTGATGAGGATATTCAACATGCACGGTGTATAAAAAGTGACGGATCGATGAACAAAACCATCCAAATAATGGACATCATAAGATTACAAGGTATTTACCAATGTGTCATTCAGTTCCGCCCGAAAAAAATTGAAATTTGGGTATTGGGACTGAAATAAAAGTGAGTCAATAAAAAAGAGGGGAGAGGGTATTTTTTCGCGACAATTCCAAAGGTTCATTATTGAAATTAATAAACCAAAATAAATAATTAAATTTTCCAACTTGAACTTTTTTTTGGGGGGGGGGGGGCTNGGGGGGGCTTTGGGGTTGGGCCTGGAATAATCAACACCACGAGGGCACGAACCTAAGTGATCAACTACTCAGTAAAACCTCGCTGGACGTGGCTCAATTTTAGTGATCTAGCGGGAACTGCTGTTTGAACATGCCATTGACGCTGTCTAACATTGGTTAATTATTTTCAATATTAAACCTTAAAAAAACACCTTTGAAAATTCAATATTTTACATTTCGTTTTATTATTTTTAATAATGAACCTTTGGAATCGTCACGAAAAAAAAATTACCCCCACTCAAAATTTGATATTTTACATTTCAAGTTACGTAGAATACATAAATCGAATAAAAAAATCCGTTTGTCCGCCGCGCCGTACGCCGTGATGGGCACTTTTGCCAAATAGCGTTGACGGATTTGATGAAATTTAGCATATAGGTACCATCCCCAAAAACTTTTGGGTGCAATCGAATACACCCTTGGCGGTTTTCATTAATCCTGTCTAAAAAGAGAATGGTAAGAGCTAAAGATTTGAAATTTCGTATGTATGTCATATTTGGGGTCTCAGTAAGCTTCTTGGGTGCAATCAAATATACCGCTCGTGGTTTTTACCGCTTTTTAGCTGTTTTCATTAATCCTGTCTAAAAAGGGAATGGTAAGAGCTAGAGACTTAAAATATGTTATGTATGCCAACTTTAGCGTCTAATTACGCCCCACATGTTTTTTTCGGGGGGGAGGGGGTATTTTTTTAAGCCAGTAAAATAATAAACCCATGTGTCACATTGGCAGAGTTTTTTTGAAACACCTTGTGCCAAAAGGGGGGTCAAAAAACTTCATAAATTTTATAATTTCTCTCTCTCCTTCTTTTTCCTGAAAGTATCGCTAACATAAACGTAATAGAATTAAATACAAGATACCTACCTAGCACTACTCTCACCTGGTTACAAACAACATCTGTTAATTTTTTCGTTCCCTAATTAGGTTGCTAACGTTACAAATATAACTACGAGTATTTCCCTCTTGTTTTAGGTAAATTGAAAACTACAAAATATTTCCAATATATGATAGTTAATATTTCATTGAAAATTAGATGGGTTTAATCTGATAAATTAGCCAGCATCTATGACACATTGAATACACCAGTTCCCGTTAGATCACTGAAGTTAAGCAACGTCCAGCCAGGTTGTACCATATGATAGTTAATATTTCTACATCATTAGGTAAATTGAAAACTACAAAATATTTCGTATATATGATAGTTAATATTTCATTGAAAATTAGATGGGTTTAATCTGATAAATTAGCCAATATCTATGACACGTTGAATACACCAGTTCCCGTTAGATCACTGAAGCAACGTCCAGCCAGGTTGTACCATGTGGGTGTCTACGAGGGTTTGCGTCCACGTGATGCTGGCTATTTTTCCGGTTTACTGGGTGAGGTCAATATGGGTAACTGGTTCGCGAGTTTCTATCAAATGGAGGGTAAAACAACCGTCTTAAATCTTAAAAACCGTCTTAAAAAACAAAGATGTTAAAGAGACGTTAAGCCAAACTATCATCCAAATGGGTCCAGGAATGCTCCCCTCCCAAAACCCTACCCACAAATTGAAAAATGCTCCGTTTTTTGGTACTATTATACAGACCAATCGGTAAGAGACAAGGTCGAGCCCAGGGGGGGGTCCATGCGGTCCACCCCCCCCCCCCCCAAAATTTCATTATTTTTTTTATGCATGACTTATGTAATATTGTAAGGTGTAACTCACNGCCAAACTATCATCCAAATGGGTCCAGGAATGCTCCCCTCCCAAAACCCTACCCACAAATTGAAAAATGCTCCGTTTTTTGGTACTATTACACAGACCAATCGGTAAGAGACAAGGTCGAGCCCAGGGGGGGGTCCATGCGGTCCAGACCCCCCCCCCCCAAAATTTCATTATTTTTTTTATGCATGACATATGTAATATTGTAAGGTGTAACTCACCACCACCAACAACAAGAACAACAACAACAACGACATCAGCAATAACAAGAACATCAACAGCAACAACAAGAACATCAAAAATATTAACAGTAACAATAAGAACAACAGCAACAACAATAACATCAAAAATATTAACAGTAACAACAAGAACATCAAAAATATTGAGAGTAACAACAAGAACGACAGCAGCAACAAGGACAACGACAGCAATAACAAGAACAACAACAGTAACAATAAGAACAACAGCAACAACAATAACATCAAAAATATTAACAGTAACAACAAGAACATCAAAAATATTAAGAGTAACAACAAGAACGACAGCAACAACAAGAACAACGACAGCAATAACAAGAACAACAACAGTAACAATAAGAACAACAGCAACAACAATAACATCAAAAATATTAACANGAAATAGGAATGCTCCTCTACCACCCCGAAAAGCATCCCTACAAAAATAAAGCTCCTTAATATTTAATGGTAAAGTCAAAAACCAATGAATGACATATTGTTTCAATTTCCATTACAGATATCCTACGGATAGTTTTTTGGACAAGAACTTTATGAAACATTTAGTTACTATTATTGAAATATTTCAACAGTTCTCAACGGAAATAGCAAATTAGTAAAAGAAATCAGAGCTATTTGAAAATTGAATGAAACAAGTCTGTTTGTAAATAGTACAGAACCATGCCATGCAATAATGCATGTGTCATGCAAAGATCAGAAATGCGTGATCAAAGCTGACGTCACCAGTACACGTTAGACATGCTATTCATTCATCGCTTCATTTGACCACTTAATATGACTCGTAAGGTGTTTACAAATTGATTTCCTTTTTTTTTTTTTATCCTATTTCTTCCCAATATACAGGGTCACATAAATTTTCGCCACTGTCAGTGTGACCTAAATAATATTTGATTTAATAGACCAGTCCATATCAACAAGATTGGTGTCCAAAAATCTAATCTAATCTTCTAATATATAAAATTCTCGCGTCACGGTGTTTGTTACCATACTTCTCCAAAACGGCTTAACCGATTTTAATGAAAATTTATATGTACATTCGGTAGGTCTGTGAATAAGTTTTTATCTATAATTTAATAGAAATGTACACCAAGATTGTTGGCTGAGTTTAGGCTGGGTCTGTAACCTTTCGCAGACTTCAACACGCATTTTATTATTATTTTTGAAACCTAACCCAATACTAATCCCAACATGCTCTATACAGATTAACAATCCGTTACTACTCCCCATGTTACTCCCCATGTTCTCTTTTTTTCGAATGGTGCAAGAGTTTTTAGGGATCTGCAATACCAATAATATGACAAAAGTGAACAACATTTGATGTGTTATTTAGTAAGAGCAGTGTAAGCGTTATATATACCTAATACATACATTTGTATGACTGCCCTTTAGATCAATCTGTAAGGTTACTCACTGACAGCCACATACTGATCTTATTACATAGCACATATCTTGGCATATATCTTATGGGAGTCTGCAGATTGATCGATCTGAACACTCCCATAAGAACCTGTGTATTTGTTTTTCCTTGCATATATACGAACATATATGTACTATGCGATAAGTAAGTATGCGGCTGCCTGCGGGCACCTTAAATCTTTGTGTGTCCTGGCTGTTCTCTGTAAATTTGACAAACAATCCACATATGTTTGGATATTTGTTAAAGTATGCAGGTGCATTTGCAGATGATTCGTTGGTTGTGTGACTATAAATCTATGCGATAAGATAAGTAAGTATGTGGCTGCCTGCGGACACCCTAAATCTTTGCGTGTCCTGGCTGTTCTCTGTAACTTTGACAAAAATTTCACATATGCTTGGCTATTTCTTAAATTATGCAGGTGCATTTGCAGATGATTCGTTGGTTGTGTAACTTACTATAAATCTGGACACTCCCATAAGAACCTGTGTGTTTGTTTTTCCTTGCATATATGCGATGATATGTGATAATGTGTGCTATGCGATAAGATAAGTATGTGGCTGCCTGCGGACACCCTAAATCTTTGTGTTTCCTGGCTGTTCTCTGTAAATTGACAAACAATCCACATATGCTTGGATATTTGTTAAATTATGCAGGTGAATTTGCAGATGATTCGTTTGTTTGTGTGACTTACTTTCCTCATAATTCAAGGAAAGGTTGTGTCCTTGAGAATAATCCATACTTATATGTAACAAACAAAAAAAACTTCAAACTATTTTCCTCGTGCAATACAACACTGTATTCAGTGAAAATTAGCACAATTTTTTTCAAGCTTAACAAAGCTTTTAAAAATCAAAGCGAAATGAAAAAACTTTAATCTATTTCATTTGAAATCACTTTCTAAACTTTAATAAACTGTCACACGGAATCCTATTAAGATACAATTGTACAGGGTGTAATTGTAGATTTCCTAATAATTGTATAACTGTTTGGAGTTCATCTACATTGTCAACAGGAAACACTATTATTCTGAAAATTTGAAAAGTCAGTGTCTTTAACGTTGACTTTTGTATACACAGAAGTGTAAAAACGCTGTAGAAAAGGGCCTCACAATGAAAAATTGTGACTATAAATTTATTAAAAAATTATGCCGACCAAGATATTGTCACACACGTTCTTTTGATAAAGACTGCTTCAAATTTTGTTTCTTTGAGTTTTTACTCCAACTTGAATCACCCTTATATAAGAAAAGTGTTTTGTATGGCCTCTCTATAAATTCAAAGTGTAAACATTGAGTGATACATAGCACACAGGTGAAGTGGACAGCTTATTATAACAGTTTCAGTGTTAAGTTCCTGGCTTCACTGCGCCTTTTCTTATTATATTTGACACTCATAATATCTGTCTGTGTCTGTATACAATAAAATAGTGGACATGAACATTTAGACGCATCTATTAGTAATGTAAGAGTATTACTAATTGAGTAGAAAGTGTGAAAACTCATTTAGTTATATGTGGACAGCCGCTAGAGAGCACCATATCACACTTAGGCATCATTAACACTATACATATTAACCAACGACATATTTATTGTTACCCATAGTTAGATTGCAGTATTACGAATAGAGTAGAAAGTGTGGGAACTCATGCAGTTATATGTGGATATTTTTGGGGGGGGGGGTTGAACCCTTAAAATCCTGTCCTGGATACAGTCATGATTAGTACCGATGATCTTTTTTGAGCAATCGGCGCCACTGAAAATGACGTCTCTGTTCCATGTTGAGCGATGTATCAATAAGTATCTGAATTTTATATGTTTCTTTTGAGTAAACTTTCTATTCTTGTAGATAAGAATGACGTCTCAGTTTATACTTTAATATAATGAAAAAATAACTTCAACAGCTCTGCATTAAGTTTTATCAACTCCGATCGATTTTTCTCCAATATATATAAAGTTCAAAATCTCATTTCACAACTTTTCCGTCCTATTAAATCTTCGATTTTCGACAAAATCGACTTTTTTGGTTCACCCTAACAGGTACGAAATTAGGTATGTCGATAAAAAAAAAAACACAACCAAATAGTCTGTCGGCTCTTACAATTTGTTCAAAATGATTCCAATTGAGCATTGCCATTTAAATTCCCCATCTTGAAAAATTTATTTTAATGGTTTTCGTAAATAATTACCCCAAAAATACTTCATTCTCACAATATGGACTAATAAAATAATTAAAAAATTTATATCTTTCCCAGAGATTCGGTCCCTAATCAAAAAGAACTTCTATGTATATTCAATGAACACATAAACTCACTTTAAAATCGTCCAATTTTTGTTAAAACAGGGGTTAACAATTGAACGAATTTGGGCTTGAATGTTGTTTTAGATATTATTAATCTTTTAGAAGAATCCCCCTCCCCCGTCAAGATATTCTATAAAAACCAACTCTGCCCAAAATTTACGAAGCCAAAACAATATAAGCAGGGCCGCACCCAAGATTTTTTCAGGGGGGGGGGTCTGAAAGATTGACAGCCTAGCCAGGACTAACACTTGAAATGATGATCATGGAAGGTGATATTGATGTTGTTATTTTTGATGTTGTTGTTGTTGATGATGTTGTTATTGTTGATGTTGTTGTTGATGGTGGTGGTGATGATGATGACTTACACCTTACAGTGTTATATAAGTCATGCATAAAAAATAATAATGAAATTTCGGGGGGGCGGACCCCATGGACCCCCCCCTGGGTGCGACCTTGAATATAAGCCTGGTAGAGACCGAGTGCAATTCCCCGGGAGAGGTTGGAAAATTTTCGACATAGTGCTTGACATTTCGGGGTGCAGTGAGCCTGGTGATGACAATTGAGTAGCTGCTTTAATGCGTGTAGCCACCAGTAGCGGCACTACCAGACTACAAAGTTTTGGTTTAGTGGAATATTTAAGAGTTTATTAGTATACGAGTAAATGAGGCTATTAGTAATGCAGTGATACCTACAAAAATTGTGAAGAGGACATTGAGCCTTACCACAAAGAAATACTAGGATTACATTATTTTCATTAGATATAAAAATATTCTGTCCAAAATATACGAAATTCCAACAATATAAATTTTTTTTTAGTCAAGTGAAGATATAGTACTTTTAACATTCAATATGGTTTTACTTGACATAGTATCCCAATATAACGAATTTAATATAAAAAAAAACTCTCGAGTGGAAGGTAAACCTTTAGTCTATCTACCCACTAGTCGATCAAGATGATCGGGTGTTCACGTTAGTGTTGTAGTCATTTATAGAAAAAAATATCTTACTCAAATTTTCATTTTCAAAAATAAAAATATTGGGCCCCCCGGTGGGGCAGGGACCCCAAATTAGTCAAAATCGAAAAGTCCTTAACACCACCCATAACTTATCACAATTTTACAATTTTATGTTGGGCCCCTGGGGTCCCCAAAAACTATCAGGCAAATTTCCTCCATGTCCTAAATATATATACAAATTTCGTCAAAATCGTATGAAATTTGTGGCTTGTATCGCGTAACAAACAAACAAACATACACATATACAAGTGCATTTCGGGAATATTATTAAAAAATGTATAATGTTTGGAACCAAATAGATACGTTGTGATTTTAAAACTTGGTTGCAGACAGTGCCGGATTAACAATAGTAGCACTTGTAGCACGTGCTACGGTGCTACGGGCCAGTACGCACTTTAGAGGGCCCTACGCTTTGACAACTTGCACTAGATTTTTGACATTTCTGGGTTGACAATTGAAAAAACATATAACTTTGACGCGGCCCCCAACTCTTCAAAGCAACTTAATAAAGAAACGAGTATTGCAACATAAGCAAATTGTTTTTTTAGCATGAGCGTTAACCATGTTTTATCGATGTTGGTATACTCAAAATTTAATTTCAGTTTTCTCTACCAGCTGTAGGTACTAGACCAAAAGGCCAAAAGATGGTCAATTTTTGTACAGGCTCGAAAAAGTAGACTACTTAGACGGTGCCGGTGGGAGGTGGAGGGTGCCCCGCTCTGTGAAAGTGATATGGTCCCCGCGGAAGGTTAACCCGGCTCTGGTTGCAGCGTTTCTTTACAATTATCAACTTTACAATTATCAGGGTTTCTTCACAACCCTGAAGTCTTTACAATTATCACTGCAACCAGCAGATATGTTATCAGTTATGGAATTGTGGCTATGATGTGTAAATGTTTAAATAACTAATCGGGCGATTTTCTAACCGATGGTGGATTCCCTAGTTTCACATTATCATAATCCATCTTGTATATTGATCGTCCTCACGAGGGCTACTTATAGACAATGGGACGGCGGACCTAGAAAATCTATTTTTATAAAAATCCTTAATACCATTGTTCCGATTTCAATCAATTTTAGGACCATATGGTCTAAAACTCCACTCAAGTGTGAGTTGTCACTCCGACTACAAATTAGCGAAGTTGCTATTTGCACTTGTAAAATTTCTGTTTTTATTTTATAATAAAATTAAATGTAAATTTTTTTGGTCAGAACATTTTTTTTAAAATACCAATCAGACACTCAAGTAGTAGTGACCACTATCTCCAACTCGCACTCAAGTGGAGTTTTAGAATATGGCCCTTAGTATTCTCATCAAAACTAGGAAATCAACCGCGTTGACGTCAAAATTAGATGAGATATGCCAGTCGATAAAAATGGTTTTTCCTTTTTTTTCCATATGTATTTTTGCACTAGGAGGTCCAATTACACAACTTCAGGGGTCATCGAAACCCTCTCGGTAACTTTACATCAACCTATTTCCAAACAATTTTTCAAACCTGTACGTATTGAACTATGAATGGAAGAGTTTAAATTGTGAGGACATCACTGCATTCGCTAAAACAAATTGAGCTGTAATGTTGCTGACCATCATTAAGAACTAATACATCTCACAGGTGATATATGCTGCAATGCATCCCAAAAAGACGCTTAATGAAAAATTTTGCTCAGGATTAGGTACCTATTCCACTTTTCTGAACACCAATGGATTTGAATATTTCATCCTGTTGCGTTGCAAGGACTTTTCCCCCATATTTTTCTCATGTCTCATTTTTGTCATAAATATGGGTCGCTGGATGAGAACTTTAAAAGTTCAAATACTAAATGCAAAGTTTTGAGGGTGGGATTCGAAGGATAAAAGTTCACAATTTCCTTTCTTAGAAAATATTATCAACTAGAAGCTTTTACAAAACAGAAAAGGTGGGAGAGTTGAAATTTATTTTACTTCAGCGCACACTCCACTATATTGTTTTTATTTCTTTTGTTTCCATGGTAACAAAAATAAACAACACCCTGGAGATCCAATATTTCAACAATCCAAATACCTTTGAAAAAAAAGGAAAAATATGGGCGTTTCTATTTTTTCCTTTTGTTTCCCCTTGGGTTTTTGTTATGTATTTTCATATAGGTATCACAAGATATAATCAATAGAATGCTAGCAAAGGTGGGTACATTAAAATATAAAAAAATTCTGCTTTTATGGAAAAAGTTAAATTTGAAGTAAAATATTTACATAATAAATATGTACACTAGAGTTGTTTTCTTCATTGGGAATAAAATTTGATAATCCCCAAAGGGAGAATGGTTTTTGATGTTTATATAAAAAACTTATCTATTAGTTTTCCTGTAGGGGAAACGTAACCCCAAACCCCAAGAAGTAGTGGTGTAGAAAAAATGACAAGGGGCTTTTTTATAGTACTAGTAAAATGGAAATATATGAAGTACAACCAAAGCTCCATGATTTTATCCCCTTCAACATGGGGGAGTATTTGAAGCCAGGAATCGGTTTCGCCATTCAAGGGAAAAACGTTCCCACCGGCCGCGGCCCAAGTACACTTTATAAAGGACCACTTAAGAGAATTGAATGCCAGGCATTGTGAGAATACCGACTGGAAAGTCCTCTGCAGTTCCGATAATGTAGATGTAAATGTATATATCTTTGTGTTATTATGTCACAATATTTGTGGGCATCATTTCAAGGTATTTTTCACATTCACTCCAAGATCACTAAGCCTAAGTTACACTTGAACATTTTTACCTTATAATGCTACCACTTGTCCAAACACAA
This sequence comes from Pachypsylla venusta, assembly GCA_012654025.1. Lineage (NCBI taxonomy): Eukaryota > Metazoa > Arthropoda > Insecta > Hemiptera > Aphalaridae > Pachypsylla > Pachypsylla venusta. Next base: position 36,005,063 of record CM022885.1, on the reverse strand, counting down.
CCAGACTAAGTAGAAAATTCAAAAAAACCTTTTTCAAGTTTTGACCCGTCCAGGAATCGAACCCGGAACCTCTTTGGTGCAAGCCGAGTATCATGCGCACGCTGCCACGGAGACGCCTGGCAGTCTGGATAATATCCTCTAAAGACCCAAAGACTTTTTGTGTCTTGTAGGCTTAAAGGCCCAGTGTCCAAAATTTTGGACAATTATTTTGTAGGCCTAGAAGCCCAGAGTAAGATTATAAGATTAAGCGCCAAAATTTTGGACATTTTGAGTTGTAATATTATTGAAAAATGGACAAATGAATTGAATGTTCATGATCCAAAACACCTCAACTTCAAGTTTTGGGCTTTTAGGCCTACAAAATGAATGTCCAAAATTTTGGACACTGGGTCTTTATGACTACAAGGTACAAATATTTTAAACCTACAAAATGAATGTTCAAAATCTTGGACACTGGGCCTTTAGAGGGTATGACAAAAGAAGTGAAAATCATTTGATGTGTTTTCGGTCGTTCTTAGTAATCTCCAAATATTCATGGGGCGTAGATCCAAATATCATTGCAGCACTTTATAGAACGGTGGGTCCATACAGGCGTTAGTATTTTGAGGTCCTTGAGGAGCATTGTGTATTGGGAGCAGAACGACTGGTAAGTGCTCTGCAATACCAATAATATGNGGCACCCTAAATCTTTGTGTGTCCTAGCTGTTCTCTGTAAATTTGACAAACAATCCACATATGTTAAGATATTTGTTAAATTATGCAGGTGCATTTTGCAGATGATTCGTTGGTTGTGTGACTTAGTCTAAATCTGAGCACTCCCATAAGAACCTGTGTATTTGTTTTTCCTTGCATATATACGAACATATGTACTATGCGATAAGATAAGTAAGTATGCGGCTGCCTGCGGGCACCCCAAATCTTTGTGTGTCCTAGCTGTTCTCTGTAAATTTGACAAACAATCCACATATGTTTGGATTATTGTTAAAGTATGCAGGTGCATTTGCAGATGATTCGTTGGTTGTGTGACTATAAATCTGAGCACTCCCATAAGAACCTGTGTGTTTGTTTTTCCTTGCATATATGCGAAGATGTGTTATAATGTGTGCTATGCGATAAGATAAGTAAGTATGTGGCTGCCTGCGGACACCCTAAATCTTTGCGTGTCCTGGCTGTTCTCTGTAACTTTGACAAAAATTTCACATATGCTTGGCTATTTCTTAAATTATGCAGGTGCATTTGCAGATGATTCGTTGGTTGTGTAACTTACTATAAATCTGGACACTCCCATAAGAACCTGTGTGTTTGTTTTTCCTTGCATATATGCGATGATATGTGATAATGTGTGCTATGCGATAAGATAAGTATGTGGCTGCCTGCGGACACCCTAAATCTTTGTGTTTCCTGGCTGTTCTCTGTAAATTGACAAACAATCCACATATGCTTGGATATTTGTTAAATTATGCAGGTGAATTTGCAGATGATTCGTTTGTTTGTGTGACTTACTTTCCTCATAATTCAAGGAAAGGTTGTGTCCTTGAGAATAATCCATACTTATATGTAACAAACAAAAAAAACTTCAAACTATTTTCCTCGTGCAATACAACACTGTATTCAGTGAAAATTAGCACAATTTTTTTCAAGCTTAACAAAGCTTTTAAAAATCAAAGCGAAATGAAAAAACTTTAATCTATTTCATTTGAAATCACTTTCTAAACTTTAATAAACTGTCACACGGAATCCTATTAAGATACAATTGTACAGGGTGTAATTGTAGATTTCCTAATAATTGTATAACTGTTTGGAGTTCATCTACATTGTCAACAGGAAACACTATTATTCTGAAAATTTGAAAAGTCAGTGTCTTTAACGTTGACTTTTGTATACACAGAAGTGTAAAAACGCTGTAGAAAAGGGCCTCACAATGAAAAATTGTGACTATAAATTTATTAAAAAATCATGCCGACCAAGATATTGTCACACACGTTCTTTTGATAAAGACTGCTTCAAATTTTGTTTCATTGAGTTTTTACTCCAACTTGAATCACCCTTATATGAGAAAAGTGTTTTGTATGGCCTCTCTATAAATTCAAAGTGTAAACATTGAGTGATACATAGCACACAGGTGAAGTGGACAGCTTATTATAACAGTTTCAGTGTTAAGTTCCTGGCTTCACTGCGCCTTTTCTTATTATATTTGACACTCATAATATCTGTCTGTGTCTGTATACAATAAAATAGTGGACATGAACATTTAGACGCATCTATTAGTAATGTAAGAGTATTACTAATTGAGTAGAAAGTGTGAAAACTCATTTAGTTATATGTGGACAGCCGCTAGAGAGCACCATATCACACTTAGGCATCATTAACACTATACATATTAACCAACGACATATTTATTATTACCCATAGTTAGATTGCAGCATTGCGAATAGAGTAGAAAGTGTGGGAACTCATGCAGTTATATGTGGGCAGCCGCTAGAGAGCGCCATATCACACTTAGGCATCATTAACACTATACATATTAACCAACGACATATTTATTATTACCCATAGTTAGATTGCAGCATTGCGAATAGAGTAGAAAGTGTGGGAACTCATGCAGTTATATGTGGGCAGCCGCTAGAGAGCGCCATATCACACTTAGGCATCATTAACACTATACATATTAACCAACGACATATTTATTATTACCCATAGTTAGATTGCAGTATTACGAATAGAGTACAAAGTGTGGGAACTCATGCAGTTATATGTGGACAGCCGCTAGAGAGCGCCAAATCACACTTAGACAATATTAGCACAACGACATATTTATTTATTTTAACAGTCTCAGTAGCTCAGTTGGTAAGAATGACGGATTCGCAACCAGGAAGTTGTTGGTTCGAATCCAAGGGAAGGCAAAACTTTAGTAATAACATTAGGAAGTGCATTGTGACAAAGCATTAGCTTTAACACAAATAAATTCTTTATATTTATTTATTATTAGCCATATTTAGAAAAAACGAATAGAACAGAAAGTGAGGAAACCGTCCCTCGCGGAGGGACAGTGAAACTCCAGCGCTAGTGTTGTTAGATGGTTTGTTTTCAGCATAATAGCTGATTGAGTGTATTGTTTTAAAGCAAAACTTTTTCTAAAGGCTGGATGCCCTAACAACAAATTTTCTGTATTTGCACAGGCTTAGGACCGACATCTAATGAAGCTGTTTGCTTGCTCCCCTCAGTGGCTACATTGTACTCATTGATCTACTCTCTTTATATTTCCTAACAATTTCATGGATCAGGAAGTTTATAAAATTCCGAATTAATAGGCAAAGCATATGCCTGATCTCGTCCTGTGGATACCTATGAAAAAATACCACTTTTACTATAAGATAGTCAAGATACAATATATGATAATATGCACACAAAATAACTGTTACTAATCTTGTTTTTGTTTACAAATAATGAAACGTCTAAATTAATCATATGTTTTCTAAATAAAATAAAAAAAATATTCTGACATCAAATCAAACACTTTGAAATTAATATGCACCAACGTGAACCCTAAGCTAAGCTTGCCTAATATAATGCCACCCCCGAGATTCAATAGGAAATAATAGAAATCCAGGTGTTCTCAACATTTTCCATGGTCTGCTGACCATTCAAACTGTAGTTATACACAGCGGGCGGGTGTGGAATATTGTGGTTGGAAAATATTCTAATGTTTCTAATATTGGAGTTTGTTGTGTATTTATGATGATATCTATATCCACAAAGATATTTAGGCGATAGTTATGAAACACTCGCCCAAACTGAGGCGTGGAAAGCTAGTAAGTAGTAAATTTACAACATTTTCCATGGTCTACAGACCATTTAAACTGTAGTTATACACAGCTGGCGGGTGTGGAATATTGTGGTTGGAAAATATTCTAATGTTTCTAATATTGGGCTTTGTTGTGTATTTATGATGATATCTATATCCACAAAGATATTTAGACGATAGTTATGAAACACTCGCCCAAACTCAGGCGTGGAAAGTTAGTAAGTAGTAAATTTACAACATTTTCCATGGTCTACTGACCATCCAAACTGTAGTTATACACAGCGGGCGGGTGTGGAATATTGTGGTTGGAAAATATTCTCATGTTTCTAATATTGGGCTTTGTTGTGTATTTATGATGATATCTATATCCACAAAGATAGTTATGAAACACTCGGTCAAACTCAGGCGTGGAAAGCTAGTAAGTAGTAAATTTACAACATTTTCCATGGTCTACTGACCATTCAAACTGTAGTTTTGAAACACTCGCCCAAATTCAGACGTGGAAAGCTAGTAAGTAGTTTTGAATCTATTTACCGACTTGACTGTTATTAACCATCCAATACCAATATTGTACAAAATATATACTAGGTATGCCAGGAAAATAATTGAAAATAAAAATACAACAACAATATAATCAAACGAACGATGATACCTGATGTACTAACTACTAAATTACCAAGTACTAGTATTTGGTAATTTAGTAGTTAGTACATCGCCAGATCGGCATTTAGGCGACTCCTTTTATCCATCAAAATTTTACTAACTTCAGAGAAAACGGACGCGACACAAGGCCCGAATGGTGCAATAGTTTTTAGTCATAAACTTCGAGTTTTTAACAAAAAAAACAACTTCATCATCGAGGCATGGCCGATCAAAACGTTTCCCCATCTCTCTGATTTGGGCGAAGTTCATCTCAACGCTTATATTGATAAAATAAACAAATTGTTCTTCTCATGAAGTCGCTTATCCTAAAAATTCTTGCACCATTCGGAAAAACTATTGCTCCATTCGAACCTTGTGCAGAATCAAAAAAAAAAAAAAAAAAAAAAAAAAAAAAAAAAAAAAAAAAAAAAAATGCTCAGAAGGAAATTTCGATTAATCCGGAAAAACATCAATCATCCGATTAATTGAACTTGATGAAATCGATTAAAAATAATAATATCAATCATTGCGATTAATTGTCTAATGATTTCGAGTAATCGTGAAGAAATATCAATCATTCGATTAATTGAACTTGATGAAATCGATTAAAAATAATAGATTATTTTAAAGAAACATCAATCATTTCGATTAATGGTTTAATAATTTCGATTAATCGTCTAATCGATTAGACTTAAATCGATACCCATCTCAAGCTCCAACCTTCTATATAGGTAAGGATTATAGCAGGAAATATACTTGGCATATTGTTTAACTCTTTAAAGTTTTTATTTTTGAAAGGTCAATAATAACCCTTGGATATAAAAGGATACAAACATACCACAGGAAGATATTTCAGGACTAATGGAGCGAGAATCTCATGTTTTGATTAAAATACATACAAAGGTCCCTGCTGTGAGCCTAAACCGCAAGGAGTGTGCTTTAAACATCCTCTCATACAGTTATTGACTCATTCATTGGCCGTACAAATATTATTGTGTTAGATAATTGTATTTATTGAGGGTTTGGGTCAGAACAAAGGTGCAGTGGATACTTGTATAGGGTGGTCTGTACAAATATTGCAGCCGCACAAATACCTAGTGTTGTTTTAAATAACTGATGTGGATTTGATCCAGTTCCCATGGCTCAACTGTTACTGCTCTAGTTTTGAATGTTTCATAGGCAAACATTTGTCACTGAGATTGGAATTTTTGGACCAACTCACTCTCGTGAACAGTCAGTGGTTGATTTAAAGAGGACGGGGGTGGCGCACCCCTTGGCAAGATGAATTGTGAATATTTATACAGTAATTTTCCACTAAATAATTTATGGCTTATATACTTTTAGTCAACTTATGTGAAACAACATTGCAGATTTAGAGCACAGATTTTCACTTTTTGACTCCTAATTATTCAAAAATTTCCCGGCAGACCCCCTGAAAGTATCCCCTCCAAANGCCCCCCCCCAAGATGTAACCTTAAATCCGCCCCTGAGAACAGTGAGTAGCTATGGATCTAAAAGCGCAGAGCGATTCGGTGCCAAGTTGAAAATTTTTAAGTAATTGGCTAGTGATACATATTGAGATAATCCTACAATGCTGCAGTGACCACAAAAATTGTGACATAATAACACAAATAAAATAGCATTTATTTATTTTAATTGCGGGTTTGGGCGGAAAAGCGAGAAATTTATGTATGATTGTAATTACATTTATAAATGTGCTTGTAATATATTTCATTTCAGTGTAAGCACATTAGTGCTAATATACAGGAAAATACTATTTAAGAGCTCTAGGGCTACCTATGAGGTCCGGGGGCCTCAATTAGGCCCAAAAAACGATCTGGTCTTGTCAAAATCGTGGTACAAAAAGTCTCCACGACCGACGACCACGAAATAAATACGTTAAACCAAGGTTCCCTTAATTCGTTTATTTAAGACGAAAAAACTCTGCCAATGTGACACATGGGTTTATTATTTTTCTGGCAAAAAAATACCCCCACCCCCAAAAAATTGAGGGGGGGGTTCTCGTGACAATTCCAAATCTGGGTTATAATTAGACCCTAAATTTGACATACCTACTAAATTCGAATTCTTTGGCTCTTACCATTCTCTTTTTAGACAGGATTAATGAAAACCGCTTTAAAGCGGTAAAAATCGCCAAGAGTGTATTCGATTGCAACCAAAATCGGGGCACAATTAGAGCCCAGATGGGACCTATATACCAAATTTGATCCAAATCGGTCAATGCTAAGTGGCAAAAGTGCCCAGTGCCCATCACGGCGGACGGCGGACTAACTGATTTTTTTTATATTCGATTTTTGGATTCTACGTACCTTGAAACGTATAATATCAAATTTTGAGGATTTTTTTTTTTTTTTTTTTTTCGTGACGATTCCAAAGGTTATAAATTGAAGGAGATATGAATATACATGGTTAAGGTACATTGTTCTATACAAACTACCTGAAATTGATTTTACATAGCATCACCCTGTAACCTGTCAAATAGAATTTCCAATGTTTTCAAAACATTTCTGCTCAATTAATTCTCGGCAGACTTTTGATCAATTTTAGTTTTATAAATTCAATCTCACTTAATTCGTATTGACCAGTAAATATTGGGATTATATTCAATTCACTTTTCTATTACTATAGAGTTAGTTACCTATGATGTTGTTTCTCATTTCATAAGGCTAAGTTCAGATGATCGCGCGGTACCGCGCGGGAGGAGCATTCACATGACAACGTATGTGCGCGCGGAAGTCTGGCATCAAAATATCTTTTTGGCTATTTTACTTCGCCTCAAACAGCGCGGATCAACTGAAGAAGTCGATACAAGTTTGTAGAACTAGTACCGCGCGGATCAACTGAACCAATCGATACAAGTTTGTAGAACTAGTACCGCGCGGATCAACTGAACCAATCGATACAAGTTTGTAGAACTAGTACCGGGCGGATCAACTGAACAAATCGATAAAAGTTTGTAGAACTAGTACCGCGCGGATCAACTGAACAAATCGATACAAGTTTGTAGAACTAGTACCGCACGGTCATTTAGACAATATGTACTATTTAGATAGATCTTATGCCACGCGGTTCGTCGTACCGCGCGGTACTGCGCGATCATCCGAACATAGCCTAACCTTTACTTTACAAAATTTGTAAAATTGTATACCTATTCGTTAAGGTGGAAAATCTTTCACTTTAAGTATGAAATTTTAACGATCTCCGTGGTCAAGTTGTTATGAAAATTGACTCTTGGTCCGGAGGTTGTGAGTTTGAATCCCGTCCTTAACGTAAGGGGTAAGGGAGTGTTTGAATCCCGTCCTTAACGTAAGGGGTAAGGTTAAACCAATAACGAAAAGTATGAAGTAAGAAGAAATATTAGCTTTTAAATAAACTAAAACATAACACTTACCAAAAACACTATTTATAATTTATGAAGAAACTAGTTTCGAATCATTCGATTCATCATCAGTCTAGTCGAATCGAAGGATGGAAGAATTGAAAGATGTATCAACTTCCATCCTTCGACTCGACTAGACTGATGATAAATCGAATGATTCGAAATTAGTTTCTTCATAAATAATTATAAATAGTGCTTTTGGTAAGTATTTTGCTTTAATTTATTTAAAAGTTAATATTTTTTAGCACTTATAATTAACATGTTAATCAAAGATTTAAAAAGAAGAAATTTAAATATGTAAAGCTTATTTTTATCAGTATATTAGTATGGATATATCCATATCCATACTAATATATAAATGCGAAAGTAACTCTGTCTGTCTGTATGTATGTTACGCTTTCACGCTTAAACTACTGAACCGATTTTGATGAAATTTGGTATGGAGATAGACTAAACTTTAGGAAAGGACATAGGCTACTTTTTATCGCGAAAAAAGGGGGTTGGAACTATAAACGGCCATGCCTCTAAGGCGCCAAGCGAAGCGGGCGTATTCTGCTAGTATATTATAATGAAGCAGGCCTCTAGTGAAACTGATTGTAATTGTTACTGCGACCTTTCTTTACATAAATTAGGACCAGTACTTCGAAGAGGCGGGGATGGAGTTAGATTCGAACCAATAGACTCCTGGTTACGAATCTACCGCCTCAACCAATTGAGTTACCCTCATAAATATACAACCATTTGAATAATAGAAATCTGTTGAATACTCTTACGCAAGCATAAGCATTGTCAATTTTACTTTAGTTTGAGAATCTTGTGAAACATCTGTGAAAAATTAGATAATTGGAGGAAGAAAATGAGGTCAAGTCCTCAGTAGTTTTCCAAACAAGTATCACATACGCACACACAAATGTAAGCAATCTGGATAATGGAGAAAGGGCGACTCCATATTAGTTAAAAATGAATTTTCAAAGTAATGAAATCTATTGATTTTGAGCCCAAAATACTCTTATACCCAAAAATTAATGGGATTCGTTAGTGCCGTTTTTGAGTTAAGAATTCTATATGTCCGCACTTTTTCCGTGGCTCTAGAATTCTTTTTGGCCAAAAAAATCACTTCGTTTATTCTTTGAAAACTGACGAATTTTCCCAGTAATGAAACCTATTGATTTTGAGCCCAAAATACTCTTATACCCCAAAATTAATGGGAATCGTTAGTGCCGTTTTTGAGTTAAGAATTCTATATGTCTGCAGTTTTCCCGTGGCTCTAGAATTCTTTTTTGGCCAAAAAAATCACTTCGTTTATTCTTTGAAAACTGACGAATTTTCCCAGTAATGAAACCTATTGATTTTGAGCCCAAAATACTCTTATACCCCAAAATTAATGGGAATCGTTAGTGCCGTTTTTGAGTTAAGAATTCTATATGTCTGCATTTTTCCCGTGGCTCTAGAATTCTTTTTGGCCAAAAAAATCACTTCGTTTATTCTTTGAAAACTGACGATTTTTCCCAGTAATGAAACCTATTGATTTTGAGCCCAAAATACTCTTATACCCCAAAATTAAT
>CM022885.1:35976336-35987538 GCA_012654025.1 Pachypsylla venusta | reverse complement strand
AATAGTGGCATCATCGTTTCCGATGTTATCCGGGAATTTACTTGGGGTGACTTCTTCATACTGTCCAGTTCAATGAAAACATCTATTTCTAAATTCTTAATCAATAAATAGTGGCATCATCGTTTCCGATGTTATCCGGGAATTTACTTGGGGTGACTTCTTCATACTGTCCAGTTCAATGAAAACATCTATTTCTAAATTCTCAATCAATCAATAGTGGCATCATCGTTTCCGATGTTATCCGGGTGTATGAGAATTCTGTTCTAAAGAAGTCGTTGTTTGCTAAAGTTTTTAATTATCATTGATCTAATTGTGGAGGCTAATATATGACATTTGGCCTCAAGAACCATTTTAATCGCTGTAATGTAATTACGTCAGTAACATAAAAATATTGCAGAGATGGTTTCTGTATTATTTTACACCTTCAGCTTAGGTGGATTCGACTGTGAGGATGTCACCCTTGAGTAATAAATCACAATCTCAAGTATGATCGCTTTATGTATCTTTATTTACTAGGAATACTCGGAACATGTACCAATATCTGTAGTATTAAGATATCAATTTGTAAATGTCATTAAAGAGTTAAAGCGATTTTTTTTTTTTTTTCAAAAAATTGTATTGTAAATTCCATTTCAAAATAGTCAATTTTGAAATGGGATTGACCGTAGATCAATCTATGCTTGCTTAAGTTATGCGTTTTTTTAAGACCTTGAAGCAGGTGGTAAAAATCTGACAATATTTCCCCCTCCCCCCCATTCCTTCTCCCAAGATTGAACAAGGAAGATCGTAAAACAATGGTTATTAGCATTTGATTCCATGATTCGATCATTTGGTTACATGATTCGATCCAAAAAAACTTTCTGCAAATGTAGCGTAATTGTAAAAAAAAAAAAGGTTCCATATTTTCATTGTGGATATTTTACATGCAGTCTGAAAAATTTCATAAATTTTCCAGACTACAAGACAAGTAATACATAATGAATATTTCCTTCAATATTTATACTTCTATATCCATTCTAATAGAATCAGAAGTACATGCATTATTTTGTGGTTATATTAAAGAATAGTCCCTTATTTATATTGCCCGAATAAGACTGAAGAGTCCCTTGACGACGGCAGATTTTTGTGTGCTATTATTATGTGGTAAATATCTCAAATGCATGAGGATAAAATTTCATGGGTTTGCTGGGTTTGAACCAACGCCCTACTGTTTATCAGTCAGAGCGTCTTACCACTACAACACCAACCCATTTCAAAGGGTATGCCTATCAAAAACAGTGTTTTTTCTCATTCACCTTTTAGCAATTCTCTTTGGGGTTGGAATTCTTCTTTTTGAGTCAACTATGCCATTTACTCTGTCAATTGCTTCTTCTCTTTTTCATTATTTTTCTATCGGATCTTTTCTATGTTTTCATATAGACTAAGGTCTTCGACATCTAGAGTCTAAGACCTATCTGGAGGTATTAAATTCCTCTACCCTCTATTTTCAATATCTACGCTTTCTTCCTATCGTAATTCCCATCCTCTCCATGCGCAGATATAGGGGAGGGCACGGGGGGCACCCAGTTCTTTTAAGCGGACGGTGTTTCTCAAATTTTATTATACCTAATCCGCTGTGTCTTTTATCCCATTGAGAGCGCGGGGGGGGGGCACGGTCCCCTAAATAATTCCCAATCCTGAGACTAAATAGAAATACGTAAATAAAAAATTGTCAAAAATTCTGTCATCCGCCACGGCACTTTTTTTTCGTGATCACGCTTATAAAATCGCTTATCACCCTTATGAAAGTTATTTGTGGTAAAACAAATTAGGTATCGTACCTTGATAAACATTGCATTAAAAAGTACTGCTCAGGACTCGAACCCCCGGTCTCTTGGTTACGAGTCCTTCCCCTTCCCCCTCCAAATTTTCTATTATATTGTGCTATTGTGCCCCCCCCCTCCCCCAAAACAAGAGGGCTATATCTGCTCATGATCCTCTCTGTTATTTGGTCATATGGTGCCTTATTGTATTATTTTATAGCCCCAATTTAAAATTGGTTCCCGCATTTTCATTTTCACATTTTTTAGAGGCAACTCACAAATTAAGCTTAGTTTTCTAATAATTCAAATCTCTAGCCTCTAATTTTCTCAATGGCCCCTTTTTTACAGACCACGAGGTTCCTACGCTATACATAAACGATAGATATTAATTTTTTTCATGAATCTATAAACACAGAAAGTTCCTTGGTTTTTTAAGTTACTTTGTAAACCACTGAAAGTTTTTTTTTTTTTTTTTTTAAATAAAAAAATCTGAAAATGTTGTTCCTCGTAAATTTCATTCTCATATTCAGTTCAGTTTACGTCCTAAATCAAAACAGTTAAGTAAATTAAAACAATTCGTTTGTACGAGAAAAATAATATCAATTCAGGTCCGAAATAATAGGGGTCAGTCCAATATTGAAGCGCCCCGCCACAAATTTTAATAATACTTATTTTAATGAGACCTTTAATAATTGTTACAAACAATATTTTCCATCATAGTATATAAAAATATGTATGCTCTAAGCCTTCTAATGGATGATATTGAAGCCAAAATTTGGGCGCGGGTACTTTTGGCAATGCATGGTACCAATATATTGATTGTCTAAAGCTACAATTAAAAGCTACCATAAATTGTCTAATATGTCTAAATTGTCTAATTATGTATCACCCGCAAGAAATAAGTGTGTGTAAACACTGTCAAAAGACATTTGCCTGTGTGGGATGTCAGGAAGGACAAAGTTCTGGTTCAGAATAGATTTCCTAGGGTCTAGCGATATTTTTTTTTATTTTCATTTACATTATTTTATTCCTGGGATTTAATTTTATTTTTATGTAAGATAATAATTGATTTAGTTTATATTTTTTTAGTTTTTAATAAAGTAATAGCGACTTATTGTAATAAAAAAAAAATCATTTTATCCTTTATTTTGTTTGCGGGTAATCGGAAACGGTTCAAGATATCGTTCGGAAAATAGATATATGCTCCCTTGGATATATGCAGAATATGAAGAAAAAAAATTTGGTAAAAGTCGTTTGAGTAGTTTTGGAGGAGTAAGGTAAAAAATGTTTGCAGTTTGTAGGGAGTATAAGGCTACGCTTCGCTCCATCCAATAAATATGTATATATTCGATATCTCTCACCGTTTTGGCTAAACAATTAGTATTTCCTAAATTTTATTTCGCCCGATCCCGGATTCGAATTTGTAACTCTTGAATGGTTTGTCAATATTTAGTAAATTAGGTATGTCCTAAATTAAGTATTGAGAAGCCACCTAAAACTGTTTCGCTATGAGCTGATATGTTGTCGCGACAAAATTTAAGATATCGGACCATGACTCTCTGAATTTGGTAAAAAATCGGAAAATCGGTCAAAAAATCGGAAGCGGTTCAAGATATTGTTCTGAAAATAGATATATGCACCCTTGGGTATATGCAGAATATGAAGAAAAAAATTTGGTAAAAATCGGTTGAGTAGTTTCGGAGAAGTAGGGTAACAAAAGTTTGCAGTTTGTAGGCAGTATAAGGCTACGCTTCGCTCCGCCCAATTAATAGCCTCAGTAGCTCAGTTGGTAAGAATGACGGATTCGTAACCAGTTGGTTCGAATCCAAGCGAAGACAACAAATTTAGTAATAACATGGGGAAGTGCATTGTGACAAAGCATTAGCTTTAACACAAAGAAATTCTTCTTCTTCTTAAATATAGCATGGAGCAATTTAGTTCCTAAATTTTGAAATCATTGGCAAAATAAAATATTGTTTATTGTAAAATATAAATGTATATTTCTATGTGTTATTATGTCACATTCTTTGTGGGCATCACAGCATTACAAGATATTTTCAACCTTCACTTCAATATCACTAAGTCTAAGATACACTTTAACAATATTCACATTAACAATATTTACCTTATAACGCTATTACCATCGCTACTCAATTGTCCTCAGGAGGCTGAGTTACCCCCACACAAAACCAGGCAAATTCGAGAAAACCTTTTTAAAATTTTCGATCCATCCAGGAATCGAACCCAGAACCTCCTAGGTGCAAGCGGAGTGTAATGCGCACTCTGCCACGGAGGTGTCAAAAATATTGATTATTATGTAAAATACCGATTTATATGAAAAAAAAAATGCAACAATAAAAATCGGTCTCATACCGTTTTCGAGATAATCTTTTGTAGCCACACAGCTATTTTGTATATTGTCAGTAGTACTGTCAATTCTATGACCATCTATTCTCCTTTAATTTAGCACTTTCCAACGCATTAAGGGTTTATAAAATACAATATCTTCACTTGACTAAAAATTGAGTAATTGTTAAATAGAGCGAAATCGTATTTTTCCTATCCTGAGAACATCGTCAGAGCTACAAAACTAGTTAGCTTTAAATTAAAGTTACTTTTTTTTTATTGAAATGTATATACATTTCAATAAAAAAAATGTGTATCAACTACAACTAATAAGGCGAGTCACGAGCGTTTTCGTCTATTACGACATTCTCAAGAAGACTGACTCTGATTTGAATTCAGAAGAGACATAAAACCAGAAAAGTTCCCAAACTGTGAAACTTCACTAGAAAATGAAAAATTAAACTCCGACTTTTTTAGAGTGTAAATTATTTTAGAAAAAATTGCGGGGGTGGTATTTTTTTTTTCGTGACGATTCCAAAGGTTCATTTTTGAAAATAAAAAACCAAAACACATATGATGAAAATTAACATATGATAGCTACCTATTTTCGGGCCTGAAATATAAAATAAAAAAAGGACAGGTAAATATCAAACTGATAGACAGACCTTATGAAACCCAATATTAAGAATATCTCCACTCTCACACGAGTATGTTTATAAATTCACTATCATTCTTGGCTAAGGCGCTCTGTTTTTTAATTTTTTGACCACCCATTGGTATTTATTGTTTTTAAAGTTTTTTTTTATTATGTTAATGATAACGATAGCTTCTTTATTGATTCTAAACTGCTTGCTAGGAATGTCAATTTGGTATTAACATCATCACATTACTTCATTTCACCCGTGCTTGTAATCATTGGTATCAGATGTACGGCTAATTGAATACTTGTAACAACATCGACCAACTACGACCAAGGCAATTGAATACTTGTAACAACAACGACCAACTACGACCAAGTTAATTGAATACTTGTAACAACAATGACCAACTACGACCAAGGTAATTGAATACTTGTGACAACATCGACAAACTACGACCAAGGCAATTGAATACTTGTAACAACAACGACCAACTACGACCAAGTTAATTGAATACTTGTAACAACAACCAACTACGACCAAGGTAATTGAATACTTGTAACAACAACGACCAACTACGACCAAGGTAATTGATACTTGTAACAACAACGACCAACTACGACCAAGGTAATTGAATACTTGTAACAACAACGACCAACTACGACCAAGATAATTAAATACTTGTAACAACAACGACCAACTACGACCAAGATAATTAAATACTTGTAACAACAACGACCAACTACGACCAAGGTAATTGAATACTTGTAACAACAACGACCAACTACGACCAAGGTCGCAGATGGAAAGAGTTGTTCTGGTCTGAGATTCGAACCAACAACAATAAGATTGTCAATCATTTGGTTTACTCCAAAGATGAGGTACAGGACCGGGGGCGGTTGTCCTTTGGAAACGACAATAAGCTGACACTACTACGAAACACTTCAGCGACAAAGTCCATTTTACTCCTAGCGTGTGGTCAATTGTAGTCGCTCGTAGTAGCTTCCAAAATTCGACCGGGGCAAAGATATCATGGAAACTAATGAAAACTTTAAAGAAAATCGGAATGCATCACAGAATTAGAAGAATGAACAAAAAATATTTCCCGATTTTTTTAAAACAATTATCAGAAAAAAATATTTGCCTAAATTTGGGTGATACTTTTTTTAAGACAAATAGACAAATCTGACCTGAATAATGTTTTCCTAAACAATTCTAGTGGCATTACTTTTCGGTAATCACTCAATACTTTTTTTAAGACAAATAGACAAATCTGACCTGAATAATGTTTTCCTGAACAATTCTAGTGGGATTACTTTTCGATAATCTAGAAATATAGGAAGCCCGTCGAAAACTCATGTTTGTAATGTAAATTGAGGATTAGATTTGTAGGAGCAATCATTTATCGGTGTACTGGGTATCTACAATTCATTTAAATAAATAATAATCTTTAATTTTAAAATTTCTTCAATGATGTTTATGACAACACCTATTCAAAATAGGTAGCAGATATATGAAAAAGGGATATTTATTTTTAGTCAGTAAAAATTGATGAAAAGGGCCCAAAAGCAATGTCAATATAATTATTAATTATAATATAATACTACATGTTGTAGTTTATTGTGAAATGGGACCCTGAAAGCAAGTATATTTCTTGGATCTTGTATGAAGAACCAAAAAATTTGGATCTCCAAAATCACTACTCAGGTAGCAATTAACAAATCTCTAAAAAACTCTGCCAATGTGATACATAGGTTTATTATTTTACTGGTTTAAAAAAAATACTCTAACTTTGACATACATACCAAATTTCAAATCTCTAGCTCTTACCATTCTCTTTTTAGACAGCAATACGGAAAACCGCTAAAGAACGGCAAAAACCGCCAAAGTTTCCTATAGTTTCGGGGCACAGTTAGAACCCAGATGGGACCTATATACAATATTTCATTTAAATCGGTCAACCCTAAGTGGCAAAAGTGCCCATCAACGGCGTATGGTGGACAAACGGATTTTTTTTATTCAATTTTTGAATTCTACGTACCTTGAAACGTAAACTATCAAAATTTGGGGAGGGGGTATTTTTTTTTTGTGATGATTCCAAAGGTTCATTAATGAAAATAATAAACCAAAAAAGACATCTAAGCCAGGATTATTGTTGAAGTTACGCGTAGAAGAATGAATGTGTATAACATCTCCCAGCTCACTATCAACTTTGAAAAGAATCGAAATTTTTAAATAATTTTTAGTCGAAAGCTATACCTATTCAATATTTTTGTGTTACCCTGAATGTTGTATTCGAGCCTAAAACATTGTGTACAGTTTTGGGAAGTACAAACAGAAATGTTTTATTTAATTAAGATTAAGCAGATCCTATTACGCATCTATTTTTGATCCGTCCAGGAATCGAACCCGGAACCTCCTTGGTGATGCGCACTCTGCCACGGAGACGTCGTTTATAATTATAAATTATTGTTGATCTGACTAACTGAAGATTGTTTTCAACCAAACTGCCCCCACTTTTGAATGTTTTCAGCATACTCTTTCATCTTCTATTTTTTTATTGAAAGGATATGCTCCGGTGCCGCTTTCGCATTACTTCTGGTTTCTTTCATCTCCTGACACCTCTTTTTACATCACTGAGTATACCAATTCTACTCATACATTTCCTCTTATTTCATCCTCCAATGGTATTTTTGCTAGAATTTTTTTTCTTCAACACCTAGGATGTATTACTTACATGCGCGGATATAGCCCTCTTGTTTTGGGTAGGCACAATCGGACAATATACCTAATAGAAAATTTGGAGGGGAGAGGGACTTAGAATAGGGAATTATTTAGGGGCCCGTGCCCCCCCTCTCTCTCAATGGGATAATAAAAGACACAGCGGATCATTCATTTGATTTTTTTTAAAAAAATTTAATTTTTTTTTTACGTGATTAGGTATAATGAAATTTGAGAAACACCGCCCGCTTAAAAAAAACTGGGGGGCACATGCCCTTCCCTATATCCGCGCATGACCACAAGATGTTCTTCTCGCTTATTAATTACTCGCATTAGTTTTCTTTCATCCTCCACTTTTATACTTTCTTTCCCATTTGTAATTCTGACAGACTACTTTTTACTTTCCATTCTCCTCCACAACGTCATTTAACAACTTCTCAGGATTTTTTTTTGTTTCTTCTTATGACCCATCTTTTACACTCAATACATGGACATTTTTTCTAAGCCCAATGAATAATTTTGCGGAATTCAACAACCCCTTCTTTTTGACCAAATGTTTAGACATTGCATTCTATTTCTGTGTCGATCTCATTTGATTTCAACCAGCGTGCCAGTTAATTTAAGTGTTCAATTTTTTTTTAAATAGTTAGATGTTCAAAACACTAAACACTTTATTTAAATTATACACTAAAATTGTTTGTCTTTGTCAGATTCTTCCATAATATTTGGTCAATTGCCATCCCTTGCATGTTTTCTATACCTCTGTTCATATAGCTTTCTCATTTCTGCTAAATGTGCGTTTAATTAGAAGCGTCTAGGACTCTAATAGTGCTTTTGTGTGCAAATTAGTAGAGTTTTCCTATACACGCGTCAGATGCTACACATGCAAACACACAGACCTTTCACACGCAGAGTCGCTGGTTGAAAACGTACCTTAACTCTATTGCTCCACATTTTTGTATTCTATTCTTTCAATATAGTTATGAAACCTTCCTATATTCCATCAACTATTTATTGTTGTATATTCTGAATTGCTCAACGGAACACCAAAATATCAGTCAAAATAATCTTACCTTGAAAGTAGCTCTTTGTCCGAAGATAACTGACCGATAGTCGTAATATTGATAACCTATCTAATTTTGAAAGAATGTTTTGTTCAAATGGTAACAGATTTGCTAACGTATCCAATTCTGCATTCAGACGTTCTCGATGTCTTTTACTGGGATTGCTTTTTGTTACTCCGTCTTTTGGTGGTGGCTTTAAACTGGAAAAAGAAGAAGAAAAAAATATCTGTGTAATTTATAGGGAGTATCAAAATAATAGTTAAAGTCATAGAAAGTGTGGAAGAAAATCATAAAATTATGTAGGATATGAAGCAAGGATAAAGGAATAAGGTAGTTTGCCGAGAACGTAAAAAATATTGAAATTATATTCATAAATGTTGAAATTTTCGGTCAAACATCTCTAGTTCAACAATTAGTAAATAATAAATATGTGATTCTTATTTACATAAAAAAGCGATATACTGGGTGGTCCCAGAAAAATGTAATACTTTTGTTCTATTTTGCCGTTTATTAAGTTGAACACTAGCATAAGATATTTATATACTAAAAATAATAGTTCAATGGTGTCCTAAAAGTTTTATAAGGGTAGCTTTAATCCTTTTTCAATTTTATAGCCCAATCGGTATCAGAGATGGAATAACAGATGTAAAAGTGTAGGTATTATCTGTAATTAAGGAGAAATTGAATTCTGTTTACGAAAATAATGGACAATTTTCGAGAAATATTGAATTTTCCTTATTTCATTTTCCGAAAAACAAAAACTAGTTCGATTTCATCCTATGACCATTACTCTAAAAATATCCATTTTCCTAGTAATTTAGTACTTTTTATTTTTACGTTCCAAATTTTGTATATTTTTCAATTGTTTTCCTCTTGATAATGGTGGACAATGGGATTCCACCATTATTTATATGTTTTGACTCAGACTATTAATAGATTTTTCAACAGGGTTTCGAACATTTTTAATAATTGATTTACCGAGCTTAATCTATTAATTTGTATAAAATATACACGACGCCGTGGCAGAGTGTGCATCACACTCGGCTTGCACCAAGGAGGTTCCGGGTTGTATTACGGGACTAGTCGAAAGGGTTTTTCGACTTTTTTACTTGGCCTGGTTTCATTTAGGGGTAACGCAGCCTCCTGAAGAAGAATTGAGTAGCTATATGATAATAGCGCCAAGTGGTAGCATCACACTCGGCTTGCACCAAGGAGGTTCCGGGTTGTATTCCGGGACTAGTCGAAAGGGTTTTTCGACTTTTTTACTTGGCCTGGTTTTATTTAGGGGTAACTCAGCCTCCTGAAGAACAATTGAGTAGCTATATGATAATAGCGCAAGTGGTAGTAGCATTATAAGGTAAAATTTGTTAAAGTGAAGCTTAGGCTTAGTGATATTGCAGTGAATGTTTAATATACCTTGTAATGCTGTGATGTCCACGCATATTGTGACATAATAACACAAAGAAATATACATTTATATATCGAGTGTATTAAGTAATTACGAGTATTTCTATACATTTTGGTCACTTTAGTGTCTAACGCACCGATCCCACATTTCCTTGTTTACTCTTCAAACCTATATACTGGATGTGCTATCTCTTGACATAGAACTTTATTCGATATGGACAGCGTATAAAAGTTCATCAATGCATTATGCAAAATATTCNCTCTTTTTTTTTTTTAAAAAAAAAACACCACCGTTATTTATGACGAGGATTCACATTTACTTAGAGTAAGTGAATCCTCGTCATAAATAACGGTGGAGTTTTTTAAAGTTACTAATAGGATGTCTAATATAAATTTTTTAAATAATAATATTTATTTACTTTGTATAACATAATACCTAAATCGATGAATATTTGTTCGATAACCACTCCTAACATAAAACATTAGGGCTTATAAATCTTCCAGGACATAATTAAAATATTGTTCCTATCATCTCCTTGAAATTTTAAAAATCGATCACAATTCTTTGAAAAATTATTAAGTAAACAAAAGCGTTCGATTTATCCTAGGTCACCCGCTATATTTTACTATTTTACAAAATGTAAAATTCACAATGAAAGTATATTCAACTGAAAGTTTGAATTCGAACAAGATGACAATTGGCTAATAAAATTATAACAAACGTAAGATATCATATAGAAAAAAAGCTAATAACATAGATATCTTTATCTCCGTTTATAAAAATTAAATTAGCCTATATAAAAATAAAATGTTTTCAAGAACTAGTTAAACCATCCAATAAAAATACATTCCTTCTAGAGGCTCATGAACTTGTGTGCCTTCTTTGTGTTTAATATAAGCGTACGGAACACCGAATAAACAATAATAGATATTCGGACAAGGATGCCTTCTAGAGCCTCATGAACTTGTGTGCCTTCTTTGTGTATAATATAAGCGTACGGAACACCGAATAAACAATAATAGATATTCGAACAAGGATGCCTTCTAGAGGCTCATGAACTTGTGTGCCTTCTTTGTGTATAATATAAGCGTACGGAACACCGAATAAACAATAATAGATATTCGAACAAGAATGCCTTCTAGAGGCTCATGAACTTGTGTGCCTTCTTTGTGTATAATATAAGCGTACGGAACACCGAATAAACAATAATGGATATTCGAACA
>CM022885.1:35938680-35956548 GCA_012654025.1 Pachypsylla venusta | reverse complement strand
AAAAAAAAAAAAAAAACACATTCATTCTCGCAGTCAACTTCCATGATCCGTGTACAAGCTACCAAACTTCAAGGCAAAAGGAAAAGACTAGAAGGAAGAGGAAAAGGATAGTACATAAAAGGAAATGTTAGACAATGTGGGAGCTAACAAACCTTCACTGAGTGCCTCCAATAAAGATGATTTGAAAGAGTGCAAGGTGAGTGAATTTAGGATAGGATACGGTACTGTGTTCCAGCGATCCATGCAAGAGAAAGGGAAGGATTTACCATAGGAGACAGTGAATTGGATGGGTTGTCATCAATATAAAGACGGTTAATGGTGAGTTAGGTTCTTTCTTCTCCCTGAAAAAAGTATTTCTTTCTCCTTGTGTCAAAATTATAGCTAGAGCTTCTATGGCGTTGTATGTAGCCCAACGGAAAGTTGTGTTTTTATGTAGCCTTTTCTTTACTGTTAACATAAAAAGTTCCTCTTTCTGTCTATATCATAAAAGAACAAAATTAGCACTTTTATGTAGTTCAAAATTTTCTAGCGCTCTTTGGGACGCGGATCGTTCATAAAAAACATTATGAACGATCTAACAACATAACCCGTCAGTAAAAAATTAAATACATTCCTAAACAAGCAAATACTTTCTGAATGTATCTGACAATATATTTAACAAAAAATTCAATGCAAGTCAAATTCCAAGCTGCATCGCATTATTCTTTTATAAATTAGAATAAATATTAATAAAATAAATTATAATGCAAATAGTTAATCAGCGGGAGATCTACATTATCAAAAATAAAAGCGGGTATAAAAAAAAAAATGCAGATATTTATCTGTCGCGTAGAGTTGTTCCACACAGAAGCCAGAAGCTTGCTATGAAATGAGCGCCTCCCACGTATCTTTTCTGCAGAATACACTACAATGTCCACCCTTCAGTTTAATTACAAAATTATTATGACATTAAATCATACTGGGTGACACAGGATAAAAGTCTATGGTCAGAAGGAAAAACCTGTTTAATATATTTGGAGTCAGCATCTATGGCCCATACACCAGTTCCCGTTAGATCACAGAAGATAAGCAACGTCCAGCGAGGTTGTACCATGTGGGTGTCCACGTGGGTTCGCGATGCTGTTTTTTTCCGGCCCAACCCAGGCTGGGTAAGGTCAATGTGGGTAGCTGGTTTGCAAGTTTCCAGCGAACGGAGGGTAAAACCGCCGTCTTGAATGACCAATAGATGTTAAAGAGACGTTAAGCCAAATTAAAAAAAGAAGTATTTATATACCCACTGTTGGAGGAAGTATCTGGAGCAGCACGGCTGGGTTCAACGGAAGAAAAACACAGTGAGTTAACATCGGAATGGTGTTGATGGTCTTTGGCCGTGCCCAAGGGCACGGGTAACCCCGGTACGAAGAACCAACCATCTTGAGGGCCCTATATGTATGTTAAACTCTGACAATGTGACACATTGGTTTATGAGGCCATTTTAACTGGGCCAAAACAGTTACAGTCACGTCATATCATATACAAGGGGTCTCAAAAAAAGAAGAACACTTCATATAAAGGGTGTCTCAGAAAAAGAAGCCGAGCTCAATATCTTGAGAACGGATTAGAATTTCGAAAAACGTTTGAACGCCTATTTCTTTATGTTCCCAAGGGGAAACTTTTTCCTGTGGTTTTCAAATNGGGAATCATAGAATACTATTAGCTTCCGATTTTTGAAAGGGAAATCATAGAATACTATTAGCACGGGAACGGCCATGCCTCTAAGGCGCCAAGATATAGACCGCAGCGAAGCACGGGCGAAACAGCTAGTATTATATATAGGTGATCAACCATCGTATTTGATGGTACGGGTTTCAAAAAATATCTGATGAAGCTAGAATTCCTTTATGATTTTCATCATTTTTTAACAATCCGCCAGTATCTGGTTGCTGGTTGTATCGTCAACATCCGATAAAAGAGGCATTAACATTACAGCTAAGAAATAGGTCGTTGCTCCCAGACATATTACCTATGGCCTAACAACATTCAAATTTTAATAGGGAAAATATATGGAAAAAGTATGTATGCTTACTGCTTACTCTCATATGAACAACGGAATGTTTTTGCAGCCTAGCAGATACCTAGTAACAGATCTCCTAACATATGTTGGCATCTATTAGGCTGCCATGCCAAATGTATTAAATGAATAGCTACCTATTTTCCGTGTCCAATTCTACCAAAAATCTCTTGTTCTACAATAAAAAAAAGAAGGATTTGGAGGTTAGTTAATGTGAGACAAGAAAGACTTTCTGTTATGAAAGAAAAATCCAAGAAAAAACAAGAAATTCCTGTTATGAAAGAAAAATCAAAAAAATTACAAGAAATTCCTGTAATGAAAGAAAAATCAAAAAAATTACAAGAAATTCCTGTTATGAAAGAAAAATCAAAAAAATTACAAGAAATTCCTGTAATGAAATAAAAATCTAAAAAATTACAAGAAATTCCTGTTATGAGAGAAAAATCCAAGAAATTTCTATTATGAAAGAAAAATCCAAGAAATTACAAGAAATTTCTGTTATGAGAGAAAAAATCCAAGAAATTACAAGAAATTTCTGTAATGAAATAAAAATCCAAAAAATTACAAGAAATTCCTGTTATGAGAGAAAAATCCAAGAAATTACAAAAAATTTCTGTAATGAAATAAAAATCCAAGAAATTACAAGAAATTTCTGTTATGAGAGAAAAAATCCAAGAAATTACAAGAAATTTCTGTAATGAAATAAAAATCCAAAAAATTACAAGAAATTCCTGTTATGAGAGAAAAATCCAAGAAATTACAAAAAATTTCTGTAATGAAATAAAAATCCAAGAAATTACAAGAAATTTCTGTTATGAGAGAAAAAATCCAAGAAATTACAAGAAANAAAGAACTAACACATTAGGCGACCAGACAATCATTAGGTACAATGTTAGTTCGCCTCCACGTGGTGTACCCTGGATAACGCTAAAGAACTAACACATTAGGCGACCAGACAATCATTAGGTACAATGTTAGTTCACCTCCACGTGGTGTACCCTGGATAACGCTAAAAACCTAACACATCAGGCGACCAGACAATCATTAGGTATAATGTTAGTTCACCTCCACGTGGTGTACCCTGGATAACGCTAAAAAACTAAAACATCAGGCGACCAGACAATCGTCAGGTACAATGTTAGTTCACCTCCACGTTTTGTACCCTGGATAACGCTAAAGAACTAACACATCAGGCAAGCAGACAATCATTAGGCGATTTTTTCCTAGTCCAAAACTATCGGAAGTTGATCATAACACAAACACACACAGAAAAAAGGAAGTAAGCTCGGCAAACCAACCCCAATGAGTGAAAGGAGTTGATTGGTTTACTTGTTCTATTCTTAAATAATCTGGTTTGCTCTGTTTATTGACAATAAAAAAATCGCCTCTTGATCTCCTGGTCCACTATCCGTCATCTCATATTATATTTATAGTAAAAAGCCAAACGCTAAATAAATAAATCCAAACTTTGGAAAGTAGGAAAATTTTGCAATCATAATGAAGTAGAAAGAACATTTTGTGCTCAGAATATAAAATTTTAACTCGCCAAAAATTGCTTCAGACATCAAGAAACCATTTTTTGTTCCGTGTCTGTCCCTAGACATTGAACACTTGTACTGTTTAGTCGAATTTGGTGAAATTTTCTGTTAATGTCATTAACATTAGCTGGGATGCTAGAATGTCCTCAAATGTTCATACTCGTATCTTTAAAATTGCTCAGACTATCCCTTTAATGAAATTACGTAAATTATTTTGAGTAGTTTCGTATGCAAAGGTGAAATGATAAAATGTAAGGATGTTATACTGACGATTTGTTTAAAATAATGGTTTTTGTCAGTTACTCGCGGCCAAATTGTATTTAAATTTAAATATAAAATAATACCTATAATGGGAAAATTAAACATAAAAAATAGTTAGATCTACAAGGAATAAAGACACTTGACTTTGGGGATGGGCTAGTCATCCACGAGTCGAGTCATGAATCGACTCACTCACGAGTCGAATCATCTTTTTGAAATGAGTCGACTCTTCAAAGAGTCGACATACGAGTGGCTTCTTTGTTGACTGATAAAGATAATAAAGGGAGAAATATTTTTCCCGGTGTTTGTTGTTTACTGAAGGAAAATGTTCTTTTATTCTGTTGACGATTGATTGTGATGTCTTTTTAATTTATTCACGGAAGTTGGGAACGTTTATTTGGTAGATGCCCCTTTTGTCAATTGGTTTTATTATGTATTTCTGATCAAATAAGACGTTTTTGATAATTGTCGCTCGATGCGAGTCGAGATCGAGAGTCGACTCATTGAGTCGACTCTTATTTGTGAGTGGAGTCGATCATGTCGACTCACCTAAGTGAGTCGAAAATCCCATCCCTACTTGACTTTATGTTCTACAATTTTAATATATTATTCGCATATTTCGGATTTTAATTCTTGATAATGGAGTAAAATCCGAAATACGCGTATCAAATAATATATTAAAATTGTAGAACATAAAGTCAAGTGTTTTTTAATAATTTTTATTTCTTGTATTTGATAGTTCTACCAAGTGTCCTAACGAGAAAGAAAAAAATCTTTGATTTAGACCTACAGTATCATCTATCTGATCGAATACGAAGCATAAAATTCGGTACTCTTTACACATAATTGTTGAAATTAGGTGGCCGAAAAGTTTTGGTAGTCATAATGATTACCAACATTTGAAAAAGACATTACCTTGAAGAAGGTTTCTGGAAGCGGGGAGGAGTGTCTGTCAACAAAACCGTATGTTTTTCAACAATTTTTTTTTTTTTAAACTCTTTTTTTTTGGCCGTGAATGGTCCATGTTGGTCGGTTGTACATACGGAATAGAGGCATGACCGTACAAACGTTTCCTAACCTCTCTAATTGGGTTAAAGTTGGTTAAAAAAAATTGGAAGGGTTGCCAGACACTCCTCCTTGGTTCCAGAACCCTTGAAGAAGAACCGAAATTGGACCGAAAAAAGAACTCTTATGCATGCCACTGCTTTTTTAATTAATTTTTAATTTATTTGTTAATTCAAATTTGCCTCATCTTTCTTTATTTTTCCTAATAAATTGTTCTCACTCTCAACTCAAGCTGTTTTAATTTTTCGATTAGCATTTTTTAGGCTGAGGATTTTAGTTCCTTTTTTGATTAATATTGAGTTTTATACAAAACCCTTCATTCATATAAATTTTTCGAAATTTACCATCTTGACTACTGCGTTGTTTTTGTAAAGTTACCTATTTGTTTATACAAAAATACATCTGTTGTTACATTGAGTTTGATTATTATAGATATCAATTTGTGGAATGTGAGCTTTAAATAAAAACAAATGTCTACGAGTATACAAAGCTTTCTCAAAATTGCCATGAGGAATTGACAGCTCTTCTCCCTCAACACCTACTCTACCATCATTGCAAACAACAACCCAGTGAACCGCCTCATGAAGCAGGGTAATCATTTTGATTATTATAGATAATGTTGTTTATATGTTGATGATAGGTGTTGACTTTTTTTGTTGACTCGGAAAAATATCTAAATCAATTCAGGAGTTAAAAAAATCATTTTCGATTTGTTTATTGTATGTCTGCTAAAACTCTTGAAGAAGAATTTCTACTCATTATTAGTAACTGTCCATATAAACTAATAAATGACTATTTATTGGTTTAATCACAGTATGATATTGTTCATGAGTGTTTGTGTTAATAACTTATTGTCTAACAATACATTGCATTGAATATTATGAATGGAAAACATTATGAGACAAGAAATAACAAAGAACGATCCTATAGCATTACTAGTATCAAACTTGGACTTGATTTTATATGTCGGCCAATTTCTTGTATCAATGTTGTTTATTATATTTGAATAAAAATTCAGATTAGAATCGACGCTAATTTTGGGGACATTAATGGTTAATTTTTCCAGCATATAGGAACTGTTAGCTTGCTCCTTCTATCTTCTCCTTACCAAATGGAGAGAGTTAAAGTTATTTACCTTGGAGAGAGTTATTACAAAGAGAACAATGGACCTAATTGCTTTTTAAGTATGAGGGACCCATAAAAATGTTTTATGATTTGACACTTCGCCTCTGGATTTCAATTTCCGTCGAAATTAAAGTTCAATACTGTTGATCTGATAACAATCCCCAATGAACCAAAGACGTCAGTTATTTGTGTAATTTGGATCAGCAAAACCTGTCGTCCAGTATAATTTAATATTGATGTATTACGACTATTCAAAATTCTTCGATATGCTTTCATTATCTTTACTTATAAAACGCAAAGCCCAGTTGGTATACAGACTGACTGACTGATTGACTGATAATCAACGTAGCTCCACGATGGCTGAACCTAGAGACTTGCAACTTGGCACACAGATCCCTTTTAGTATGTAGGTGCGTAATAAGATAGGAAAAAATCGAAAGTTCAAGTGGAAGTAAGTTACCGCCAAAAATGATGCATTTTAGCGGGTTTTTTGCATTTTTTTTGGACAAACTAAAGGAGATAATGGACTAACCGAGAATTGATCCCCCAAAATAATATATAAGGACCCCATAAAAAATATAAAATTTGAAATTTTCCCGTTTCTCCCCGATTTCTGGACGGTTTTCAAACCAAAAAAAAAAATCAGAATTGGGAAGTACCACTTCGGGATGAACGAGAAAGCTGAAATTCAATGCAAAGGTGTTCCGCAGTACAAAAAGTCATATATTATCCTTGAATAAAATATTGAATTTTCTAAATAGGAGCGGTGCTCACTCTGGGGGTCCGTTCCAGCAAAAATCTAAAATTGAGAAGTTTTAATGTCGCGATCACGAAATTGTTGTTGAATTTCGTAACCGTAGCGAAGCAATGGAAAACAGCTAGTTGTAAATAGTTTTTTTTTTCCAGATGACCAGACATTTATTTTAATTTTAAAGGAAACAATTTGCCTTACAAAACAAAAACAAAGGAAAGTGACATATGCAGCTATCCCGGCGCGTCCATTGCCTCCCTTTTTTTGGTTTTTAATTGCATTTGTGATGGAGATTTTGATAATTTTGTTATTCTTAAATCTATTTTAGAATCAAATCGAAGAGTTCTTGTTTCTTTGAAATTGTATTCATATTTTGTATACTCAGACATTATTGTACTTCTTAGTTAGAAAATTATTGGAGAAATTTTTCAGAATTAATATTTTCGTAGGTTAAAATGTTTTGTGTTTAAAATTTGGCTAAAATCACTAGTCTTTTCAGACGTTTATTTTTAATATTTATATACTTGCAAGGTGACAAAAGTCGTAGTAGCGTGAGCGCATTGCATCTCAAAGGATGACTGGGTTAACACAAACCTAATCATATAGGAAAGGATGACTGGGTTAACACAAACCTAATCATTTAGGAAAGAATGACTGGGTTAACACAAACCTAACCATATAGGAAAGGATGACTGGGTTAACACAGACCTAATCATATAGGAAAGGATGACTGGGGAAACACAGACCTAACCATATAGGAAAGGATGACTGGGTTAACACAGACCTAATCATATAATAGGAAAGAATGACTGGGGAAACACAGACCTAACCATATAGGAAAATCAAATGTTCACCACATCATTTTTCACTTTATTCAGTCATAAATCATACATACAGAAGTCTAAATATTGCAAACGATAGTATCTGGACAGTTTTCTATTCCATATTGTTATTTTTAAAAAAACAACAACTGAAGGATACGCCATTACACCTGACAAGCAGTTAATTGTCAGTGAACCATATGCTGCTGTAAATTACCATTCAAATAAACACCTACTCAATAATATATAAACAATTTAAAAGAAAGATAACATCAAAATAACATTGACTACTGCTTACTGTTGCAGATTTATCTTAACAAGGGACGTTACACGAGTGAACTATGCTCAACATTGCATCACTAATATTTTATTCAACTTTTGGGTTTCTTAATGTTTTGTTCAATAATACCATAAATATCATAAAGAATAATTGTATTTGTATTAGCGTAAGCAGGGTCGGCTCAAAAGAATTTGCCGTCTATGTTTTACAACGAAGGAGAAATTTTAAGGGGATGATGTAAAAAAAGGGAAGAAAAAGTGTTCCGTTCCATTACGTTTCGCCGGAATATCATGTTCTCATTCACCGTAATTTCCATTTTCTCTCTCTCTCTCTGCCTCCCTCTTCGAAAGATAAAATTTTTAAAGTGATATTTTTTTTTTTCTTTCTCTCAACAAGCTTTTAAAGTGATTGCTTTTTATACCTTTTCCTTAAATTAATGTTCTTCCCAAATCATTGAGTACCTTAAATAATTGAGGGTGACTTTATCATTAGCAGAATAATGCTCAGTGGTGGTTGGACAAGCGGATCAATGCACTACCATCCGAGGACATATTTTGGTTGAATTGGAATATTATACATCATTGAAGACGCGTTAACTTTATGAAGGTTCATTATAGCTATTGATGAATAAAAAACGAATACTACTTCTCTTTTGATTAAAAAATATTTCTTAAATTAAATTCGAACTAGTTTCGCCCGTTAGGCCATCTTCAGCGAGGAAAACAGTGAAAAATATCAATATTGTACATTTAAATAAATAAAATAATAAAATTTATGTCCAGCAATAACTTTTTTAAATTTTGAAAAATCCGCCTCAATTTTTATTTGAACTAAAATACGAAGTTCTTTCTCCTAAATTGTTGACAACGCGAAACTAATACAATTATTATTATTTTTTTGCTCAAGAAAATATTTCAACCACACGTACGACAATGTACCTCTAATGCGACATTCGATAATTGGGAAATTTAATTTCTTCTCTAGCTAATTCGATCTTGGAATTATGAAGAGATTAAATTATCTTAAAAAAAATATTATAGTCAGAGCAGCTCCGATAAGTTATGTCGATTAACATCGAATTTCAGAAATTATGCCATGTATCACGGCGGTCAATACCAGCCATTGGGAATATTTTCTGTATCAGACGTGCTGGCCAATGCTCTTCGATAAAAAAAAAAAAAAAAAAAAAAAAAAAAAAAANAACGAGTGCACAGGATTTGATACTTTTTGGTTTCTCAAATCAGATTTTTAATTTGACCAAAATTATTAATCCTAAAAATTTTAATTCAAAATAAAGAATCGTTTTTGTTTATTTCAAAATGATTTGAAATTTAGCTATCAAAACTTGAAAATTTACGGTCATTTGATATTAATTTCATTTATATAAAATTTAATCATTTTTTTCTTTAAATGTTTGGCTATTTCAGTCAAACTGAAATAGACAAAAATTTAGGGCCGATATGTAATAGGGAATGTATGGATCGAATTATCATCACATTGCAGCGCCATTTCAGAATAACTATTTATTCCAATAATTTTTATTTCCAATTAAATTGAAATTTCAAGTTAGCTTTATGAATATTCTTCGGCTAATCAAAAATCGCCTAAAGTCATAAAATATTGCTATTTGTTACACAGGTATCGGTGCATAAGCTGCACAATTGAAACATAAACTTTCAATTTTTTTTGCAAAAATTGTACTGAACATAGACATTTTTATTTTATTTACGAAACATTGTACAAACAAATAACTTTCAATTTTACGA
Organism: Pachypsylla venusta; assembly: GCA_012654025.1. NCBI lineage: Eukaryota > Metazoa > Arthropoda > Insecta > Hemiptera > Aphalaridae > Pachypsylla > Pachypsylla venusta. The sequence continues at coordinate 35,946,891 of CM022885.1, read as the reverse complement.
AATATGGAACTAACATACAATATTCAATTTTATTTACAAAATATTAAACAAACATACAATTTTCAATTTTATTATCGAAATATTTAAACATTTGATAAATATACAACTTTCAATTTTATTATCGAAATATTAAAAAAATATACTATTTTCAAATTTATTTACAAAACATTGTACAAATACACAAATTTCAATTTTATTTGCGAAACATTGTACAAATATACAACCTTTAATTTTATTTATGAAACACTGTAATATTGTACTAAAACTCAATTTTCAATTTTATTTACGAAACATGGTATTGAACATACAAATTTCAATTATATTTACGAAACATTTGATAAATATACAACTTTCAATTTTATTAAGAAATATTGTACCACAATACAACTTTTATTTACGAAACATGATCTGAACATACGACTTTCATTTTAATTTAGGAAACATTTTTCGGGTGATAAAATTATTATAAATGTTTTGTATACTAATCTAATCAATTTTAGTGGATACGCCAAAATTCCCAGACTTTCCCCAAAACAATAATAAAAGAAAATCTATTGTTTGTGTACATTTTGTAATGCGGCACAAATCTCTAAATCGAAAATGCAAATTAATTTGACAAATTAAGATTCACATTATTTACGAAACATTTAAGATTGTCAAACATTTACCAACACATAAATCATACTTGTCGTATTGTGAGAAGTTACTTAAAGATGACATCCTAACGGTACAAGTCAACATGAGCGGTTCCTATTTTACTGACATTAAGTATACTGTATTGATTAACATAATTCTTGAGGCCAATGTCAATAATTAGCTTCAAAGGATAGACACAGGAGTATGATGACCATTAAAAACATTTGCAATAGAAAAAAAAACTTATATTATTAGAGCTGTTGTCTGATACATTACGGTACCATCGAAAACGATGTTGCCACTTATGATGATGATAAATCAGTATTAGTGGATACGCCATATTCCACGGATTTTATCATATTTTTTTTTCTTCTCATAAATATACGAGTAAACAATCTTACATACATTTTTGGAAATTAGCTTTTATCACTCTAAGCCACATTTTCAATACACTTAAGAAAAATTTAATAATTTCCTGTCCATCATTTTTTGCTACAAGCCAAACAATGCTCACACGAGTAACTTTTATGAAAACCCGTTTTTTTTTACGGAAATTAACTGTTCACCCAGGAGGTAAAAGAAATCGTGTCAAAAGAATATCTACCTACTTTTGTGAAAGCTAGCTGGGAAGATGTCCCCTGAAGGGGATGAACCTAAGCTCGATTAAGAGCTCTTAAATAGTTTAATAGTCATTTTATATTTTTTATGTTACATTGTATTTTCCAGTTGACATTTTTTATCTCCCGATTTGACCCAAATAATAAAATACCTTGAATTGAAAATTGTGACATAATAACTGTCAACTCCAACTCCTAAGAACAATTGAGTATCAACGGAGTAACAATAGATAGAGCAACAACTCCACCTGCTAAGAACAATTGAGTATCTATGGAGTAACAATAGATAGCGTTATGAGGTAAACATAGAAAATAGCAGAGCGATATTGAAATAATAGTGAAATATCTAGTAATGCTATGATTGCTATGTGAACAACTGAAAATTGTGACATAATAACTGTCAACTCCTAAGAACAATTGAGTATCTACAGAGTAACAATAGATAGGGCAACAACTCCACCTGCTAAGAACAATTGAGTATCTATGGAGTAACAATAGATAGCGTTATGAGGTAAACATAGCAAATAGCAGAGCGATATTGAAATAATAGTAAAACATCTCAGTAATGCTATGATTGCTATGGGACCAACTGAAAATTGTGACATAATAACACAGCGAAATATACAATTACCTACATTTATAACGTCTATTATATTAGTTTATTGCTACAGGAGGCGTAATTTTATGAAATCTAATGAGGACTTAATAACTTCAATGAAGAATGCTTGTGATTGTAAGTGGTTACTAGAGGGTGACATCCTCTCGGACCGAGTCCACCTGAGCTGGTGGTGTAAGATAAGCAACCCTGACAAATATACTGACAGCTAAAGTCTCATATATCTGGCTACCATGAGACATCTTATCTTGACAATATTATACGCTTCCAGAGTTTCTATCTCTTTTTAAACCAAGTAGAGTGTCTATTATGCTTTCCTTAGCTATTGAATCATCTTTCTTTCTAACCATTAATCCAAAGTAGTGTTTCAACATCCTAGCTATAGATACAACTCTCTTGCTATTGATTCAACTTTATAACACCCCAGCCGTTGCATGATCCACCCGGACTAGTAATTCTACATCCTCCTGCTTCAATTCAATGGCTATTGATTAAACCTGACTTTTGATTCTTCATCCTAGCTATTGTTTTAACTCTCTGTGGCTATTGATTCCTCACCCTAGCTATTGCTTCATATCTCTACCTACTGATACTTCACTCTAGCTATTGCTTCATATCTCTAACTACTGATTCCTCACCCTAGCTATTGCTTCATATCTCTACCTACTGATTGTTCACCCTAGCTATTGCTTCATATCTCTAACTACTGATTCTTCACTCTGGCTATTGTTTCATATCTCTAACTACTGATTCCTCACCCTAGCTATTGCTTCATATCTCTACCTACTGATTGTTCACCCTAGCTATTGCTTCATATCCCCGGCTATTGCTTCATATCTCTAACTACTGATTGTTCACTCTAGCTATTTTTCATATCTCTACCTACTTATTCTTCACTCTAGCTATTGCTTCATATCTCCGGCTATTGATTCTTCACCCTAGCTATTGCTTCATATCTCTGCCTACTTATTCTTCACCCTAGCTATTGCTTCATATCTCTGCTTACTTATTCTTCACTCTAGCTATTGCTTCATATCTCCGGCTATTGATTCTTCACCCTAGCTATTGATTCAATTCTTACCTCTTTCCGTTCCTTCTTCTTCTTTTGGTTGCATAAACTGTTCCCAGTTGATTCATAGCAAACGAATTACTAGGAGTTTGATGAACGACAGATGGCGCTTGTATTTGAACAACCGATGTTTGATTTGGCGGTGCTGGTGGAGGTGTTAGAAGATCGGTTTGATAAACTACTGCAGAACATGGAGGGCCGCCTCCGGGGCCACAAGGGCCCACTGAAATGTATTCCGTGATTGATATTTTGATAATAAACTTGTAAAATAAAAGAATTAACAAATTTAAAAGAAATTAAACAAAAAATTAAATGAGTTAATCATCATATTAATTGAAAATATAATTCTTTAATTAATTTTTATTGTATAATTTATAATTATTTATGACAGGTATTTAATAAAAACTAAGAAAATTAATTATTTCTGTGATTTTCTCAGAAATTTCTACTAAGATTTATTTTGGTATGAGCCTTTTATTTATTTAATTATATAAAAAAAAACACATTTAATGAAATAGAAATTAATTTATTTAAAAAAAATAGCCAAATACAATGAAAGACTTTTATAAAAATGAGATCAGGGGATAAATTTTTATTAAAAATTAACTGAAAAAAAAAAAAATACACAAAGTTTCAATAAAAGTTCGATATTACACGTTGTTTATCATAAATTGACCGCATGATTGTAGTCACTTGACGATAGATCACGAACTGAGCAGGTAATTATTGTAGGAACTAAGCTTCCCCTTCTATATGTTATTGTCAATTACCAAGCCCCACCCTCGTACCAATGAGTGAGTGTAACGTCATATAGAAATGAAAATGGCTGAAATGGTTAAGAGGGTAATTCACTATGAACAAAAGAGGGGGTTACCGGGTTACAGATACTAACCCCTTCAATAGAATTCTTTAGATAATTTTCATTTAAATCTTTATTATACATTTTTTTTTTTTTTTTTTTTTTTTTTTTTTTTTTTTTTTTTTTNGCAAAGTCTTTACTAGTTTCCGTCAGTTTAGTAGTCGACTGGGATCTGTTCGGGAACACAACGTCATGTTGGCCATTTCGCCATACAATTTTAGAACACCGAACCGACGGCAAAGGCTAGACATTAATTAACCTAGTTGTAAAAATGTTCACCGGTTTTGTTCAGTTCACTGAAGTTCGGACATGTTCAGTTTTCGGCTGGGGTCTGTTCGGAGACACAACGTCATTTTGGCCATTTCGCCATACAATTTTAGAACACCGAACACCTGTGAAGTTGTTGCACCGAAACGGCGGCAAAGGCTACACATTAATTAACCTAGTTGTAAAAATGTTCACCAGTTTTCTTCAGTTCACTGAAGTTCGGACATGTCGAAATGAAATTGACGAAATGGTAGACGAAATGAAATTGACGAGATGGCAGACGAAATAAAAATGAGGAGATGGCAGACGAAATGAAATTGACGAGATTGCAGACGAAATGAATAAGCTAGTGACCCAAAAAGTCTAATGCCATCAAGAACCATTATATCCTCTCCGAATGTGGAATCTTGGACTTCGCTGATAGATGTATAAGAATGCAGTTGTCAAGTGTCATAAAAAGTATTCGTTGTTTGATTTTTATGACACTTAGCTGTAACTGTTATGTTATGGTATGTTTTACAGTTCGTCCTGTACATGCGTAGGTACAGTTGGAAATACAAGAGTTGATTCACGGATAAAAGGGTTTTTTTTGTTTTTTTTACATTGGACACGAGTATTAGAGGCTGCAGATTTTACTTGATAATACAAGGACTTATTGCNTTTTTTTTTTTTTTTAATTGGACACGAGTATTAGAGGCTGCCGATTTTACTTGATAATACAAGGACTTATTGCTATCATCAACTAAAACAAATTATTTGTTATAGAAAACTTTTTAAATTGTAGAACATAAAGTCAAGTGTTTTTAAATCTTGAGTTTGCTAGTTCTATAAAGTGTTTTAAGAGTGTCTTATTCTAATCAGGTGTTAATCACCAAAAACACAATTTGAAACATCAGTTATTAAACAAAAATATTGCCAAGTGACAAAAAGGTACATAGATTTTTATTATTTATTAAAATACATAGAATTTATTCATATAAATGAAAAAGTGGCTTTCACGAGCAATCGGGATACCATCTTCAGAGCGATGTTATTTCCACGATTTTATGTTCAGAGTAGATGCTTATCATATATCTGAATTGATATTCTTTTAATTGACTAAACGCCACTGCTATATTGCTTTTACTATAACTCAGACTAATATAACTCCCTAAAATTAATCGTGTATAAATTCTTTGCAAAGTCCAGAGTGTAAGACTGTCTATGTTCCAAGTTTCCTATTTACCTAAAAAATAAGGGAAATCTTGTAAAAAAACAAGATTTCCCTTATATTTTAGACTAATAGGAAAATTGGAATAAAAGATTGAAATTATTAATGAATAAATAATTCATTAATAATTTCAATCTTTCTATTTTTTCTTTCGTAAAATGATGGCATAATTGCAATGTGGATACTTTTATTTTGATTTTGGCCGTAAGAACAATACATGCTTTAGGTCAGAGGTACCCAAACTGAGGGCGCCCCCCCTAGGGGGCGTAAAGGCAAGGCAAGGGGGCGCGAGACACAGTTGAATAATTATCATTTAGTTGAAATTTATGTACACAATTTTTTTTGCAAAGGTCATTTTATTGAACTGATTGAACATGATGTTTATAGAAAATTTGAATGAGATAGCATTCAGCAACACATTAGCGTTTTGATTGAAATAGCATTCAGCAACACATTAGCATTTTGATACAGATAGCATTCAGCAATACATTAGCGTTTTGAATGAGATAGTATTCAGCAACACATTAGCGTTTTGATGAAATAGCATTCAGCAACCCATTAGCATTTTGATACAGATAGCATTCAGCAATACATTACCGTTTTGAATGAGATAGCATTCAGCAACACATTAGCGCTTTATAAATGAGATAGCATTCAGCAACACATTAGCGTTTTATAAATGAGATAGCATTCAGCAACACATTAGCGTTTTGAATGGGATAGCATTCAGCAATACATTAGCGTTTTATAAATGAGATAGCAATCAGCAACACATTAGCGTTTTGAATGAGATAGCATTCAGCAACTCATTAGCGTTTTATAAATGAGATAGCATTCAGCAATACATTAGCGTTTTGAATGAGATAGCATTCAGCAACACACATACCCATTCATATTTTATAATGTAAAGGGGAGGGGGGCGTGGGAGGCTTTCATTTCAAGAAAGGGGGACGCGGTACCCAAAAGTTTGAGAAACCCCTGCTTTACGTAGATACACATCTGAAATATAGTCGTCTAATGGCTAAGGGGGATGTGGTTACAAGACGGTTCAGCCAAAGAAGGAGCTCTATTTGGATTTCTTCTTGTTGGTCTATTATTGTTGTCTATCCCCATGAAGATGGACGGCCTCAGGATTGAAATGACCTTGAAACCTTTTGAAAGGGTAGAAAAATTAGTTCATATTACATCTGTTACTAGTTCTACATTATTCGAACAGAGCATAAACTTCATTTTATTTTTTTAACAAGAAACGAAAATCATGAAAATAAAAATACTTTAAGAGAGAGTACATCACACTCGTCTTGTATCAAGGAAATACCTGGGTTTGGGTTCAAAACCAATTCGAGTCCAAAATTTTAAAAAGATTTTTTTTGTACTTTTTACTTGGTCTGGTCGTGTTTGGGGGGCTCCGCAGGTTCCTCATAACCTATGGGAATCAGCTAGTGGCTAAACCTCTTGTTAGGTGCTATTATAGGAATGGAGTGATTATTAAAAATGCTTGTTATGCTATAATGCGCACAAAATTTGTAGTTGACAACACAAAATATGAGAATCCTATCTTAATACATTTACATTATCGACTCACCTAACTGGTGTATTCAACGTGCCATAGTCGCTGGCATCCCTACTGGTGTATTCAACGTGCCATAGTCGCTGGCCCTGCGTAGATCTAATATTGGTGGCTAATAAATAATTGAGCGTACAATATGCCCATTTAATGTGTTTCTGAAGCACCATTAAATTGATATTTTTAATTGCCTATCATCGCCTTTTTTACCTTTTTAGTAGTCGATAATGACTGCTTGCTTCCTGCAAACCTAACAAGTGTGCGGCTTATCATAAGAAAAAAAATCATCACAGAGCATGCGGCTTGACAAGTAGATCAAATGGAAACCCGTGTCGGTGAACGCTTACATTGTTCAATGGTGTTTCATACAGAACATAATTTGTTAGTTATGTTATTAAATAATAACGCGTAATGTCACAAACTACGAATATGTAATTATTATTGCTCCGAATGAATTTCGCCTTGACCTCAAACCATCGAACCTTAGGATACAAAGCACTAATATTAACTATGGAACAACTCCGTGTCGGTCGAATCAAAAAATATACTCAATGAAAAATCCTATTTAAAATTGCAAGGAAGGGATTACGAGGGATTTTGACCAAAATAAGTTATAAAATTCTAGGATTATGGTAGGCAGGACATTTATCATTCGATATAATGCAGCAATGACACAAAATGAATATTCGTACCCCTTGTGAGTCAGCGTCTATGGCACGTTGAATACATCAGTTTTGTTGGATCACTAAAGTTAAACAACGTCCAGAGAGGTTGTACCATGTGGGTGTACACGTAAGTTCGCGCCCTCGTAATGCTGGCTATTTGGGTAGCTGGTTTGCAAATTTCCAGCAAATGGAGGCTAGAACCGCCGTCTCGAATGACCTATAGCTGTGAAAGAGAAGTTAAGCCAAAAAAAAACCTTATAAGGGAGGATTTTTCATATTGTGAGAGATAAAAGATTTGTGAGCTGGTTTGGGAGATGTTTGAGATATCTTAGAGATTTTAGTGAGAGGACCTTTGTCTGCTGGATATGATGGAAGGAAGTTTGATGTAACACTTGATCAGATCTTATAATTGTGGTAAAACAGGCGCAGGTGTTGGTCGTTCGGAGCTGGTGCACTTCCTATGTCTAAAACTGATCTGATCCCATCTTAGGAAATCTCCTAGGACTTTATACTGCTATCGACCTTCATCTCTGGCAATATGATTTCTCTTGTTTATTTTCATTGCCATGTTCGAGATGATGTCGTACAGTGCTCCTCTATCTTAGTTAGGCAGTGACTGGGTGTCTCTGCTTTACTGCTACTTGGGATCTAGTTTTGTTAAGCTTTATTAGGTTTGGGAGAGGGAGCGAAGCTTCCCTCTGACAA
>CM022885.1:35894750-35907474 GCA_012654025.1 Pachypsylla venusta | reverse complement strand
AAACTTCGCGTGTACTAGTTGGAAAATATGCAATTAGTTCAAATAAAAGAAATTATAAGACTAGCCTCCAAAATTACACAAAAAGAAGCAGACCCACAAAAAATTGCCAAGTGAGATTTCAAAGAAAAATTCAAATTTTCAGTTATAATCAAACTGAATAATATTTTAGTGGAGATGTCAAATGAAAGGTATTTGTGGTAAGCTCTACAGGTTCTTCATAGCTACTCATTGTCCTCACGAGGCTGATTGGGCACCAAAAACATTAAAATACAGTGACAAATTTTTGCCCCTGCCAGGATACGAACCTGGGTCTCCCGAATGCGAGACTAATGCAGTGACCACTGAGCCATAGGAGTTTGTTATAATAAATATGAAATACCTATTGTGTTCATGCGCGGATATAAGGGAGGGCACGTGCTCCCCCCCAGTTTTTTTAAACGGGCGGTGTTTCTCAAATTTCATTATACCTAATCACGTAAAAATTTAAAAAAAAAATCAAATGAATGTGATCTGCTGTGTCTTTTATCCGATTGAGTGGGGGGCACGGGCCCCTAAATAATTCCCAATACTGAGACTAAATAGAAATACGTGAATAAAAAATTGTAAAAAATTCTCTCATCCGTCATGGCACTTTATTCCGTCATCACGCTTATAAAATCGCTTATCGCCCTTATGAAAGGTATTTGTGGTAAGCTCTACAGGTTTTAACAAATTAAGTATCGTACCTCGATAAACATTGCATTAAAAAGTACTGCACAGGACTCAAACCCCCGGTCTCTAGGTTACGAGTCCTCCCCCGCTCCCCTCCACATTTTCTATTAGGTATATTGCACGATTGTGCCCCCTCAAAACAAGAGGGCTATATCCGCGCATGATTGTATTTGAAATCCTTCTAGAAGCCTCACATGGTTATTTTGAACAATTTTTTCAAATATTTTCAATATGTGCATTATCATTGCTGGCTGATTAAATTATCAAATATGAGAATGCCTGCAGTTAGATTCAATTTTTTTTAAAGGTCACTTGGCTAAAAACTTGTTTGAAAAAAAAATATGTGTTATATGTAACAAGTTAGAGTGGACATCATAAAATTACAAGGTATTCCAATATCAGTAGAATATTATATAAACTAAATAATATAACTATTTGGCGCTATTTATGTAGCTACTCAATTGTCCCTCATTCTCTTCTACTTTGTCTTGTTGTCCCAGGAGGCTGGTAAAAAATTTCTAAAATATTTGACCCGACCAGATTCAAGCCCGGAGGTACTTCATTATTTTTGTACATTGTTACCAATAATTATTTGTCCTTATCATAACTATTCATTTTTCCTTAGCAGGCTGAACTCAGAACAAGAACAGATCAAGTAAGAAAATTATTATAGCGTGCTATACGCTGAATACACCATGCCCCTTAAGATCGCTATACGGGACCTTTTATAATTCTTATTCTAAAATCACCGTATGGGCAGTAATAATAGTAAAAGTTAGGCAATTCACGTAGTTGATGTGAAAAGACGTGTACGCTTCTTCTTGGCAACACATAATTCGATTTTGAGATGTTAATGTTTACGGAATATACGAATATTTATGATTGCTGTACAAGCTGAAAGGTCGCACTATATTTGAAAATCAGTGTCCTGCATGTCCCATATTAGAAAATTTCATTATGATAATTTTCTCACCGGGCATGGGGGGATTCAACCCCCCATTCCCCCCTCTCGTCGGGCCTGGCAACGTCCAGCGAATTTTAATTTAGTTGGTGACCATGTAATTTAGCACCCTCGTGATGCTGACGCTGGCTATTACAGGCACATCCCAGCCTGGATGAGATCAATTTGGATAATTGATTTGTAAGTTTTCAATGGAGGGTGAAAGCGAAACTACCTCTCTGAACACAGAGTTTTCATCTTTATCACTTTATTCTTTCTCTCTTTAAAAACGGTAAGTTGTTCTGCCTTTTTTCTGCATCGTAAAATAGATACTCAGTTATGCTCACGAGATTGAGTTTACTCGGAAACAGACAACAAAAATTGGTCACCCCGAGACTCCCCCATCCGACTACTAAACATCTCCGACGTTGCTTAATGTCAATGATCTAATGGGACCTTCAGTATTCAAAAAATAATAAACCAAACGTATGGTAAATGCGTTTGTAAAAATTTACATTTATATTAATCGTATAAACTCTCAGGATATATTAAAGAAAGATAAGAAGATTGGAGATGTTTGCAGATGATACACCCGGTATGAAGAAAAATATTTATATAATGGGCGTTGGTATTATGTATGATTTGAACCAATGAAATTGTTCGCTGAAAGAGCACTAATCTAATGTATAAAACGTTCAGCCATTATTTTAAATTATATATTATTTTTATGAAAAATATTAAAGTCGTATCTAACATCTACAACGAACAGTAAGCAGATCTCAAGTTCAAGATAATTATAATCATCACAATTTGTGTTATTAACTTTGCATTCAAAATATGAGTAACTTCTGAATAACAAAATGGGGGCCTCAAAATAAGGCGTCAGATTATCACAAAAAATAATTCTGAAATAATTTTTGTATCAACGACTGTAAATTGTGTCGCGGAGCGTTTACATATCTGCGACATCGGCATCCATCATTTTCTATTTAGATACTTCTTAAATGACATAGCTTTCTGAACTAACANTAAAGTCGTATCTAACATCTACAACGAACAGTAAGCAGATCTCAAGTTCAAGATAATTATAATCATCACAATTTGTGTTATTAACTTTGCATTCAAAATATGAGTAACTTCTGAATAACAAAATGGGGGCCTCAAAATAAGGCGTCAGATTATCTCAAAAAATAATTCTGAAATAATTTTTGTATCAACAACTGTAAATTGTGTCGCGGAGCGTTTACATATCTGCGACATCGGCATCCATAACATTTTCTATTTAGATACTTCTTAAATGACATAGCTTTCTGAACTAACATTTTGACATGGTTTTTGTTAAATTCTAGCCGCTCAAAGAAGTAGGTACCTATTTGATAGGCAAGTTCTCCACAGTCCAAATAACTGAAAAATGCCGACAACATTTAGTATGTTGCTGATAGTAATGAAACGAAGAGGTATGAGACCAAAATGAAGTTTGTTCTGTTCTAGTGGCATCATCATGACCAATGGTAGATAAGTTTTAGTCTACTGCTATAACTGGCATAGCACTAGATTGATGTATGAACATCTGTTTTTGGATGCTGATAGTGGACATGGGCCCCCAGAATCATGAAAAAGAAAGTTTAACGTAACATTTTGAAAAAACTGGCAAAGGATGACAAAATAGCTTAGTCTAAACTTAAATTCCTAATTCTCGTTGTCAGATCTCCTACAATGGAAAGATCAGGCCAAGAAGATTTTGCCCAATCTTACATACCATATCCGGATCTCCTGTATCAATGGAGAATTAAGAATGGAAGGTTAGACTATGTCCATGGAGGTTTTACCCAATCCTAATTTTCAAAGTCAGATTTCCTGTATTATTCAAGAGATTAGTCTGTCAACATTCTACTCAAACCTAATTCTCGTTATCAGATCATTCTTAATCAAGCATTAAGAATGTATTGAAGAGATCAGACTATCGAGATTCTACTCAAACCTAATTCTGGACGTCAGATCTCCTGTATTGGAGAGATCGGTCCATGGAGGTTTTACCCAATCCTAATTTTCAAAGTCAGATTTCCTGTATTATTCAAGAGATTAGTCTGTCAAGATTCTACTCAAACCTAATTCTCGTTATCAGATCATTCTTAATCAAGCATTAAGAATGTATTGAAGAGATCAGACTATCGAGATTCTACTCAATCCTAATTCTGGACGTCAGATCTCCTGTATTGGAGAGATCAGTCCATGGAGATTTTACCCAATCCTTATTCTCGAAGTCATATCCGCTGTATTGAAGAGATCAGTCCATTTAGATTCTACTCAAACCTAATCCTCGTATTCTGATCTCCTCTATTGAAGAGATCGGTCCATGGAGATTTTAGCCAATCCTAATTCTCGAAGTCATATCCCCTGTATTGAAGAGATCAGTCCATTTAGATTCTACTCAAACCTAATCCTCGTATTCCGATTTCCTCTATTGAAGAGATCGGTAAATGGAGATTTTACCCAATCAAAATTCTCGAAGTCAGATCTCATATATTGAGGAGATCAGTCCATTTAGATTCTACTGAAAACTAATCCTCGTATTCTGATCTCCTCTATTGGCGAGATCGGTCCATGGAGATTCTACTCAAACCTAACTCTCGTAGTCCAATTTCCTGTATTCAAGAGATTGGTCCTTGGAGATTTTACCCAATCCTCATTCTTGAACTCGAATCTCTCTGGCCATGGAGATTATATTCATTGCTAGGTTTCCAAAAGATTGCCTTCAATCAAGAGGTTCTCTAGATTACTGTTACTTTGACTTAATTTAAAACCAATTAATAGTTAACATAAATATCTATCTATAGTCAATTATAGAAACTATAAGTAATTACTAGTAAAAAATGTTCTCAGAAATGATTCATATTCTATGATTAGTTAGTGTTAGCTGAAGGAAGGACATTTTGATTTTAACTACTAGATGGATGTCTGTAGATTACCAGATATCTCTCATACGAGAATGTGAAATTGGAATTTCTAAATTATATAGAAAGAAATCTGAACAGGATCAATAAGGACAAACAGATACTTTCAACGATATGAAAAATTAAATATCTTGAACATATTTCATATGCAAATAAAATTCTATTTATTTTTAAATTAAATTAAAACAAAACCCTTAAATTAAATTAAAACAAAACACCAGGAACACTATTTATAATTATTTATAACTAGTTTCGAATCATTCGATTCATCATCAGTCTAGTCGAGTCGAAGTATGGAGTTTGGCATAATTTAATTTAAAAATAAATATTTTTTAACACTTATAATCAACATGTTATTTGAACATTTAAATAAAATTCTTACAATATATTACAGAAGGAATAATTCAATGCAAAAGGTCAGTTGGACGGCCAGTCATACATGTATGCGACGGATATCAAACGTGAGACGTGCGCTTCAAGTCTGTAGAGGCAATGGCCAAACCATGTAATAGATATTGATACAGGGTCATTTTACCCGAAATAAGTTTTCAAGTCGTTTTTTTTCTCAATAGCATCATATGAAGTGCAATTTTTTTTTTATTGAAAAAGCTACTTTATCTAACAACAATGCGTTCAAAAATTTCAAATAATTTGCCGCCTTGCCTTTAAACTTAAAAATTTATCGGCACTGTCATAAACATCTTTTGATTCAAGGAGGTCATATTCGATTCCAATGACAGATGACAGCCAAGCTGTCGTGGATGACTCAGAGGACTTCCTAAATAGTTTTTTATGCGTTTAAGGGAAGAAAACACTTGAAAAAAACGCGTAACTTGGAAGCAATCGTGAGGCGTCTTCGCCAGAAATAACATTTAACAGGGCTGCATTTGAAAAAACAAAAAAATATTTAATTATTACATCAGTGTCGATTTTCTTAGTTAAAAAAATACAGCCCATTAATAAAAATGGCCTTGCTATCGATCACTTGAAAAAAGAAACAGAGAGGAGATAGCACTGAAATCCCAAAAAACAAGAAATATATCCCTGAGAAACTACCATTGTTGTTCCGCTCGCTACCATATGTTCGACCAATGTATTGCTTTCGATCGAATCACACATCAGAAAACAAGAGTCCACTAAAAGTTGTACGTACAAAATTTGGTCGAAATATAAGGTAAAGTTTAAACCAGTAAGGTCCTATGTGATGAAAATCGGATTACAATATCATTTCTTTTGACAATGCTTTATTTACGTCAAATTGATGAAAACAAAGAGCCAAAATTTATTTAAATAAATTAGCATATTCAAGTTTAAAATGGTCTCCCGAATATTTTCAAATATGTAACATAGACATTTCTTCAGGACACCCATTCAATGACTAAAAGAAGGCATATCTAGATGAACATTTTAAAAAGTGTTTAAACCTTTCTAACCCAGAATGATTTCATATTTGATCGTCAGCAAATATTTACCACCTCTATGTTTGTGTCCTGCAGCTACAAATAATATAATTATAAAAATTTGAAGAAAATAACTATTGAAAACTGGTTGACCGAAGTATATTGACATATTTGTTCTGGTGGTCTGATGTGTTTGGAATATCAAGAGATTCTGTGACTATTATTAAATAGTTGCATTTAACCATCAGTAATTTCTATCAAATTATTTTATATCAAATATCCTGGCTTTGACAAGATAAATTGATGTTATTTTATAGTTTTAAATCAGTGCTGTGGTAAAGCCTTTGGCATTTTTTTTTTCCAATAGCACACCGTTAGAACGTTATAAGTTATAATTAACTAACGATATTAATACTGTGTTTCTGGGGTATATAGTTTTAAATCAGTGCTGTGGTAAAGCCTTTGGCATTTTTTTCAATAGCACACCGTTATAAGTTGTAAGTTATAATTAATTAACGATATTAATACTGTGTTTCTGGGGTCATGGAAATTTATAGACTTCAGGATTAGAAGTATGATGACTGATAACAGTTAAAAACTTAAGCAGCTTAAAATTCATCGTGTGGTGAATATGTGTAGGTACGTGCGGTGAATTACTGGGGGAGAAAATTTCATCCAAGGCGGTAAAATAATATTTTTTAAAATTTAGGAATTAGGAGAAAGATCATTGGGCAGATTTATAAACAGGTGCAAATAAAAAGTAAGAAGAGGTATGAATAACCTTAAGCATACTTAACAAATTTAGATCCTTATTTGAATTTTTTTAGGCCTTTAGTTTATATAGAAAAGTTAAAATGGAAGATGAAAAAGACAAAATATTGCAAGCACCATTGACCGAGGGATATAACCAGAGCAAAAGATAAAGATGAAGGAGAAGACAAAATGTTGCATGAGACACTGACTGGCAGATACAACCACAGCATAGATAGAAATGAAGAAGGCAAAAAGTTGCATGCGACACTGACTGGCAGATACAACCACAGCATAAATAGAAATGAAGAAGACAAAATGTTTCATGCGACACTGACTGAGCGATACAATCATAGCAAAGATTAAGATGAAGAAGACAAAATGTTGCATGCGACACTGACTGACCACAGCATAGATAGAGATGAAGAAGACAAAATGTTGCATGCGACACTGACTGGCAGATACAACCACAGCATAAATAGAGATGAAGAAGACAAAATGTTGCATGCGGCACTGACTGGCAGATACAACCACAACATAGATAGAGATGAAGAAGACAAAATGTTGCATGCGACACTGACTGGCAGATACAACCACAGCATAGATAGAGATGAAGAAGACAAAATGTTGCATGCGACACTGACTGACCACAGCAAAAATAGAGATGAAGAAGACAAAATGTTGCATGCGACACTGACTGGCAGATACAACCACAGCATAGATAGAGATGAAGAAGACAAAATGTTGCATGCGGATAATAAGCATTGATACCGCCTTGAGATAGAATAGAAATAAGAATAGGAAAAAAATAAAATTAAAATAATTAGAATTATTGTTCGGCTATGGAATTATGAAAATAATTATGTTTAACGTGAGATAGTTTTGGGCTCTAGGGAATACGTTTATTGTACAGGGTGTCCTTTGTGTGCTTTCTTACGGAATGTTGTCAAGAAGATTTATTGATCAAATTAAATTAGGTCTATGTCTGTGTTTTAAGAATTTTTGGCACTTTTGCCATTTATCATTGACAAATTTCAATATAATGCCTTACGTAGATTACATTTGGGCTCTTTTCTTGTAATTATTTCTCAGATACCTGTAATCCTTTATTCGCGCCTGACTACGTGTCAAGTCTAGAAATGGTTCTAGCCGAGATTAGGACGAATATGTGCTCGTGGTCATTGACAGTGTGAGGTCAGTGTACACCCTGTTAAAGCTCATAAATCTATCTCATAAGCTGCCACTGATTCCTTAGGATCCTTTTGTACTTCCGGAAATGGGCCAATGATTTTACTTTTGCACCGCACTTGGGCTAAATGATTCTAGAAATTTGGCGTTATTGTCGGTCAAAAAAGTTATATACTTTTTATTATTTTATTTCCTGTACAGAAATATTATGGTCAGGGCGAACATAGAAAAATATCTTTTTTTTTTTAATTTTGCTTAACGTCTCTTTATCATCTATTGGTCATAGAACAACCTCGCTGGACGTTGCTTAACTTCAATGATCTAAAGGAAACTGGTGTATTCAACGTGCCATAGACGCTGGCTAAAAAAAAATCGACGAATAAATTATTTTTATACCAAAATAGAATTGTCAAACTCTTATCAGAGTTTGACAAACGGTAAGTACATAAAAAATCTCCTTCTTAAGGACAAAGAAATGAGGTTTTTTTTTTTTTACCCTAGTACTCTTCTTGCAAAATGAGATTCAATGGGCAATCGAAATAATGTTTCCACAATATTTTTATTCATGAATTTTTTTTTAAATTAGAATCTTTTCGCGCTACGTTTTTAGAAAAATGTAACATCTTAATTTTCTAAATATTTTACTCAATCAAAAATGGAACCATGCGGTGAACTCGTAGCCGGAAGGCTGTTGGTTCGAATCTAACTCTATCCCCTTCTTCAAAATACTGGTCGCAATAGATTTAAACAAAGATCGCAGTACGCTCTTTAATTCATTCTTTTTTAAAAAAAAAAAATGAAGTTAAAACAGCAAATTATCAATGTAAATTGCGGGAGGATTTGAACCTTTAAAACCCTGTCCCCGTATACGGCCATGTATAAGTTATTATAGAAATTACGGGGATATTTTTTAAAGGTTTTTTCCCTTTTTTGGGGAAGAAGAATAAACAGAATATATTAAATTACGAAATATTTTTATGCTTTATTTTTTTGTATTTTTTTTTGAGGAAAAAAGGGCTCCTCCTTAAGGAAAAAAGGGCTGAGCCCTTTTTTCCTTAAGGAGGAGCCGCCAATGAATATAAAATTTTACTCATGAAGTAATGCGAAAGCGGTTTCGGGGTAGTTAAAATCTTGGGAAATAGAGAAATTTTAAATTCTTCTAGAATTTGAAGTGATGTTAAAAATGTTCAAATATTAGTCTAATGTTATTTTTGTGATACCCACCATGAGTGTTCGTATTTTGTGGTTTATTGATCATATTTCCACTGAGTAGAACGGTTTTGTTCTTCCTCCTGTAAAACTTACGAAATGCTATTTAAAATGTTTGCTAATTAGACCAACACGACCACGCGAAAACAGGTAAGATATTCATTTTATTGAAAACTTTAGAGCTGCGGTCTCTTAAATCTGGTCACCATTAATATGAACTAATAATAGTACACATAAATCATACTATTGATGGCTCGCAATGAAAAGGTTTATATTTTCGTATATTCAGGCGATTTTTTGAATACATGATTGAAGACTCGTCTTCAACTTTGTGAAGGTCCATACTTTTCGCCATTTTTCAATAAACGGATTATGGAAATATGCTAGCATACATAATAAATAGACTTTTGTCCGCATTTGGTTTTCAGTTTTTTCGAAATATTTTAAGGTTCCGGGCATTTCATGACAGCCTCCTGGTTACAAAGTAAGTCATACAAGCCCTGAAATAATGCGAAAGCGGTTCCAGAACACACATTTTTTTTTTTTTTTTTAAAATAAAAATATCAAAAGTAACTCATGCATGAATTACAAGAATTAAGGCATTCGGTATAATATTCAAATTTCGTGAAAATCTATCTGGTAACAATTTTGTTGATGTTTGTTGGGCGATGAGTAGGTGTGTCATTGAGGAAGCTGGTAAATAATATACTCATTATACTCGCAGATTGGATGTATGACTATGATATACTACAGAAAACGAGGATCTAGTGTTGGCCTAAACAATTTTACAAATAATGGTAGGTGAATGTTGAACAGAAAATATTTTCCAGTTTACTCTTGTAATTCTGTAATGGCTATGGTTTTGTTTTTAATGATTTTATTATGTTTCTAAAATTTAACCCTAGCATTGCCAGGGGGGGGGTACAAAGTACCCGCGTTTTAGCAAAAAGCTTATAGTAATCAATTTATGATACTTATTTTAAAGGTCTAATAATTGTCACAAACAATATTTTCTATCATAGTATATAAAAATATGTATGTTTTAGCCTTCTAAGGGAGTTCCCAAAATAAACTCTGTGACTGAACGATTCATTTTTCACTCTACAATGTTTTTATTGATCAATGTAATGTTTTTATAATAAGAATAGTTTGTTTGCTTTTTATTTTCACTCCGATCGACAAATGAGAACCGTTCCATTTGATTACATTAAAATCTATGCTAACTGACCGAACGAAGTGAGGTCTTAACTGAAAGATTTTGTTTTAATATGTCTATTTGTACCACAATTACTCTCGAACACTTGCTCCTATTGGATGAAACATTTGTATATGTACATTTATGTTTATGGTGTTTGCTGATTTTTGGCCCTTTATGGTGGCCATTTTAAATGAGCAATATATACAGTTCATAGAACTACGAGTAGTCAAAGATGTTGAACGACTGTGAGCCCGGTGAGTCTTGGAGAATCTCTGAATTAGTGTCTCTACAACTTTCGCTCGACGACTTCATTGGTGGCATTATGTGAGTTTGGTCCAACTAATCTTAATATATAAATCAGAAATTTGTGTTTACCTATGTATGAGGGGTTGTCTGTTACAATACCACATCCCAAATGGTAGCAGATATCGAACAATTGATGGGAATGGACCCCCCAAAATCATGGTCTACGACCCCGGGCGAAACAGCTAGTATAATATAAACTTAAAACCCAAGTTACGCCACCATGATGGCATAACTTACTTTTTAAATTACATTTTCTTATTAAAGTCTATACTTTCAAAAGCATATCAGCAGCGTACCCTGCTAGAATTATTTCGAAGTTAATGAGAGGTGTCTCTTCAAAGAAATATTTGCCAAAATCCAACGATTTATCTTTTATAGCATATAAGTTTGTTCAAAAATCAACAGAGTGCGCAAGTAATATTATTTGAGATAAATATTATCTTTGAGGAAATCTGTCTTGACTCGATATTACAATGATTTATTGGCCGAGAAGGAGAATGTTTTAACACTTTTAATCATCAAACCCGTAGTCCGATTTTGGTGAAAATTACTATGGAATTGGCTAATAAGTTGGCCCATCGATGACGCCCATTCTATTTGAACTGGAGGTGAAATCAAGACAATCAATTTTGTCAACAAGCAACTAGCTGACAGATGGGTAATTACATACATATTTCCAGCACTGCTTAAAATTTGTATGGAGCGTTGTAGATATCGACAAGAAGCGGCGTACATTTAACACATCAGAATTATCATTAAATTGACCCAACTCGAAGGTACATTTCAAAAATTTAAAAAACAGTTTCAACCCATCTATTCTCTATTGCTATTGTTAGTTGAGATGAATTCCAATACCACGACAGCATCTTGTTCGTACGAGCGCCACCTTTTTGACAGCCCCTTATACCACGACATACGTTTTTTGTTAATACCCACCAGTACTCTCTAGTTTTCCTGTCCTGTCCGGGAAGATTTCAGCGACAATTTTCACAGTTTTAGTGGGTTTTATCAAACTCTGCTTAAATGAAAACTAATCAACGGTTAGCTGAAATTACTTGGTAACTTTCCAGTATTGTTTACTTGGTACCTTTCCAGTATTGTTTACTTGGTACATTTCCAGTATTGTTTACTTGATACCTTTCCAGTATTGTTTACTTGGTACATTTCCAGTATTGTTTACTTGGTACCTTTCCAGTATTGTTTACTTGGTACCTTTCCAGTATTGTTTACTTGGTACCTTTCCAGTATTGTTTACTTGGTACCTTTCCAGTATTGTTTACTTGGTAACTTTCCAGTATTGTTTACTTGGTAACTTTCCAGTATTATTTATTTGGTAACTTTCCAGTATTGTTTACTTGGTAACTTTCCAGTATTATTTATTTGGTTATCGAAATTGCACTAAAAGAGATTTTTTCCGAATCCCGCTAAAAGAGATTTTTCCGAATCCTGCTAAAAGAGATTTTTTCCGAATCCCGCTAAAAGAGATTTTTTCCGAATCCCGCTAAAAGATTTTTTTTCCGAATCCCGCTAAAAGAGATTTTTCCGAATCCCGCTAAAAGAAATTTTTTCCGAATCCCGCTAAAAGAGATTTTTCCGAATCCCGCTAAAAGAGATTTTTTCCGAATCCCGCTAAAAGAGATTTTTTTTCGATTTTTTTCTTCTGTTCTTGGAATGACGCGACTGCCGATCTCCATGACCGCATTGTTAAGAGAATTGACATTTAAGGCAGTCTTCCTTTGGAAGCGAGTACAAGCTCATGCTACTACCAGTGACTGAGCCAAGTGAATGCAGGTAAATGGAATCTCGTCCACTGTAAACTGTAAGCGTACATACTATATAGAGGTTCCATTAGCGCTTACAATGGACGGGGATCCATTAACCTACATTAATTTGGATCAGGGTGAAGTTGTATTCGCCCATAATCACTTCCAAAAGACGACTGCGGCTAGCTCCAAGCTTATGAGCCCGAATATTACTTGGAACGAAAATTTTTCCGTTCCAAGTAATATTCGTTCTCGGAATGGTTTTTTTTTTTTTTTTTTTTTTTTTTTTTTTTTTTTTTTTTTTT
>CM022885.1:35844184-35874644 GCA_012654025.1 Pachypsylla venusta | reverse complement strand
GAAAAAAAAAAAAAAAAACACAAGAAGTGGTTGTTCTTATATGAGAAACATTCGTGGAGCCCCACAGTCTAAACTAGAAACGTGACCCAGCAACCTTCATCTGGCTTTGCAGGAGAACATGAAAGGGACGTGGATCCCTCTCTTCCCACGGAAGCTACCTTTCGTTCGAGGATTTTTCTCATTTTATAGTAACATAACAGCAAGGCAAAAAACTCATTTTCCCTATATTTTGGTAGGGACCGATCCAATAAGCTCAGTTGATAAAGCATCTAGGTGTTACAAGCCGTGGGTTGGCCGTTTGAGCTCAAGTAATGACAGATCTTTCTTAATTGAAAATTCATTATTTCTATTATTGTGCCCTTTCTTACGTTAATAAAATAAAATTTATTTTGGTTAGGAAGCGTTTTCGAGCATTATTCAGAAAATTGTTTTAAATTTACAATTTTTCTCGTGAATCGATGATGATCATAATTTGACCTAAATAATTTCAACTCAACGTAGAAGTGAATTCAAGTTAACATAATATAATAGGTTTTCTTTCACAGGAATGAGTGAAATTAGTCAAATCAAGGGACCTATGTATATTACAAAAGGTTAAAAATTAATCTATTTTGTGTTAGACCATAATGATTTGGCCGGTAACATTGTCAAAGAATTAAAATACGATTAGCACATTGAAAAAGCTTTCTAATCACACTATCTATAATTATGCAAGGATTAATAAATATAAAAACAAGAAGACAGTTGACACAATAGTTAGACAAGAAAAACATTCAAACACATCCTACTGCCGAGCCGAGAGACAATCGGGGAGAAAAACAACACGAAGTCTTGTGAAAAATCTATAATCATTGAGGGCGGTCGCATTGGGTTGATTGGAAGTGAATGGTTTTCTTTTTCAGTTGTGGTCCAATTAATTCCTATCATCTACCTTCCAGCCCTGCCTTGGTAGTCAGCAATGACATTGAGGGAAGTATTGACAGGCACTCAGTTGTGGTCCATTTTATTTGTTTTTCAGTTGTGGTCCAATTAATTCCTATCATCTACCTTCCAGTCCTGTCTTGGTAGTCAGCAATGACATTGAGGGAAGTATTGACAACACGCGATAAACTGAACTGAAATTTATTGTTACCGACAGATAGGCCGAAATCAGGACCAAAACATCGACCCAGTTGACCAATTTGTTTTCCTTCCTTAATAGATGATATTCAATACTCTCTACGATGAATCTTGGCCCCCAAAATGGTTGGTTCTTCATACCGGGGCTACCCGTGACCTCGGGCACGGCCAAAGACCATCAACACCGTTCCGACGACAACTCACTGTGTTTTTCCTCCGTTGGACCCAGACGTGCTGCTCCAGATACTTCCTCAAAGAGTTGGTATATAAATCCTTGCTAAACCCTGAAGTATCTGATCGTTGTCGTCTACGGCTGGCTGCTCATGATGTAAATCATGCAACTATCCATCAAACCCAACTAATCTAGAGCCGTCAGAATTATGGACAATGTTGGAGAGGCCGCCTTTCTTTGCCTGGAGACACAGTGAGAGAACGTTAACAACAACAACATGAATCAACTGACACCAACATTTTGGTTTAAAAAAACTCATATAGAGCCAAACGTTAAAGAAATATATAGACATACGTAAAATATACTTTTTTTTTAAATTTCTCTTTTATTAAGAAAGTGGCCAGCAAAAATAAGATTGTAAAATGAAAAATTGCTTAAATCACGCCGAGATTAATTCGAACACATTTAATACGAGTATCAAGTTTCGAGTTCATGTTCATTCATTTACAAGGTGTGAGAACATGAAGGAGAATGATCAAATATGTTCATAACTTAAGATATTTTCTAGGGGCGTCAGTTTTATGTCCCCTAAGTGGACGAATAGACCCAAAATCAACTCAGATTTTTTTTTAAAAAAAATAAACACCATTGCTGGAAAGATAATTAAAATCTAAAATTGTTAATTTTTTGACCGAACGAAGTGAAGGTCTCTAGTTTAACATCACGATTTTACTTTTATTTGTCCGTTTGTCTTTTTGTATCACGATTACTATCGAACGATTAAGGTATGAGCATTCATTATATTCATACAATTACGCCAATAATTTTTGGGACCTATTGGCCCTTTCACAGAATCACTAATGTACCTCTTTGTAAAATAAATACTACAACGACAATTTTTTGTTGTGAGAATATTAAAATTAAAAGGCAGATCAAATTTGAGCGGACGGTAGTGCGCCGGGCCAAGTTCAGAAAGCACCAGTACATCTTTACACGAAGCAATTCTCCGGGTTTTGCACACCTCAGATATACTATATCTTCACTAGACCATAAGATATAGTTCTTATAATCAAGGGAAGATATTGTATTTTATCTACTTTGGTTTTCAATCAAATTTTCTACGTAAGTTCAAGACCACCCCTACGAGTCGCAAAATTGACATCCGAGAAACAAAAGATTTCTTCTTCTTCATATCGATTTTTGTTAACAAGAGATTAAAGTTGTTTTCGGATTTTTCTCACATCCTGTAGAGAGTGTTTGAAGGATTATCTTATTTAATTAAACAATAATAAACAAACAAAAGATTACATAAAAACTAATAAATAAATTAAATGAATAACATTATTAACCCTAATCTGTTAAATATTAAGAAAAAATATATAAAAAAAGATTTTCTCTTTCAAATAAAGAACTGTCTAACATAAATAACTAATTCGTCAGATTAGCGGCTAATCCATCAATTAGAATGAATTATATAACGTGGTTTTTATTTAACCTTTGAATTGTGAAATTATATTAACAATACACAATGGGACACAATGTTAGTTAGCTTGCACGTGGCTAATGCTAAAAACAAAACATCAGGCGACTGTACAAGCAATCATTAGTTGATTTATTCCAACGTTTGAGGTAAGCTAAAACAAAACACACACAAAAAGAAAACATTGTAAGCCCAGCAAGCCAAACCTAATCCAGCGAAGAAGTTGATTGGTTTCCTTGGTCTGTTTTGTAAGGCTGGTCATACACGCACCGATAAGTCTATGCAGACTTGTCTGTACAGACTTATCTGCACAGACAAATCTGTCGTGTATGGCAGGATCTGCACAGATTGTCTTCGATTTTCAGACAAAATCTGTGCAGATCCTGCCATACACGATAGACTTGTCTGCGCAGATAAGTCTGTACAGACAAGTCTGCATAGACTTATCGGTGCGTGTATGGCCGGCCTTACAAACTGATCTGCTCTGTTTGTTGCCAATAAAGACTCGTCTCTTGATCTCCTGGTTCTCTAATAATCATCCTTATTTTATATTATCTATATTTTTCAGTATTTCTTTCACTCTATAAATAAATACATTGACCTTTTTCTTATTCTTTTTCCTACAAAAAAAAGGTCCATAGTTACATATGAGTATATTGTGTATCGCTTTCATGATTGGTACTGAAGGTGCAAAATTCTACCAATTAATTTATAATTAGGTAACTTTCATAAGGAAAATGCAGTTCATATTTTTATTTTTTTGATATGAAGTAACCGAAGTGGTTTTGATTAACTTTGTAACTTCCCGGAGTAAATATTTGATTTCAACCAATTGAGGATTAGTCCGCTTAGCTCCTAAACCATTCAAATAGAACAGTAGGTATGATACAATTTTTTCAACTCATTTAAACAAATCTTTTGAAATGTTTATTTATGTATTTTATTTTTCACATGGTTTATTTAATAAAAACAACAACATGGTTAGTTTAAAATCGTTTAAGTCCAAAAGAAATAAACCAAAAATATAACCATTGTGGTTTATTTAAAAAGATTGTTGTTGTTGCAGCAATCATGAGTCAAAGAAGACTCAAATCAATGATATTGGTTAAAATAAGTTCATTATTGAAATAAACCAAAAATATAACCATTGTGGTTTATTTAAAAGGATTGTTGTTGTTGCAGCAATCATGAGTCAAAGAAGACTCAAATCAATGATATTGGTAAAATAAGTTCATTATTGAAATAAACCAAAAATATAACCATTGTGGTTTATTTAAAAGGATTGTTGTTGTTGCAGCAATCATGAGTCAAAGAAGACTCAAATCAATGATATTGGTAAAATAAGTTCATTATTGAAATAAACCAAAAATATAACCATTGTGGTTTATTTAAAAGGATTGTTGTTGTTGCAGCAATCATGAGTCAAAGAAGACTCAAATCAATGATATTGGTAAAATAAGTTCATTATTGAAATAAACCAAAAATATAACCATTGTGGTTTATTTAAAAGGATTGTTGTTGTTGCAGCAATCATGAGTCAAAGAAGACTCAAATCAATGATATTGGTAAAATAAGTTCATTATTGAAATAAACCAAAAATATAACCATTGTGGTTTATTTAAAAGGATTGTTGTTGTTGCAGCAATCATGAGTCAAAGAAGACTCAAATCAATGATATTGGTAAAATAAGTTCATTATTGAAATAAACCAAAAATATAACCATTGTGGTTTATTTAAAAGGATTGTTGTTGTTGCAGCAATCATGAGTCAAAGAAGACTCAAATCAATGATATTGGTAAAATAAGTTCATTATTGAAATAAACCAAAAATATAACCATTGTGGTTTATTTAAAAGGATTGTTGTTGTTGCAGCAATCATGAGTCAAAGAAGACTCAAATCAATGATATTGGTAAAATAAGTTCATTATTGAAATAAACCAAAAATATAACCATTGTGGTTTATTTAAAAGGATTGTTGTTGTTGCAGCAATCATGAGTCAAAGAAGACTCAAATCAATGATATTGGTAAAATAAGTTCATTATTGAAATAAACCAAAAATATAACCATTGTGGTTTATTTAAAAGGATTGTTGTTGTTGCAGCAATCATGAGTCAAAGAAGACTCAAATCAATGATATTGGTAAAATAAGTTCATTATTGAAATAAACCAAAAATATAACCATTGTGGTTTATTTAAAAGGATTGTTGTTGTTGCAGCAATCATGAGTCAAAGAAGACTCAAATCAATGATATTGGTAAAATAAGTTCATTATTGAAATAAACCAAAAATATAACCATTGTGGTTTATTTAAAAGGATTGTTGTTGTTGCAGCAATCATGAGTCAAAGAAGACTCAAATCAATGATATTGGTAAAATAAGTTCATTATTGAAATAAACCAAAAATATAACCATTGTGGTTTATTTAAAAGGATTGTTGTTGTTGCAGCAATCATGAGTCAAAGAAGACTCAAATCAATGATATTGGTAAAATAAGTTCATTATTGAAATAAACCAAAAATATAACCATTGTGGTTTATTTAAAAGGATTGTTGTTGTTGCAGCAATCATGAGTCAAAGAAGACTCAAATCAATGATATTGGTAAAATAAGTTCATTATTGAAATAAACCAAAAATATAACCATTGTGGTTTATTTAAAAGGATTGTTGTTGTTGCAGCAATCATGAGTCAAAGAAGACTCAAATCAATGATATTGGTAAAATAAGTTCATTATTGAAATAAACCAAAAATATAACCATTGTGGTTTATTTAAAAGGATTGTTGTTGTTGCAGCAATCATGAGTCAAAGAAGACTCAAATCAATGATATTGGTAAAATAAGTTCATTATTGAAATAAACCAAAAATATAACCATTGTGGTTTATTTAAAAGGATTGTTGTTGTTGCAGCAATCATGAGTCAAAGAAGACTCAAATCAATGATATTGGTAAAATAAGTTCATTATTGAAATAAACCAAAAATATAACCATTGTGGTTTATTTAAAAGGATTGTTGTTGTTGCAGCAATCATGAGTCAAAGAAGACTCAAATCAATGATATTGGTAAAATAAGTTCATTATTGAAATAAACCAAAAATATAACCATTGTGGTTTATTTAAAAGGATTGTTGTTGTTGCAGCAATCATGAGTCAAAGAAGACTCAAATCAATGATATTGGTAAAATAAGTTCATTATTGAAATAAACCAAAAATATAACCATTGTGGTTTATTTAAAAGGATTGTTGTTGTTGCAGCAATCATGAGTCAAAGAAGACTCAAATCAATGATATTGGTAAAATAAGTTCATTATTGAAATAAACCAAAAATATAACCATTGTGGTTTATTTAAAAGGATTGTTGTTGTTGCAGCAATCATGAGTCAAAGAAGACTCAAATCAATGATATTGGTAAAATAAGTTCATTATTGAAATAAACCAAAAATATAACCATTGTGGTTTATTTAAAAGGATTGTTGTTGTTGCAGCAATCATGAGTCAAAGAAGACTCAAATCAATGATATTGGTAAAATAAGTTCATTATTGAAATAAACCAAAAATATAACCATTGTGGTTTATTTAAAAGGATTGTTGTTGTTGCAGCAATCATGAGTCAAAGAAGACTCAAATCAATGATATTGGTAAAATAAGTTCATTATTGAAATAAACCAAAAATATAACCATTGTGGTTTATTTAAAAGGATTGTTGTTGTTGCAGCAATCATGAGTCAAAGAAGACTCAAATCAATGATATTGGTAAAATAAGTTCATTATTGAAATAAACCAAAAATATAACCATTGTGGTTTATTTAAAAGGATTGTTGTTGTTGCAGCAATCATGAGTCAAAGAAGACTCAAATCAATGATATTGGTAAAATAAGTTCATTATTGAAATAAACCAAAAATATAACCATTGTGGTTTATTTAAAAGGATTGTTGTTGTTGCAGCAATCATGAGTCAAAGAAGACTCAAATCAATGATATTGGTAAAATAAGTTCATTATTGAAATAAACCAAAAATATAACCATTGTGGTTTATTTAAAAGGATTGTTGTTGTTGCAGCAATCATGAGTCAAAGAAGACTCAAATCAATGATATTGGTAAAATAAGTTCATTATTGAAATAAACCAAAAATATAACCATTGTGGTTTATTTAAAAGGATTGTTGTTGTTGCAGCAATCATGAGTCAAAGAAGACTCAAATCAATGATATTGGTAAAATAAGTTCATTATTGAAATAAACCAAAAATATAACCATTGTGGTTTATTTAAAAGGATTGTTGTTGTTGCAGCAATCATGAGTCAAAGAAGACTCAAATCAATGATATTGGTAAAATAAGTTCATTATTGAAATAAACCAAAAATATAACCATTGTGGTTTATTTAAAAGGATTGTTGTTGTTGCAGCAATCATGAGTCAAAGAAGACTCAAATCAATGATATTGGTAAAATAAGTTCATTATTGAAATAAACCAAAAATATAACCATTGTGGTTTATTTAAAAGGATTGTTGTTGTTGCAGCAATCATGAGTCAAAGAAGACTCAAATCAATGATATTGGTAAAATAAGTTCATTATTGAAATAAACCAAAAATATAACCATTGTGGTTTATTTAAAAGGATTGTTGTTGTTGCAGCAATCATGAGTCAAAGAAGACTCAAATCAATGATATTGGTAAAATAAGTTCATTATTGAAATAAACCAAAAATATAACCATTGTGGTTTATTTAAAAGGATTGTTGTTGTTGCAGCAATCATGAGTCAAAGAAGACTCAAATCAATGATATTGGTAAAATAAGTTCATTATTGAAATAAACCAAAAATATAACCATTGTGGTTTATTTAAAAG
Organism: Pachypsylla venusta; assembly: GCA_012654025.1. Taxonomy (NCBI): domain Eukaryota; kingdom Metazoa; phylum Arthropoda; class Insecta; order Hemiptera; family Aphalaridae; genus Pachypsylla; species Pachypsylla venusta. The sequence continues at coordinate 35,867,028 of CM022885.1, read as the reverse complement.
GATTGTTGTTGTTGCAGCAATCATGAGTCAAAGAAGACTCAAATCAATGATATTGGTAAAATAAGTTCATTATTGAAATAAACCAAAAATATAACCATTGTGGTTTATTTAAAAGGATTGTTGTTGTTGCAGCAATCATGAGTCAAAGAAGACTCAAATCAATGATATTGGTAAAATAAGTTCATTATTGAAATAAACCAAAAATATAACCATTGTGGTTTATTTAAAAGGATTGTTGTTGTTGCAGCAATCATGAGTCAAAGAAGACTCAAATCAATGATATTGGTAAAATAAGTTCATTATTGAAATAAACCAAAAATATAACCATTGTGGTTTATTTAAAAGGATTGTTGTTGTTGCAGCAATCATGAGTCAAAGAAGACTCAAATCAATGATATTGGTAAAATAAGTTCATTATTGAAATAAACCAAAAATATAACCATTGTGGTTTATTTAAAAGGATTGTTGTTGTTGCAGCAATCATGAGTCAAAGAAGACTCAAATCAATGATATTGGTAAAATAAGTTCATTATTGAAATAAACCAAAAATATAACCATTGTGGTTTATTTAAAAGGATTGTTGTTGTTGCAGCAATCATGAGTCAAAGAAGACTCAAATCAATGATATTGGTAAAATAAGTTCATTATTGAAATAAACCAAAAATATAACCATTGTGGTTTATTTAAAAGGATTGTTGTTGTTGCAGCAATCATGAGTCAAAGAAGACTCAAATCAATGATATTGGTAAAATAAGTTCATTATTGAAATAAACCAAAAATATAACCATTGTGGTTTATTTAAAAGGATTGTTGTTGTTGCAGCAATCATGAGTCAAAGAAGACTCAAATCAATGATATTGGTAAAATAAGTTCATTATTGAAATAAACCAAAAATATAACCATTGTGGTTTATTTAAAAGGATTGTTGTTGTTGCAGCAATCATGAGTCAAAGAAGACTCAAATCAATGATATTGGTNATATACAGGGGAAGTATTTCAAATTCGTAGGGTTTCCAATCTTCTTCATATACAGGGGAAGTATTTCAAATTCGTAGGGTTTCCAATCTTCTTCATATACAGGGGAAGTATTTCAAATTCGTAGGGTTTCCAATCTTCTTCATATACAGGGGAAGTATTTCAAACTCGTAGGGTTTCCAATCTTCTTCATATACAGGGGAAGTATTTCAAACTCGTAGGGTTTCTAATTTCGGCTTAGAAGCAAGGAAAGCATTGATAATATTAGTAACCAATTTTTATAGATGACTACATTTTGTGATGGGCGCATGATTCTACCGGTAAGAGTATCGATAAATAATCAAATACCTAGTCATAATATTTTACTTTATTTACAAACTTTTTTAAAAATAAAATGATTTTTCTATTAAAATTATACAATGTGTGCAAAATTTCTCGGAACAGTCAATCAATTCGTACTTTTATTTTAGAATTATTTAAATTAAAAAAAGAATAATAAAAAGGAGTGATTGAAAATCACTGGTCCGAATGTTATAAAATTTGGCCATATTTCGGAAAATATATTAAAAATGTGTTTTAATTATCCGAAGTTTAGCATATCATATAGATTTTCAAAAGACCTAAATTTTGATAGGTTTGTTTTAACCGATTTTTACTTTCATTGACAATATAATTTCCTAGTTCGGAAAGTTTCGGTAAAAAAATATATATATCGTCTAGTGATTCGGAAGCATAGAACCATTTTTTTTTTTTTAGTCCAACTTTGGACGACCAAACTGTCAAATTTGTTTCCAGTAACCAAATAGAAATTCACATTAAACCGTCACGAATTAACTCATAACTCATTTAAACTTTTTTTTTGTTGAAAAGTAAAAAAAAAAAAAAAGAATATGAAAATGAAGGGACCCATTTTCCCTTTCATAACCTCAGATCATAATAATTGATCTCTCATTGAACGATATCACGCAGATCACTTACATTTTATTTTTTTCCTTATAAATACCTTAATTTTTATAAAAAAAAAAAAAAAAAAAAAAAAAAAAAAAAANAAAAAAAAAAAATATTCTGATTGAAAGAAATAAAATTATTTGATATTAAAAGTAATCAAGGGCTATTCCATGAACTTCTCGCACATAATGTATGTAATTTCCAATAAAATTTCACATGTATAAAAATATAAAAACAAATTATAATGATGATAAATAAATAAATAATAATAATAAAAAGAGGATTGAAATAATTATGGATAATAATTATTGAGAAAATATTAAATTATGTGACTAGATGATAGTGAATAAGTCCAGGACAATATTTAGGTTAAATTATTTATTTAGGTATTAAAAATGTTTTTGTTGTTGTTTTCAATTGGTTTATCCCGACAATCACTTATCTTTAGCCGGATCATACGTCATCACAGTTCATTTTATGCAATTCTGCATAGTTGAGAATAGCACGATATAAGAACTCATACTGCGCCTGAAAATTAAAAATATAAAATTAGATTAATTATGACAGTTGATATAGCGAAGATGATATGTGTCAAGGGTGACATAGCATGCTTAGTACATATTCCAAGAAATGCGACCGAATTTATTATTGCCGTTAACACACGATTTAATTATTAATTCACTTTCTATTCTTCTTAGTTTGTATGTGAATAGCTCTGATGATGTACTCAAGAGTATGAAAATAGTCAGCTGTAATTAACATCTTTATTATTTTATAGACAAGTAAAGATATGTATATTATTTGATCTACCTCATCATGACTTTTACTAGACATAGTATCCCAATTTAATTGATCATTTTACTTTCTTCTGTCTTAATGTTTTTAAAGAACCGATTTTAAGATTGTGAACCTTTCGTTTATGAAATAGCCTAAATCATCTGTTTATGAAATAGCCAAGAAGAAAGAAAATTATGACTCAATATAATCTTGAGAATGTGATCATATTGAGTTTTTCACACTCGCATTGTACCAAAAATTTAAGCCTTCCTCTGTTATAATAGGATGTAGTTCTTTATCTTAAAATCAACTGTTCTTTCCATTTTCAGATTCAGATTTGGAAAAATGCTAAAAAATAGTTGATATGAGGTTACGGTTTTGATGGCCCTTAGTATATATGCGATCCAGATCGGCCCGGCGTGTAGAACCGGCCTTCGCGAGGACACCTGCCTTTTGAATCTCTTAATAATAAGATAAATAAATTATTTTGAAGCTTACAAAAGTCTGTATCATTCCAAGTCTTTGAGTTCTCAGTTTTCGTACAACAGAAAACACATCAACTCTTTTCTCTAAATGAAGTTGTTGAACTAATATGCTAAGTGCAACAAACATAGAGCTTCGCTCAGATCCAAGATGACAATGAACCAAAATTGGACAAACAATTGGATCTTTCTGTGTATGATCTATTAACTCAATGAAACCACGAGTTACTTCTGGTACTTCACCTTCCACCGTTGGCCAACCATTGTATTGGTATTGGGTCACTGATATAGTACTATTAGTCTGAAACAAGATGAATTATTTTAACATTATTAACTCAATGAAACAACGAGTCACTTCTGGTACTTCGCCATTGAAAGATTTAGGATTTTTCTCACTTCGATAGGATTGAGTCACATTTCCACATAAGCTGTCAGTATTGTGGCGTTTACTGGAGGAGACTTGGATTTGGTTTAATGCCAGTTGTTGCTGTTGTAGCGGTGTTCCCCTCAAAATCACCCCCCCCCCCATTTCGAGATTCAGGTTTAGAAAAATGGTAGAAACAAGTTGATATGAGGATACCAAAAATGTTTTCATAGTGATGACATGCGTTCCAAGTCGTCATGGTGCGTAAAGCCGGCCATCGTGAGAACGTTTAATTCCAGTCATTTAGAGTAGGATCTTCAGCAAATAAACTGGTGGGCGCTCCTTAATATTTAATATCTGACCAGAGAAGTAAACGACATTTGATGTGTTCCTGGAAGTGATGGTCTCAGGTTGGAGTTGGTAACCTCCATGTTGTCCTAGGACGTAGACCCAACCATTGCATCGTGAGGAACATTTTTTGGTGTGATTAATTGTTCTATTAATACCACAACTTTGATGTTTAAATAGGATAGATCTATATCGTCAGCGAACTTTAGAAATCAATGCGAAATTCACCTGGTCAGCTGGTAACACTTAAGGGGTCTTTCATTTAGCTTTCGAAAGGTCTTACATTTAGCTTTCTGATGAATTTGTATAGGAACTTACTTTTATATTACAGACACTCAGTTCCCTCCGAGTAAAGTACGGACAGCTCTCACTTTGGATATATTTTACAGAAATATTGTCATACTTGACTTCATCATCCGGCCAGTACCGTGGACATTTCTTGGGACTGTCACCGAACTGAAAACAAAAAAAAAATCAATCAATTTTAAAAATCTGATATTTATACACGCATATGTTCCAACCGCAATGACATGAATATAGCAGTTCACCTTACAAAGATATCTGAAATTAAGCAATGCTCCCGTGATGGTGGCTGGATGAGGTCAATGTGGATATCTGGTTTGTAAGTTTCTTGCAAATGGAGGGTAAACCCCCTCGTCATTCAAGACCTTAGATTTTATAGAAATTAAACAAATCTTTGAATAACATGTTAATTATAAGTGTTGTACACGCATATGTTCCAACCGCAATGACATGAATATAGCAGTTCACCTTACAAAGATATCTGAAATTAAGCAATGCTCCCGTGATGGTGGCTGGATGAGGTCAATGTGGATATCTGGTTTGTAAGTTTCTTGCAAATGGAGGGTAAACCCCCTGACCTTAGATTTTATAGAAATTAAACAAATCTTTGAATAACATATTAATTATAAGTGTTGAAAAATATTAACTAAATAAATTAAAACAAAAAACTTACCAAAAACACTATTTATAATTATTTCTGAAGAAACTAGTTTCGAATCAGTCGATTCATCATCAGTCTAGTCGAGCCTAAAGATGGAAGTAGAGTCAACTTCCATCTTTACACCCGACTAGACTGATGATGAATCGAATGAAACTAGTTTCTTCATAAATAATAATAAATAGTGTTTTTGGTGTTTTGTTTTAATTTATTTAAAAGTCGATAAATTAAACAAAATTTAAGCAATTTATAGCCCTAGATGATTTGGGTTCAGTTCCGGATGAGGACCTCGCGCAAAAAGATACGAATCGGAGTTTCAGTCAAATTGGTTGATATTTGAACCAGACGTTCGAACAAATTATTTCCTTTTTATGCTATTCACCTAGCTAAGTTAGGTCTAGTTTTAACTCCACGATTTTTATTTTAAAGTCTGTCTGTTTGTACCAAATTTCGAATACTTCTCGAACGCATTGTCTAATTTTCATGAAATTTATTATGGATATTTTTACAATTGTCTGATTTGTTTTTGGGTCCTACTGGGGTACCCGGGGCCTTATGGCGGCCCATGAAATGAGCGAGATCTTCAAGTTCACAGAATTACCGTCACCAACACTACACTATGGTGTTCTTTAGTAATAAACTAAACACGCTGGGCGACAACTATTCTTTATATATTGCATGCTTGACTCACATCAGATAACATAATTATAGTTGAGATAGTATGTTCAGAAATCATTCGCCAGAAATCCGAAACTGTATGTTCCATGTCAGGATCTTGAGTTATAATAAAACTTTCCGTATCGTCGTATGCTTCGACAAATGACGCGTTAATATAATTAGCATAATCTTTGGCGGGTGTTAATATAACACGATTCCTGTCGTAGGGGATGATGCTTTCACAGCGGTTCTTGTTTTTATTTTCTTCGGACTTGCCGTTCGCCATAGATTTGTTTTCTTCTTTAGCTTCTGACAACCGCTAAAAAAAAGAGAAGCAAAAAATAGTCAAACTTTTATATTCAAAGTTTGATTTCCGACTGGAAGTGGAAGGTTTTGCCTCAGGTCTTTAAAATAAATAGAATTTGATTGAATTTATTTTCAAAAAATGTTTCATTATAAATGCAGTTTCGGATAGTGAAATGTCATCAAATGCAGCTTCTATTTATGACAAATCCTTGGTGAGAACATTGCTAAAGAAAAGGGATGCATCTTAACATGGTTAAATGGAATATCTGGCGATGTCTATTCCTCCAGTGTTACCAAAGTTACGGGAGCCCCCTAGGGATCACCTTAACATGGTTAAATGGGATATCTGGGGCAATGCCTATTCCTCCACTGTTACCAAAGTTACGGGAGAGTCCTAAGGGATCATCTTAACATGGTTAAATGGAATATCTGGCGATGCCTATTCCTCCACTGTTACAAAAGTTACGGGAGCCTCCTAGGGATCATCTTAACATGGTTAAATAGAATATCTGGCGATGCCTATTCCTCCACTGTTACAAAAGTTACGGGAGAGTCCTAAGGGATCATCTTAACATGGTTAAATGGGATGTCTGGGGCAATGCCTATTCCTCCACTGTTACCAAAGTTACGGAAGCCTCCTACAGATCATCTTAACATGGTTAAATAGAAACAGAATATCTGGCAATGCCTATTCCTCCACTGTTACAAAAGGTACGGGAGCCTCCTAGGGATCATCTTAACATGGTTAAATAGAATATCTGGCAATGCCTATTCCCCCACTGTTACCAAAGTTACCGTAGCCTCCTATACATTATTTGTGTCCAGACAATTTTGGTTCAGTTTGGAAATGGCGTTATGGCGGATTTTATTCATAGAAAATTTTAGTATTTCCATCTTTGTGACGTTCCTCACGTTAAGACAAATAAAATTCATTATTATTATTAGTTCGTCTTACAATTTCTGAGTTCACGCAAAGACAAAAAAGTCAAAAATTTCAAAACGAATACAATATGCTATACTAATACACTATGCTATGCATGGAAAAGAAAGTAAACAAAGGTTGCTACCACACAGTTTTTCAGAACTTTCACTTTATTATTATTGTTATTTTTTTTTTGTGACTCTTTTGACTTTCCAACCCATGAGTATGTGCGATTAAATAGGGTACTTTATTAAAAAAAATCCACCCCAAGTCTACGAAAATGAACCTTTCTGAGTTATGCATACCAAGTCTATAAAATAAAGATTTAATTTGGCTATTTATTTAGGTTCATCTTACGATTTCTGTTATTTCAGCCTGAAGATGGTTCTTTAGAAACTTACATCAAATTCGAGTTCTAATTCGCTTTTTGTATTGCCTTCATTGATTCGTTTTAATGTTTCAAGAGTAGATTTTAAATCAGTGGCTCTAATTTCAGTCTCCCCAAATTGAACAACTTCAACCAGTGCTTTGTAAATAAAAATGTATTGTTTCTAAAAAACAGCAATCAAAAAATATAAAATATTAGAATTCATCTATATAAATGAACAGGACAATTGGGGCACAGATGTTGTAGCAGCGGTGTTTCTCTACATCAACTGTTCTCTCCATTTTTAGATTCGGGTTTGAAAAATGGTGGAAACAGTTTGATATGAGGTTATCGAGAAGTTTTTGAAGGTCATTGGTTATGGCTATGAATGTTATTATGTCTATGTAAGATACAATATAAGGGAAATTATCAGGGGGGGGGGATATTGGGGGAGTAATACTGTGAATTTCCTAGATTCATTTTAACAACAAATACAAAAACTAAAACGTTGGTTAGCAGTAGTCATAGACAGCGTCTATGGCATGTTGAATACACCAGTTCCCGTTCGATCACTGAAGTTAAGCAACGTCCAGCGAGGTTGTTCCATGTGGGTGTCCACGTGGGTTTACGCCCTCGTGATGCTGGCTATTTTTCCGGCCCAAGCCAAACTGGTGAGGTCAATGTGGGTAGCTGGTTTGCAAGTTTCCAACGAATGGAGAGTAAAACCCCCGTCTTGAATTACCAATAGATGTTAAAGAGACGTTAAATCAAATTAAAAAAAAAAAAGTAGTAGTTAGAGCTCAACACCGAATACAACCTAGTGAATGAATTAAGCATCATGACATGATATAATCAAATTAGTGGAATAATCAGGTCGGTGTATCGTCACCCTAAAACATAAAATATGTGACCGGGCTGATTCGGTTGTAAGAGCCACAGCTTCCATAATTTATAACTATCACGGAGCGAGGCTAACGTCCAATGCGATAGTTCCGAGACGACTTGATTAATTTAATTTGAACACAACGAAAGTCCATGATTTAAATCAATTGATTATACTGTGCAATAATTTGTCAGATTATTTGCATTTTTGTACCAAACTATCAACGTGTGGTTCAATTAAAAAAAAAAAAAATAGAATCTTGAGTGGCGAGGTTAATGTCTGAGGCATTTTCTACAGGTGGTAGGATCCTTAGAGCTCTATTTATATGTGGTCAAATACTCAAATTGATGAGGAAAAATCCTGCCTCTGCTGGGGATCGAACCCACGCCTCCTGTTTACCAGGCGATTTTGATTAAACTTGGTATACATTTAAATAAATGTGAGAAGACGTCTGAAATGAAAATAAGTAGTCAAGATGCAGCTGCCGCACTGAACAGTCGCGTTACCACGTGACGAATATAATTTAAAAAAAACTGCGACACTTAATGTTTGTAATGAAAATAAGTAGTCAAGATGCAGCTGCCGCGCTGAACAGTCGCGTTACCACGTGACGAATATAATTTAAGAAAACTGTGACACTTAATGTTTGTAATGAAAATAAGTAGTCAAGACACAGCTGCCGTTCTGAACTGTCGCGTTACCACGTGACGAATATAATTTAAGAAAACTGTGACACTTAATGTTTGTAATGAAAATAAGTAGTCAAGACGCAGCTGCCGTTCTGAACAGTCGCATTACCACGTGACGAATATAATTTAAGAAACTTTGACACTTAATGTTTGTAATGAAAATAAGTAGTCAAGACGCAGCTGCCGTTCTGAACAGTCGCATTACCACGTGACGAATATAATTTAAGAAACTTTGACACTTAATGTTTGTAAGGTTTCCCGGAATTCATGCTGTTTTCAAAACTAAGCGGTCCATAGTACAATATAGAATATTGAATTGCTTCTAAACAGATGACTTTCCAGAGATGATCCTTGAGCTCAAAATAACACGAATGTGTCCGAAAATGCCCCTATTCAGAGACAAAGTGTCCCTAATAGTTTTGATAGCAAGACTTTCTACTCGCAACTGACGGAAGAGTGATTACAGAGCTACTAAAATGAGAGGCACTTACCAATGATTGAACTAAGAAATTTCTTTGTCTTCTGAGATCACAAACTGTATTAAATACAGACACCTGGCCTTCTGCTCGCAATTGTTGCAACAGTGAGTCCAGTGCTACTAATGTGCCGGTCCTTCCAACACCCGCGCTGTAAATTTTTAAAATATTTTTTTTTTTTTTAAAAAAAAAACAGAGAAGTTACAATATAGCTTAGAACACCATTTATAAAAAATTGTAAAAATAAATAAATGAAAATTATTAAATAATAATAAAAAATATATAACAGTTTTATATTATAAAGTACCTACTTCAATTTTAAAATAATAGAATTACGTACTAGCGATCTAAAGGACGTTTGTAAAAAGAGAAAGTTTAAAATATAGTTCTCTCAGCTATATGGTGTCAAATCAAAGTCATATCGCCTACCGAATAACTACACTGGACCTTATGTGTAATCATAAAAACAGGTGGGAAAAATTCACCCATTGCTTAGAACAAAAAGCCAGCCAGGAAGTAATCACTTGTAACAAAAACATGACTTTATTTTGAGCCCGAAATTGTTTATTTAAAATAAAAACAAATTTTTTTTTTTTTTATTCATTCGGCAACAAAGATCGTAGGAAAATATCTTTTTTTTTTTAAAAAAAAGAAAAGATGAAAAACAAATCGGCCCAACTCACAGCTTAAAGTAGGTATCATAAAATCTCTAACATCCACAACCTGTTTGCCATAAATTCCTAAATAAACATCGTCAAAAAATATTCCTTCTACTTGCCTGCAATGTACAAGGATGGGTCCTTTTTCTAATGAATAGGCTTCATTTACGTGTTTTATAAACTTGAGTAAACCGCTCGGATTTTCTGGGGCTTGAAAATCTTTCCATGCTAAATAATGATATTGAAAAATATTTCTGCCTTCGTTTTCTCTACCAGATGCAGTACGCACACATTTAAGCTCACGCAAAATGTATTCTAAAATCAAAGAAAAAATAAATAATAATGATTCAAATTTGAGAAAAAATAAATTTTAATTAAAATTGGAGTTCGGTTATTATTTTATGGAATTTTTTTAATAGTTATCTATTTATATTTAAAACGGCGGACAAACGGATTTTTTTTTTTTATTCGATTTTTGGATTCTACGTACCTTGAAACGTAAAATATCAAATTTTGAGGGGGGTAGTTTTTTTTTTTTATTATTTTTTTTTCGTGACGATTCCAAAGGTTTATTATTGAATATAATAAACCAATACCTGTCATGCTTTGTTTGGAAGCCTGGTGTGTAACATTATTGTAACATGTACAATATATTTCATTCTGTAACATTATTGCTACATGTATAATATATTTCATTCTGTAACATTATTGCTACATGTATAATATATTTCATTCTGTAACATTATTGCTTGGCGTGGCTTAAAAAATAATATTCTCTGCCGGTTGAATATTTTTGTATACCAATAAAAAATTCCTTTTACGTGGAATAGGAAGAAAAATGTTACATTTTCTCCAAAGTCTTATAGGTAATGTTTTCTCTTTGGATGAGAAGGATTAAGAAGTTGAAAAAAACTTTACCTCCAAATTTACTTTCATTCACCAGGGTCACTACGTAATCTCCATAACTCTTTTCCCCCTCATCCTTCTCGGGCCAATATTTAGCACATTTAATTTTACTGTATTCTTCTAAGTTGGTTAACATAATCACTATTTCAAGGTGTTGTTCCCAAATCATCCTCCAAAAATCATTCACTGTATGTTCCATAGGACCTGAAAACATCAAAGTAAATCAGAAAATTTGACTTTTAGTCACCCTATAGTCGTACGTCATCGTATAGTGGATTAAAGTAATTAAAATATAATTTTACTCAAAAGACATTTAAACATCTAGAACATTGATAATATAAAATTAAGGAGCGCGGTAGCGCTCCGCCCCGCCAAGTCAAAAAAATGCGGTAGCTACCAAGAGTATATTATACGCCACAGCTTACATTGCCGATTTCAGCTACCTCCAGAGGAAAAACTACACACCTCAGGATAAAAATGATTATTTCCTACGTATGGGGCGTACTCAGAGACGAAGTATATGAAATTTCAACAAAATCGGTCAAGTCAAATCGGAGATATAGGCTTCTGAAAAGTACACTTTTTTTTCTCATCGTCTGCTGCTGCTGNATCAGCTACAACATTTATGTCTATTTGACCATAATAACCATTATTTCCTTGTTTGGTTACGACAGATCTACGGTTAATTGTCGCGAATTGTAAAAGGCTCAGCAGATCCGCATGTATTTGAATACAAAATAAGTTATTAGAACAAATAGTCGCGGCACAAAGTCACCTCCTATAAAAGGGCTCTGAAATGTTCAATAGATTTTTGAAGTTATACTTCTTTAGGCGCATTATGAAAAAATGATGAGAGTGAAATTTTAAGATGCGCGCGCACCTGTAACAAAAAATTATCACCGCATCAGTGTAACACAAAATTATGAAGATGGAGTTAGTTATGAAAAAATGATGAGAGTTAAATTTAAATATTGTATTTTCTCATTCTACAACAGCGTGCTCAGTACAAGGCCTCTGTTTCATAGTTGGTAGGTTCTGAGTTTACTCCCGGGTGAGGTAGTACGTTTTTTTGAAATATTATTAAATTTATTTTTAAAAAGAAGTATGACTTCTCACGCGCGTACAAAAGTACACACACCCATTTTTTTTTAAAAAAAAAAAAAATACTATTGACACAACATTACGTATACAAAACTTTGGTCAAAAAAGTTTCCCAAATGAGCTTGGCACGTAGATCTAACCAGTTTGTTTTACTCGCGGCTACTTTATGTTCCATTTTAACTGAGTTAAATCAATTGTTTATATTTAGATTTCAAATTAAATATTCAGAAATGTCAGAAATTAATAACTTGGTTTGTAAATTAAATAAAATTTTGAATAGAACACAGTTCAAGAAGTAAATGGAACGGAAGCCTAATCCTTGATCGTAATCATTATGTGAGTGCACACTATACAAAAATTAGCGAGAAGCTGAGTGTTATTTAATTATCGTATACGTAGTAGTTTATGCATCGGAGTAAAATTGATAATGAAAATATATGTATAGACTCGATGACGCCTTAGTTCCTACACGTCTACATCGAAACACCAACTATAGACAATCGCCAATAGCACAGATATCCTCGACCCCCGCACAGAGTACTCGTATTTACACCCTACCTAACTGCAGTTCTAAATAAGTTGTTGTTCTTTATTCCATTTTTATAAATCATCTTTCATCTAAATTTCGAGGTTAATAATTGACCTGGTCCCCCCCAGAACTATGTCAATCACTGCAACATAATTGCGTCGGTAATATAATAATATTGCAGAGTTGCTTTTTCCTAGGCGGACTCAATCCGTGAGGATGTCCAGGGCCGGATTAACCTTCAGCGGGGACCGTAGCACTTTCCACCCCCCGCCGGCGCCGTCTAAGTAGTCTACTTTTTGGAGCCAGTACAAAAATTGATTATTTTTTGGCCTTTTGGTCTTGTACCTACAGCTGGTAGAGAAATTAAATTTTGCGTATACCATCATCGATAAAACATGGTTACCGCTCATGCTAAAAAAAAAAAAAAAAACAATTTGCTTATGTTGCAAAATACTCGTTCCTTTATTAAGTTCCTAGGTAGAAGATACCTACTTGTACTTTCCTAAATTAGATTTTACTACATACTTTGAAGAGTTGGGGACCCCGACAAATTAAATGTTTTTTCAATTATTAACCCAGAAATGTTGAAATATCTAGTTTAAGTTGGTCAAAGCGTGGGGCCCGTAGCACGTGCTACTATTGTTAATCCGCAGGGCCGGACAAACGATGATTTTAGGTGCAGGCAAAAACTTGTTTGGCGCCCCCCCCCCCCAATATTTTTGAAAGTTCTCCAGTTTTCGAGTGTTCTTTTTTCATAAAAAGATCCGGATGGTTTTTTTTCCGAGGATTTCCCGACATATTTGCTTATTTTGTGAACAAATACAAAACTATCTAATAATAATTTAATACTTCAAGGAGCATCGTTTTTTGATTTGTGATGAGCGATAAAAAAAAACATCTCCATTAAGATAGATAAAAAGTAATCCATATTAAATTGACCACCAGATGGTAGAAATAGGGTTAAAAAAATCCCCTTTCTCATCATAATATGGATTAAGAAAGGAAAAAAAATCCCACTTTTCACGCAAAATTTTTTAGACCATGTTTTGGAAACCTGATCAATTTTGAGAACAGCTGTTTAATGGGCTACGCTCAATTTTCTGTTTTGGGGGTGAGGCCCTATACTGATATCCCAATATACCTAAAATTTTATGAGCAGGCAACCGCCTGCTTCGCCTTCGCCTAAATCCGGCCCTGAGGATGTCAACCTCGTGTAACATCTCAAAATCTCAAGTTTCATTATTGCCTTAATAAAAAGACAGACTCCTATTCCAATAGTAAACACATTCAACTTGACATGAGTGATCTGACGAAAAATTGAAAGGTCATTGGCTACTCAATATTTTGAAGGTACATTGGTCAAATGTCTTCACTGATAGGTAGACAATATTGCTGTAAACATCCTCCTCAATCTGATAAAACATCTTACATTGTATGAAACAAAATGTTTTATTCATATTTCGTATTGTGCAAAAAGTGACACGGGATCGTGATTACGCAGAAAAGAAATCTCCATATTTTTCATAATAATATATCTAATAGATAATTTGCCCTTATTTGTCAGGAAAAGGTGACATTGACTAAGCGAGACATACAGTAGTGTAATTCTAAAAAATGTAAATTAGCAGAAAAAATATATATATATAGGACATTGCATGAAGAATTAACTCTGACTCAGGGGTCTCTAACCTATTATTCAAGGCGAACCCAATATAAAATATATCGGGTGATCCAAATGAGAACCTAAGATTTAGAGGGAATCTTAACTCTGACTCAGGGGTCTCTAACCTATTATTCAAGGTGAACCCAATATAAAATATATCGGGTGATCCAAATGAGAACCTAAGATTTAGAGAGAATCTTAAATCTGACTCAGGGGTCTCTAACCTATTATTCAAGGCGAACCCAATATAAAATATATCCGGTGATCCAAATGAGAACCTAAGATTTAGAGAGAATCTTAAATCTGACTCAGGGGTCTCTAACCTATTATTCAAGGCGAACCCAATATAAAATATATCGGGTGATCCAAATGAGAACCTAAGATTTAGAGGGAATCTTAACTCTGATTCAGGGGTCTCTAACGTATTATTCAAAGCGAACCCAATATAAAATATATCGGGTGATCCAAATGAGAACCTAAGATTTAGAGGGAATCTTAACTCTGACAAAGGGGTCTCTAACGTATTATTCAAAGCTGAGTTTAGGCTGGGAACTCAGACTTCAACACGTCCTACTTAACGAACTTGGTGTTCAATTCTATTAAATTATAGATAAAAACCTATTCACAGACCTACCGAATGTACATTACATACAAAATTTCATTAAAATCTGTTCAGCCGTTTTGGAGGAGTATGGTAACAAACACTGTGACACGGGAATTTTATATATTAGATAATAAACTAATTAAGAATATTAAGATGCATAATGTCAATTGATTTCATTTTTGACCCATGGAACATTTTTCGCTACGGCCGTGACATGGACGATTATAATTGATTTCATTTTTGACCCATAGAACATTTTTCGCTACGGCCGTGACATGGACGATTATAATTTATTTCATTTTTGACCCATAGAACATTTTTCGCTACGGCCGTGACATGGACGATTATAATTCATTTCATTTTTGACCCATCGAACATTTTTCGCTACGACCGTGACATGGACGAATATGTTGAATAATATGAATATTTTCATACTAAGAGAAGAATTTGCCCCCGGTGGATCCCAGCCTATTGCAACTTGGCGCTCCCTAAACCGACTCCGAACTGAGTGCCGAGTATAACATGAAGAAATGGGGTCTGTAACCTTCAGAACAAAGTGTCTTGTGACAACGTGTCTTGGTTCATGACTCAGAAACCCTGCTTATCTGCTCAACCCTGTTCAGACGAGGATGTCGTCAACGCCCTGCAAGTGACGAATTTTTGGAAACACTGGATTCATCCGAAGAAGCGCAGTACGTAGATACGAATTTGTCTGTCAACTTACCTTGGGCGCAAATAAACTTTTTCAATTCTTTATATCCCAAAACAAAATTAGCGTTAATATAGTCGGAGCCTGGAGTGCCATCAATGGGAGTTAGTTTGACACGCGTCTGATCATAAGCCTTGATGTCCGGATATCTATTTTTATGTTGATTTTCTCTCGCTTCGGATGCTTTAGTTGATCTATCCGGGAAATGTTCATTAACCAATTGCTGAAATAGAATTAATAAAGCAATTAGCAGACAGAAAAATTAAAACAAGATTAGAACACAGTGCTGTGCTGTTTTCAATGCGACAAAATTAAAACAAGTTTAGAACACAGTACTTCTCCCATTGACATAATATTGAAATGTGTTTTTTCTCATTGAGACAAAATTGAAAGATGTTTTTTCTCGTTGAGACAAAATTAAAAGATTTTTTAAAGACAGTGAGTGCTCCTCTCATTGAGGTAAAATTAAAAGATGTTTTAATTCATTAAGAAAAAATTAAAAGATGTTTTAATTCATTAAGAAAAAATTGAAAGATGTTTTTTCTCGTTGAGACAAAATTAAAAGATTTTTTTAAACACAGTGCTCCTCTCATTGAGGCAAAATTAAAAGATGTTTTTTCTCGATGGAACAAAATTAAAAGATGTTTTTTTCTCGATGTAACAAAATTAAAAGATGTTTTTTTCTTTTGAGACAAAACTAAAAATTTTTTTAAACACTTCTTTAAACTCATTGAGAGAAAATTGGAAGATGTTTTAATTCATTGAAACATATTTTTCCTCAATTTGTTTACGTCTCTACGTAAGAATTAAAAGTAAATTGGTCGTCACAAAACTTGGGACGCCGAATTCCTTCTTCCAAAGCTACTACCCTGCAGCCATTTGTATTCATACAGAGATTAGAAAGAAGTTATTTTCAAAATTGAATGTTCATACACGAAACATGCGTTTTAGGAACCAAGGAATAAAACTCTACAGTTTCTTGTTTTCGGCATAAATCTTGTATCATACATGCGATTTTGATGAAACCATTTGAGATTGCCAGCATAGGTTCCAGTGATTATACCAAAAATTAACATACAATCTGTAGATAATGTAAACACATCCCGAAAATACCAGAAATTTTAATCAAAATCGCATGAAAGGTTTAAGAATTATAGTAAGGAAGCTATACATTTCTACTTGACAACCTTTCTTAGAAACTTAAAAGCTTAGGAAAAGTACCTTTGTAAATTCAATTAAATGATATATATATATAACAAAAACCATTTTTGTAAGCAAGAATCCAATTTTTGGCCTAAAGTGAAATGTGCTCAAGTGTTTAGTTTTTACCCCTTATATTCTAGATTCAATTAAAAATACAAACAGATAAACATGACCTCACTTTTTTCAATACCTCGAATTCTTGCTGGAATCCATAATCCGAATCAAAATGTCTCTCGTCGTACTCCATTACAATATCCTTGCGTGAGATCGGCACCATATCGGGAGGATTGGAGGCTACAGGAATATGACTTCTACGCAACGTTCGACATATGTGTCTAAAAATTAAAATATAAAATTCATTAATAACACATAAAATGAATTTTTCACTCGAATTTGATCATCTGAATAGGAGAACGTTGGGGGTCCAATCAATCAATTTTAAAACCCAAGGTAAGTATGTTTTAAAATATTCTTTGGATTATGCAACATCGTTTTAATTATATATGGGCGAACTGTGATATTTTTTTACAACAAAAAAATGTATATATAATATTCCATTATTTTTCGATTGCCTGGGTAGTTCATGGTCAAACGCTCGCTTTTAAAAAATGTTATGCTACAGAACCGCTTTCAGGGAACTCAAAAACTTCATGCTGCCACTCAAGAGACATTTTTTCCCTCTTATAAATCAAAAACTCCATGCTGCCATGTCTCGCTAATAGAAACACTGATCTTAATTAGATAACATGTTTTGGTGACAATATAAAGTTTTTGTTTAAAGGATTATTTTTTTTAAATTTTCATCTTATGATCTTTTCAAACAAAAAACGATATAAATACTGATCTATTTATGATGTCAGTTTACGTTTATTCGGCCATGCCTCGTCAATATGCACACAGATTCATGTATAGTATGGTAAGGTTACATTTATGGCCATGTCTCGTTGACACAAACACCGAGTTTCTTGGGTAGAACTTGTTGGAAGTAGTTTTGGCTTACGCTACTATAAAAAAAAACACATTGAAGTCAGCGCAAGATAAGGGTGGGTCGCAGACATACACAGTACACAGCTTAATAAACGTGTTATCTGTGAAACATTTTAAAAACAAACCCTAGATTTCCCGCTACTTCACATGCCACGTCCTACAATTAATTTGTCACACAAATAATTACCATTGTAATTTCAATATTTTTTTTATCAATGTTTACTACATACATGTTTTCTGATATGAAGGTGTTCTAAATTATGGATAGAGGTGCGAAGTGCTAAAACAATGCTATGAACTTGGACATAGCTAAAAATCAACCTGATATTCTGTTATTGACTTCATCATACCACTTTTAACAATAACATACGAAGGTCATAACATACGTTTGGTTGTAAAAATATCAAAAAAAACTTACATCTATCTTACATTGGTAATGAGAAAGGTTGAATTTTTCAAGGGGAAAAAAATAATGAAAAAAAAAACGCTACCTATCTTATCAAAACGGGATACTATGTCAAGTAATATTATAGTTATTTAAAAACCCATTTTTCACTTGACTAAAACACATTTTATAAATTTTACAAAGATGGACAATAGATGTACCTTTGTACAGTTAAATTACATTTAATATCATTACATCTTTGAATAACATGTTAATTATAAGTGTTAAAAAATATTAACTTTTAAATAAATGAAAACAAAACACTTACCAAAAACACTATTTATAATTATTTATAAAGAAACTAGTTTCGAATCATTCGATTCATCATCAGTCTAGACGAGTAATTCCATCTTTAGACTCGACTAGACTGATGATGAATCGAATGATTCGAAACTAGTTTCTTTATAAATAATTATAAATAGTGTTTTTCGTGGATCCTTCAGACGAAATGCCAGCCCAGAACATAATCGAGCTTCCCCCATATGGCTCCCTTGCAGACATACAGGCGTCGGAAAACTTCTCGCCTTGCCTTCTCCACACTCGCTCACGTCCACCCGGAGGCTGCCAACTCATTCGTGTTTCATCCGTGAAAAGTACGTCGTCCAGGTACACACCGAGGAGTCTGGCAACGTCAGAGCGAGACAACCCCGTTTCCACCAAAGTTCGGGCCCTGAGAGCCAGATTTTCACAATTTCGTTGCCTATCACTTATGATTACCTTTTCAATTGAATGACAATGTGAGACTAACGCAGGTACTCATGTCATGTTCATTTAATTTTGTTTCAAATACCCAAAGCTGAGGTTGATCTAAACAAGTCATTTACAAGTTATCTTTGTTTTCTTAGTTTGAGCCTACATTGCACCGAAATACAGTACACGTGTGTACAAAATGTATACCTGATATTCAAATTATTCATTAAATTGTTAGACATACCCATATTAACCCTCCTTGACCACTGGGGGGTCACATAAATTTGAAAAGTTTAGGATGCGCGCTAATTTTGTCCAGGAGTTTAGTTAGTTGTTCTGATGATGTCTCCAGAAGGAGACAAAATATGTACTCATTTTTTTTATTTTTTTTAAGTTTATGTTGTAATGATATGGAATGTAATTTAACTGTACAAATGTATATTTATTGTCCATCTTTGTAAAATTTGCCGTAAAATGTGTTTTAGTCAAGTGAAAACTGAGTGTTTGAAAAGATTCAATTTTCACTCCCGTGGATCTTCATCATGAATAACGGTAGTATTTTTTTTCAAAGTTTATAGGATGTCCAATATAATTTAGAAATGGTATTTAGGATGTTTGTAGTCATTATGAAATACAGATTTCAATAAAAAATTGTGTATCAACTACAAATGGTAAGGCGATTCAAATGCGCTTTCTTCTGTTACGACATTCTACTTGAGAATGTCGTAACAGACGAAAGCGCTTGTGACTCGCCTAACCATTTGTAGTTGATACACAATTTTATATTGAAATTTGTTTTTTTAACAGACGAAATGTCGTAAAAGACGGAAGCGCTTGTGACTCGCCTAACCATTTGTAGTTGATACACAATTTTATATTGAAATTTGTTTTTTTTAACAGACGAAATGTCGTAACAGACGAAAGCGCTTGTGACTCGCCTTATCATTTGTAGTTGATACACAATTTTTTATTGAAATTTGTATGTCTAATATAATTAGGGAAATTTAATTTGACGACCCTTCTTTTTATTACAAAATTAAAACAATATTTACCTGAGAGAATTTCGGAGTGTCATTTCTACGCCTTGACTTTCCGCCACTTTTTTAGTGTATCTTTGAAGCAGATAGATTAAAATGAGCACTAATAGGAGAAGCAGGACGATGACACACAGAACCTGAAATAAACAAAACATACTGGTCAACATAAATAATTTATTCAGCAGTTGTCAAAAGAAATAATTCATTCAGCATTAGACAAGATATATCATCCATTCAGCAAGAGTCAAGGTAAATCATTCATTCAACACTGGTCAGTATGAATCATTCATTCAGCACTTGTCAGTATAAATCATTCATTCAGCACTTGTCAAAAGAAATGAATCGATCTACACTGGTCAGTATAAATCATTCATTCAGCAATAGTCAAGGTAAATCATTCATTCAACAAAGGACAGCAAAAATCACTCATTCTGCCACTGGTCAAGAGAAATAATTCATTCAGCACTAGACAAGATATATCGTCCATTCAGCACTGGTCAAAATAAATTATTAGAACAAAATTATACCAATATTCATAGCGATTTCATCTATAAAAAAAATAATTAGTTAAAATCCGATGGACGAATTTTACGCTCCAGGACAAACCGGAAATTCAACCAAGAGAAGTTGACCTTAAAATAACCGTCAAGGTCACTATGACGTGTCTCCCTCGATATCAGGAAAATATTTAAAAAGTAATAATAGGTAAATTCCGAAAGCGTAATTTCTTCCAATTCAATTATGACCATAGTGAAAATAGTGAAAATAGGTCATCCTTGAGATTGTGAGATGTAACTTGAGGGTGACATCCTCACGGCTCACGGGCCGATTTCGCTTGAGCTGATAGTGTAAAATAACACAGAAAGCAACTCTGCAATATTGATATGTTACTGACGTAATTACAATGCAGTGCTAATTTCTTTCAATCCAATTATGACCATAGTGAAAATAGGTCATACCTGAGATTCTGAGAAGTTACTTGAGGGTGAAATCCTCACGGCTCACGGGCCGAGTTCGCTTGAGCTGATGGTGTAAAATTACACAGAGAGCAACTCTGTAATATTGATATGTTACTGACGTAATTACAATACACTGACTGACATGGTTCTAGACGCACATGCCAATTATTAGCCTCCAGGATTAAGTGTATATTAAAAATTAAAAACTTTAGCAGCAAACAAATATTCTCAAACATCTGGCTACCATCGGACACGATGATGGCACTATCAATTGATAAAAATGTTTACGTACACGTCAGGGTAACAACACACCATCACACGCGCCCCTGATTTTTTAAAGAAACACACGCGGAGCAGCATTCGGCTACCTGATCAACATACTGAGCTCAATTTTCCTTATAATGAATTTAAATTTTGTACACTGAAGGATAATTTAGTTTTCTATCTTGGTCAGCGTCTATGGCACGTACTTTATTCTCGTTAGATCACTGAAGTTAAGCAACGTCCAGCGAGATTGTACCCTGTGGGTGTCAACATGGGTTCGCGCCCTCGTGATGCTGGCTATTTTTCCGGCCCAACCCAGGCTGCGTAAGGTCAATGTGGGTAGCTGGTTTGCAATTTTCCAGCGAATGGAGGGTAAAACTTAAAACCCCAGTCTTGAATGACCAATAGATGTTAAAGAGACGTTAAGCCAAATTAAAAAAAAAAAGTTGCCTATCATTTTATTCAATCAGAACGTGAAATTCTACTACCAAAATAAAAGTGATAACCGGGACACATGTTACCTAAATGACTGAATTCTACGAGGTGTTGTTGTTCTAAGCGGTGGTCCTTTTAAAATCAACTATTTTCCCGATTTTTACTGTGATGTTTCCAGGTGGTCCTGATGCGTAAAAACGGCCATCGTGAGGACGTCTATTCTACGTAATCTAGAGGTCCTAAAATTTAAATGTGAAGATCATTAGACGTGTTTTTAAATCAAAAACACATTCCTGAAATATTGAAAATATTCTTATTTCAAAAAAAAAAAAAATTACTCACGAAAAATTAAATATGACAGCAATATTCTGCCCGCGAGTTATGTTGGGATGTTAACAATAATTTTATTGCGTATATTTAAATTAATGGAGAGAGAACGGCGCGCGAGATATGACCCGTGTCAATACTCACACTTGCTATGCGTGAGATAAATTTTGAGAAGGGAAAATTATAAACAAAAACAACAAACGCATAAATTATTATTTAAATCGTATGCTCGAACTGATTAGCTAAGCATGGCTATTTGCCAATGCTAATGTTAACACAGATGATTGATGAGGCTCACTCGTCTCAATGGAGAACTTTTCTCATGCTTACGGCTATGAAAAACAAATCTTTGCGTTTTATGATTCATTAATACTCGTAATAATAGATTTAGTGGCGGCAGAACCCATCGGGATACAAAAAATGTTTTAATGTTGAAAAACGATTTCTTACATTCCAATTATGACTTTCAAACTTCCATGTGGAAAATGGGTCATACTTGAGTTGCTTAAGGGTAGGGATGGCAAGATATATCGAAAATCGATATATTTCCTTCCGATGTATCGATATATATTTCGCGATATACTTTTCATATATCGATATATTTTTCACGATATAATATGTACACTAATTTAGGCTGTTCTTTAATATGTACACTAATTTAGGCTGTTCTTAACCCTAGGATTGCCAAACTCTATTCAGTTACGTGCATTGCCAAGGGGGGGGGGGTACAAAGTACCCGCAAACAAAATAGAGACTAAAATGATTTTTTTTTTTTATTACAATAAGTTGCTATTATAATATGTACACTAATTTAGGCTGTTCTTTAATATGTACACTAATTTAGGCTGTTCTTAACCCTAGGATTGCCAAGCTCTATTCAGTTACGTGCATTGCCAAGGAGTGGTGTACAAAGTACCCGCAAACAAAATAGAGGCTAAAATGATTTTTTTTATTACAATAAGTCGCTATTACTTTATTAAAAACTAAAAAAATATAAACTAAATCAATTATTACCTTATTATCCATATCCATACTAATATTATAAATGCGAAAGTAACTCTGTCTGTCTGTCTATCTGTCTGTCTGTATGTATGTTACGCTTTCACGCTTAAACTACTGAACCGATTTTGATGAAATTTGGTATGGAGATAGACTAAACTTTAGGAAAGGA
>CM022885.1:35811226-35828942 GCA_012654025.1 Pachypsylla venusta | reverse complement strand
CAACATAATCATTTTCGGTTTTTATATAGTCCTGGTTTGGCTGTCAATGCTTCGCCCCCCCCCCCGAAAAAAAANNNCCCCCCCCCCCGAAAAACAAATTTTGGGTACGGCCCTGCATACAGCAAAACTCTTCCAACTTCTTATTCAAACGGAAAGTCTCCAGATGGGTCATAAAAGAGGAACTATGTGAGATCTCTAGTTCTCAGAACTATTAATTTAAAGCCACATATCCGGCTGATGATTGTGATTGTCAACAATTTTTTCTTCTGAAATAATAGCCTGGATAAATTACCTAATAGCTTTGTTCAGGAACAAGATCTAATGTGAGGAAGATCATAAAATTTGCACGAAATTAATGTATCTGTAGGTTGAGCATGCACGAACGATAACTCTAGACGCATTTATGTTACGTGATGAAACAATTGATTCTTATTCAATAATAAATAAAATTAAAGCAGAATTTCTGTAGAAAGATGGCTATTGCAGTCATGTCATAGGACTAAGAAAATATATGTGAATGTAGACTTTCGTTGTGGTTAGGCCCAACGGCCTCTTCACAATTATGGTGGGAATCACAGCATTGCTAAGAGCCTCGTGTTCTAATTATATCTTCAATATTTTTTTACTCTGGTAATGACGTCACTGGTCGCTACTCACATTAAAGAAGGGCCCCAAGATGGTTGGTTCTTCGTACCGGGGCTACCCGTGCCCTCGTGAGAGGCCGCCTTTCTTGGCCTGGAGACACAGTGAGAGTCGTTGAAACGTTAACAACAACAACATTAAAGAAGCTACTCAATCGATCGGAAATTTTCGACTTGTGCAATCAGCCCCGTCAGGACGATTGAGTAGCTTCTTTAATGTGAGTAGCGACCAGTGACGTCATTACCAGAGTAAAAAAATATTGAAGATATTATTAGAACACGAGGCTCTTAGCAATGCTGTGATTCCCACCATAATTGTGAAGAGGCCGTTGGGCCTAACCACAACGAAACTCTACATTCACAACTAGGTCTCCCACCCAAGATTCCATGATCAAATAAACACTATTTATTGACAAGGACACAATTCATTTACTTACTTCATAAAATAAATGGGTAGCATCGGAACAAGGTTTGGAAATACTACTCCCCCTGCCTTCTATCTGTATGAAAAATTTCAGAACTATCAGTTGGCGGTCAACTCGTCGAATACAAAATTTGGAGTGACAATTTCTCAAACGAAGGGATGCTTCATTCTCGAGGGATGCACCGAATCCTCGAGTCTTCCTTCGTGAGGTTGTGTTTGATAGCAATGTTGCAAATTTTGACCTACACTTTAGTTTCTCAAATTGAAACATCATTTTTTTTTTAATTTCATTTTTGAAACTGCTGTGAAAATGTACGTTGTGAAATTAAATGGCTATGCATTCTCACTTTATATTTCCATTTTTTCTACTTGTTGTTGTAGTAGCAGCTTCCACCATTCTACGCCTCATCAGCTACCGCTATCGGTAGATCAAGGAATTGAGCTACTTTAACTGGCTTCGGCCACAGGTCTATTGGTTGCAAAGGTGTTGGATTGTCAGGGCAGTTGAAAAGATGTACTGTGTCGTGCGGAGATTGATTGCACTTGTTACGTTTGTCTTCAATTCCAGGATCATTTCTGTTCATGTAGTTGTTGAGTATTTTAGAGAAACCAGAGCAAAGCTGAGCCAGTATTGTCTTGGTTCTCCTGGGAAGATTCTTTTTCTTTCTACTGGGGGGCATAAGCTAATGCCCACAAAGTCCGTATACGTCCTTTCTTGTTATTGTGGGAAAATGATATAGCTAAGATACGAATCAAGATAGAATGGATTCGATATTTTTTCGTAAAGTTTTTGAGCACAGTTTTGAAGGTCCCTTTTCGGTCAGTTTTTCGTTTTTTATATGTCTTACCGTGCGGGCTGTGTAACTGTACTTTGAATTTTTTCCATCCTTTACATTGCAAGTTGATTTTAGAAAATAAAATTTATTATATTCGATACAAACAGACTAAACTCACAGTAGTCCTTGGACATCCACCCACAAATGTGAAAATAAGCCAATTACAGAGAGCATATATCATGCGTGCCGAAAAAATACAAATGAATAATGTGAATCAGTACTGGACAGCCCTCGACATGCGTCCAATTACTGGCTCACGAATTTCATTCAAACTTACGCGAAAAAGATTTTTTTTTTTTTTTTAATTTTGATTCTGTGAACTTGAATTTAATATTATAATGCATCACTTATACAGAATACTGACAGGACACTCCAAGGAATGGATTTCAAGGAATGGGCCCTGGAAATACTGGCACTAAACAGGAATCACCTCAGATTGATTGTGAGCCTTCTCACGGGTCGCGGATCATTTCAAGGAATGGACTATATAATGCATCACATATACAGAATACTGACAGGATACTCCAAGGAATGGACTCTGGAAATACTGGCACTAAGCAGGAATCACCTCAGATTGATTGTGAGCCTTCTCACGGGTCGCGGATCATTTCNGAACGATATAAATAAAATGTTAAAATTGTTTAAAAAATAAATAATAATAAAAAAATTACGGGGTGGATCTGGACCCCCCTGGGTACGGCCTTGGGTGTATGCATTTAAGTTTTGCTGTATGCACTTTTTGTTTTCGTCAAAATGGTTGTCTAAAGGTTTCTCCGGGTTTGAAATGATTTTTTAAAGGAGTTTTGAATTTGGGCGGAGATTCAGAAATACTCACGCAGGCTGGTATGATGTTTTGATTGGGACAACATTGTATTGGAGTGCTTATATTCTGAACTTCTTACACGTCTTAGATCGCGCAAGTGTTAATAAAAACTCTAAAGATTGAGAGTGTGTTTCATAGTCGCCGCCTAGGGAAATATTTCAAAATTCTAAACAGGAAACACTCGTTGACAGTCATTTTGGGTGTAACGAACTTAATTGAAGTGATGTAAGGATTCTCAAGTATCAACAACTCATGGCGATTTGTTGCCAACCAGCCCCAGGGCTGTTAACCTATCCTGATGATGACTGAAACCAAAACAATGGCATATCACTGAAAAACCCACAAGAACGTTACCAACTCCTACCTCTCCCATCTATCAACAAATTCACCACGGCACTGTTACCAATGTGGTGGATATATAACCGTGTTCTTAACATCAATCCTCCCCAGACATAGACGAAACGGAAAAGTCCTTTTCAAGAATTGCCAGAACAATTTTGGCTCAACTCAGATCAGAATGGTGTAATCTGCTGCAAGGCGAAGGTAGATACGAAAATCAAATCGAAGACATGTCCCCCAAGTGCAGAAATGCTGCGCATGATCTACGCCATCTCTTAAACTGTCCTGCAGACCAAACCATCTTGACACCTGAAACTCTGTGGACAAATCCTGTTGAGGCTGCAATACTCCTTGGACAGGAAGTGTAGTGAGCGTTGCATCGTCGAAAACGTTAACATCAACATTTAAAACAATCATCAAAAAATTTACATCGATAACGTACTGAACAAGTAGTTGGGCAATAGTACACTAAAAAATCATTCATGAATTGGACTAAAACTCTGTGCACAAATCCTGTTGATGTTACTTCTTGGGCTGGAAGTGCAGTGAGCGAAGAACGTTAACATCAACATTTAAAACAGTCATCAAATAAGTACTGGACAGTATTTGGGCAATAGGTATACTAAAAACTTGTTAACGAATTGCTTAAGATTACGAACACCTTTGAAATATATTTCCTATACTCGACATTATTTTCCCACAATGTTCCACCCGCTCTGTTGGGAGTATACGTTGATAAATAAGCACCTGGGTATAGAGGACGGGTAGCGTATTAGATTTCAATTAACAAATTATCTCGAGAACAGATAGGCTGATGAGATCTCAAATAACAACAACAATGTTTCATAATTGATTTGATTGTGATTTATCGTCTGCGTATTTGGTGTATTTTTATTACTATGGACAAACAACATTGTCGATTAAAATTGATGTTACCAATGAACTTGGCTACGAATTGCTGCCAGAACCTCCTTAAATAATATCACCCGGATCAATCATCAATTTCTGTTCCATAGTTTAAGGCCTCTCGTCCACTGGAAACGGAAAGCTGCGAAAAGTTGCGAAAATCAATCGCACAAACGATCCAAACACGTGGCTCGTTCGTCGGGTTTCGTCCGAATAGGTGCGAAGTGCAAACCGATCCCGTTTTGCTGGGATTTAGTTCCAAACGAATGTGAAAAGTGAGAGTAGTTATCGGTCTGCCCTCGTACATCGACAAACAATACTGATATTGTGTAGTGAAATCATTACTTTCTATGTCATACTCGCAGAAGTATTCTCTAATATGTTAGACAGGAGAAAGTAGAAGTTAACAGTTTGCTTGCATATTCCTTGCTGGTCAAAAATTATATTTGTGATGAACAGACAATGGGCTGCTAATTCAAATAAACAGTAACCGTTCACACCACATGTGGTTTTGGAAGGTCGTTGTTTAACGTGGATGGTAAAAAATGGTGGTGTGTTCGGCCACACGTTGTTTTTTTTTTTTTTTTTTNTTTTTTTTTTTTTTTTTTTTTTTTTTTTTTTTTTTTTTACGGTCGTTTTTTCTCGAGAATGGTGAAAAAATAGACGGAGTGGTGTGTTCAAAATAGACGTTTTTGTTACTGAACGCACCCCATCAAGATATTATTGATAGAAGGGTTATAACTTATAACTAGGTAAATTCGTATGCAATTATTAAATATTCCATTGCAAATAATTCGCCTAGTTTTAGACACTCATGGAAGTCATGTCTTGGAAATTTCAAATGGCCGCCATTTTGAAACCAAACACGGTAGACGTGTGAAATATTTTGCAAAGTACTTCTAATTTTATTGTCTTTCTGAAAATGTATCACAAGATGGGGGTTCTTTAAAAAAAACAAAAGTTGGACCCCTCTGGGGCCACATGGGACCCGCCCCGGAAAATTTGGTCACACCATCAAGTGGTTTAATTTGGGATATAATACCACAAAAAAAAAAAAAATCAAAACTCCAGATAAAGCCGTTCAAAATGTATTCAGTTGGTGTCGGACTTTTGATACACGCAGTATAATGTAGAAAACGTGTGGAATCTCTATAATATGACGCGAAGAAAAAAAGAAATTGGAAAGAAAAGAACGTGTCAAAGTGTGAATTCTATTTTATAATTGACCCGAAGGACGCAATTATCTGCAATACTCTTTTTTTTTCTCAATTAAAGTGCTTTAACAGCTCGGTCATTCACGTCGTTTCCTAGATTTATACAGTTGAAAACATTGTACAGTTACATGTTGAAGGTAATTTAAAGGGCAGTCGAACTCCTGAGGGTCATCGAACAGGGACGGATGAGGATGACGACAGAGGATTCACCAGAAAGAGGTGAACACACAGGTTTATCTATGAAGCCGTTAATATTGTTACGAAAGCGAGAAAATATCTTAAATGTTTTAGTCCGATCAAAGTCCTTCAAATAAACTGAATAAGTTTACACCCGGCATCGAAACATACATTTCCGGGGAACCGACACAGGGCAGGAACAATGTGGCAAGTTTTTCTAACAAACAAAAATTTTACTCGCTTTTTTATTGGCCGTCATGGGTCCATGTTGGACTTTTATACAAACGCAATAGAGGCATGGCCGTAAAAACGTTTGCTAACCTAATTGGTTAAAAAAAAATCGTGCCGCATTACTCCTGCCCGGCACCAAATCCCAGTTCTACCATCTGATCGGGATTTAAGAGAGTGTTATCTCTCGAATGACAATTATTGATCATTCGTATATCTATGAGCTCTGTTCCTCTTTAGGCTATAAAAGCACCTATGCCACCACTGGACTTTTGGTGCTTGCAAATAAGAATGGAGAATTATCATCCATCTATAGCAAATTTTTGGGACAATATAAGGTCCCAACCATGGAAATGCTTGCTCTTAGCCGCAAAAGTATCAGACTTGTAACTAGCCCAATCATTGGTTTGAGAAAACATCTTCACACAATCCGTCCAGACCAAAATGTTGTGCAGACTCTACGGAAACGATTATGAAAAACACTCAGTCAAAAAGCTTATAAAGCTTCTTGCTACATACGAGTATAAGAGCTTTTTACCAAACACAAAGACTGCAGTGGAGAATGGATGCACAAAGACTCCACTGGCGGTTATGACCCAACTTTCACAGATTTCGCTATTAAACATACCGCTTGAGCGGATAAGTAAACAACAAACCTCAAAATAAGCTAGATGTTTACTAGCATATCAAATCGCAGTCGGTGACTATTGCTACGGAGAGGTCGAAATGATATTGTTAACTGCAAGGGTATTATAACAGACTACCACCCGCGAAGATTTATCATAACATAAAGCAGCCGTTAAACGTTGAAACATAAATATTTTCACAAACGATTCGTCTCTTGTCACTTGCTTGTCAAACAAGCATCGCAAACGTTCAAACATAGTTTGTCGAATTTTTCATCAGTAGTTTAATTTTATTACTCTATGTGTTCATTCACATCGTGCAATATGTATGGCTTCTAATACTAAGTCGATTTTGTTTTGGCTCTTTAAAAATTAAGACTTGAGTGAAAAATAATAACTAGGCGAGGATAATAATTAATCACCCAATCCTTACATCTATAGTTTTACATGGTCAAATCTTCAAATGAAAGAGGAGGAAAAAAAACTCCTTTCCATTACCCATGCAGAAAGCAAGAAGAAGCTACTGCATTCTATCCTTCATAATGTCCCCTGTAGTAGTAGTAGTAGCGGTTTTTCTCACGAAATCAACCGTTCTTCCCATTTATAGATGCATGATTAATGTTAATGGTAGAAACAGATTGATAAGAGTTTTTTTTTTTTTTTACATTGTGAACTTTACTGTTGGATGAGTGGAATGATAGGGAAAAATCTTTCCTCAGATGTCGCGCTAGTCCTGGAGGGGGCGTTTCACCGAGGATGTCGTGGAAATACCCCCTCCAGACCATAGCCCGGGATGTCAGATTCCTACTGACTAAAAACCTACCAAACCTACCCCCCACAGCCCTATGTATTTTGTCCCGGAACGGCAAAGCTTTACTTCAGGACAAAAGGCACTTCCCTAATACTTCTCTTCACTACCTTCCTTTAATCACTCTCCTACCAAAGTTACATTACCCCAAAACCAAAAGACTGCCTCCTTATACTCACGACTACCCTTATCCTCGATTTGACCTGGACCGATCAATGGTACTCATTTTTCGGTCCCGGCCATTAGTCCAACATTATCACACTATATACTCAATGAGGTCTCGGGGGAGGGAGAGGCACGCAGCGTGCACAGCATCCACAGTGCCCCTCCCTCCCACAGAAACAATTCAACAAAATGTACGAATTATAAATCAGACATATTACAATAGTAAGTATACAAAAAGAAATAAAACAATGTGGTTTCGGGGGAGGGAGGGGCACGCACTGTGTGCAGCATCCACAATGCCCCTCCCTCCCCCCAGAAACAATTTTGTTTTTGGCTCTTTAAAAATTAAGACTTGAGTGAAAAATAACTAGGTGAGGATAATAATTAATCACCCAATCCTTACATCTATAGTTTTACATGGTCAAATCTTCAAATGAAAGAGGAGGAAAAAAAAATTCCTTTCCATTACCCATGCAGAAAGCAAGAAGAAGCTACTGTATTATATCCTTCATAATGTCCCCTGTGGATAGGGGTACTTGAAAAGAATACTTCTAAGGCACCCAACACCCATGTCCATGTCGATCGTAAAAGGCGACTAAGGGCAGGGTCAGGAAGAATATCTTTTCCATTACCCATGCAAAAAGCAAGGAGAAGCTACTGCATTATCCGTAAGGATTCGCAAGTATCAACAACTCATGGCGAGTTGTTGCAAACCAGACCCATGGCTGTTGACCTATGATGATGATATTTTTACATGGTCCAATGTTCAAATGAATAAGGGAAAAAACTTTCCTAGAACTCACGCCCTCTTGTTCACTAGACAAGCAATTGATCATTAAGCTACTTTGTGTTAAAAATATTCAAAATATTAAATCCATAACCGGCTGCTTAAGAGAAGCGAAAGGGTGCTCAGTGCTCACAGACGGTGGCCACCGCATACTTACTTACCTTATTGCATAGCACACATATTTGCGTGAATAAATTCTTATGTGAGTCCGCAGCAGAATGCGGACTACTATAAGAATGTGTTTCTTTCTGCTTCCTATTTCCAAAGATGCGTTGCTATACAATGAGATAAGTGCGTATATCACGGTCTACAAGCACTCCATCAAGTCTAATTAGAAAACAATCTGTAAGATCTTACCTGCAGGATGAATGTCAAAATTTGAAACGAATAAGAGTATGTAGGGGTCTGAGGTCCAGGCTTAACAGCAACAAAGTACGAACTGTACGCTGGAATGACCCTTTCATTACCGCCAAGTACTGAAAACAAAGAGAAGAAAAATATTACGTTCATCATCAGCCTATTGCCCTATGTTAACTGGAAAGACCCTTTCATTACAGTTGAGTCGTTAGTCTATTAACTATGTGTAAGGTTGACGGACAAATTCATTACCATCAAGTACCAACTGTAACACAAGAGAAGATAGTTTTTGAACTTCTCGTCAGGCCCGTAACCAGGATTTTATTTGGGAGGGGGGGGTCATGTGAAGGGAGTTTTACCATGTAGGGATTATATGAAACTAGCTGTTTTCCCGTGCTTCGCTACGATTACGAAACAAAAAATTCGAGATCGCAAAATTAAAGATTCTCAGATATTGGATTTTTGGTTGAACCGACCCCCAGAGTGAACACGGCTCCTATTTAGAAAATTCAATATTTTACTCAAGGATATTACTTTTTGCACTGCCGAGCATTTTTGACTTAAATTTCAGCTTTCTCGCTCATTCCGAAGTGATACTTCTTAACTATGGGTTTTTGGTGGAACCGACCCCCCAGAGTAAGCACAGCTTCTAGTTCGAAAATTCAATATTTTATTCAAGGTTATGACTTTTTGTACTGCGGAACACCTTAGCATCAAATTTCAGCTTTTCCGCTCATCCCGAAGTGGTACTTCTCAATTCCGATTTTTTGGTGGTGAAAACCGTCCATAAATCGGGGAGAAACCCGAAAATTTCAAATTTTATATTTTTTATGGGGTCCTTATATACTATTTGGGGGAGTTCATTCTCGGTAATTTTTCATTATCTCCTTTAGTTTGCCCAGAAAAAAATTGCAAAAAGACCCGCTAAAAAGCGCCATTTTTGGCGGTAACTTGCTTCCACTTGAACTTTTGATTTTTTCCATTCTTAATACGCACCTACATACTAAAAAGGACCTGTGTGCCAAGTTTCAAATTTCTAGGTTTAGCCATCGTGGAGCTACGTTAATTATCAGTCAGTATACCAACTGGGCTTTGCGTTTTATAAGTATAGATAGATTAAAATAGCAGATTATCTATGTTATACTGATGTTCAAAAATTCCGGGGGGGGGGGAAGGTTGAACCCTTAAACCCTGTCCTGGATACGGCCATGCTACTCATTGTAAATCTGGCTCCAATAGACGCCAGCCACAATCAGAGAATATGAGAAATAATCTAAACTAGATTCAAGATAAGATTAAGTTCCAAATTTTCATCTTCTTGTAAACAAATATTGCCGAGGTCTTGGATGCGTTGTTTACACACACAGCGATAAAATTAGAAACAACATTTAATGATTGAAAACAAGCTGTGCGTTGTACCCGAGCTTCGTTTCGAGAAGACGAGAGAGAGAAAAAATGAGAATAAATGTGACTTTTATAATGGGAACGCAAAAAGAAATGAGAACAAAGTGGCTTTATTGGAGCTCTAGTATACGTGGTTAAAAGGATTAATGTTTTTTTGGGACACCCTGTATAACTCGTGTGTTGATTCGAAAGCGATCTGTACCTCTATAAATTCCCCCTCTCCCCCAACTAATAAGTGGCATCATCGTGTCCGATGGTAGCCAGATGCCTGGAGTGCAGACTGCATCTCTACATAATGTATTGTTAGCATAATTATCATCATCATACATCTAATCTTGTAGGCTAATAATTGACAGGGGATCCCGGAACCCTGTCAATCACTCCAAAATAATTACATCAGTAGCACAAACATAATAATATTACAGAGTAGCGTTCTGTGTTATTTCACAATCAGCTCAAGTGGACTCGGCCCGTGAGGACGTGAACTTTATTTCTCATGAACCATAGTAGGACATAATTGGATTGGGAGAAATTACGCCTTCAGAAACAAAATTTATATTAGTATAACGAATACCCGAACTTCGTTTCGAGAAGATGAGAGAACATGAGGAGTAGTGGCGGGTTGATAAGCTGTGTAGAACGTGTTGGGAGTAGTATTGGGTTGGAACAAACCCAGCCTAAACTCTGCAGACTTCAACACACATTTTTTTTTTTTTACCCAACCCAATACTACTCCCAACACGTCCTACCCAACAAACTTGATGTTCAGTTCTACTAAATCTATATATATAAAAGAGAATTATGGATAAAAACCTATTCGCAGAACTACCGAATGTACATACAAAATTTCATTAAAATCGGAGGAGTGTGGTAACAAACACCGTGACACGAGAATTTTATATATTAGAAGAAGATTTAGATCACGAAAAGGAAATAAATATGTTTTCTTTACAAATATGTGCAGGCGGAAAGGCAACATTGTTACTTCTTAAAGTATGACAGGACGTTCTGTTATCATCATCTACAAACGTATTTTGGCAACTAAGCTGTCTCAACTCTCGTAAATTAGTGACTATAAAATTTATAGATCGTCTATTATTACCACATTCTGAACACTCGTATCTTGATGCGAAGATAGTAGTCATTTCATAATCTTATGAATTTTAGTAGTTTTTTTTTTATTCATTATACAAGAGTTCAACTTACACAATTGATCAAAATTCAATTTTTTCTTTTTTTTTTTTTTTTTTTTTTTTTTACTAAAATTAAGAATTGGAAATAAACGATTTAATTTTAGAAATTTTAAAATAGAAAAATAATTAACTTTTCATTATTCTCAGAATCAAAGTAGTAGATACAACAAAATTTCAATCGAAAATTAGGAAATTTTAAATTTATGCGGGATTCAATCCGACGAGATTGAGAGTGCGGGGTCGGAAAAAAGTGCGGGATTCCGCACTTTAGGGGATCCCGCATTTGCGAGATTGCAATCTCTAGTCTTGCCACTACATCACCAACCCATATATACTGTAAACAGAATTCGGTAATAAAAATACCAGGCAATAAAACATGTTTATACTTGTGATTGACCCATTAGTCCATTAACTGCAAATAAAAATCATCCGCGAAGAATGGAATCCTCATGGGCCGCACATTGACTGCACTAGGCTGCGATATTGACACGCTAGAACTAAACCTTAGGTTTTCCATTAGGTCACTACCTTAGGGACACCTTATATTATCTAACTGGGTCAGCGAGTGTCTACAATTGTAGAAATCATCCGCGAAGTATGGCAACCTCATGGGCCGTACACCAATTGACTACACTGGGCCGCGATATTGACACGCTAGAAGTAAACCTTAGGTTTTCCATTAGGTCACTACTTTAGGGACACCTTATATTATCTAACTGGGTCAGCGAGTGTCTACAATTGTAGAAATCATCCGCGAAGTATGGCAACCTCAAGAGCCGCACACCAATTGACTACACTGGGTCGCGATATTGACATGTTAGATCTAAATTTTAGGTTTTCCATTAGGTCACTACTTTAGGGACACCTTATATTATCTAACTGGGTCAGCGAGTGTCTACAATTGTAGAGATGTCGAGTTACAAAATTCCCTTGAAATATTTTTTTTAAAATAAAATTGTTCTCTTCATCGAAGTATATTCATCTTCTCTCATAGAGATACTCACTCGTACGCCTCTACAGAATCACGATACAAGATACAAGTGAGCACACTGTTCAAGGGTAACTTAATAATATTCACAATTTAATAAACATGCTTATGGTAACGTATCCATCAGCTTAGTACAGGGTTAGGCGTAGGCTACGAGATAAATATGTATGAGAGAGGTTCACATCAATTTCATATACATAATCTCTCTAAAAAAAATATTATGTCAAACTGAACCCTCCATAGCTTTGCACGCGGGACACTCAGATCTCAGGTCCTAATCTCAGCGGAAAAGATTTTTTTTCTTTTGGATCTGTGCTCGGTTGTTAAGGGTGCACTTGTCCTCATGAGACAACTGGCTACTTTGTTCTATGTCAGCAGAAAAAAATATTATGTCAAACTGAAGCATCCT
Organism: Pachypsylla venusta; assembly: GCA_012654025.1. Lineage (NCBI taxonomy): Eukaryota > Metazoa > Arthropoda > Insecta > Hemiptera > Aphalaridae > Pachypsylla > Pachypsylla venusta. Next base: position 35,816,617 of record CM022885.1, on the reverse strand, counting down.
CGGTTTAGTGGCTATCACGCGGAAAATCCAGAGAAAATTTCTATTTGATACTCCTACTAAGTTTTTTAAAAAGGTTTCTTACAATTTAAATTGTAGAACATAAAGTCAACGGTTTTCTTCATTTTAATTTCTTGTATTTGATAGTTCTTCTAACTGTTTTAAAGGTTTCTTACAATTTAAATTGTAGAGTGTCTTATATTGGACAGTTCTAGCAACTGGTATTTTAAAGGTTTGCTTAATCTGATGAGAAATGTTCGTCAGACGTGATAATGATCATATAATTATCCCAGTCAGTTTGCACGTCCTAATGTGAAGAAGATAACTCGAACAAATTATAAATCTGATTTCTCTTTCATTTTTATAATTACATTTTAACCATGAATCAATAAGATGTAAGTACATGACTTTCAATTAAAGTAGAAGCAAATAGAATCTATTACTAACAGACTCCTCGGAGGGCAGAAAGTAAGAGCTCTTTCAGACGAGGCGACTTGTCCGTCACAACTATCCGTGTTGTTGTTAACGTTATCGGCGACATTCATGCTGTTTTCAGAATGAAGACGACCACAGTCCCAAAAGGACCACTCCAAAATATTACATTACATACTGAGTACTGCATTCAAATAAATGATTTTGGGGCCATATTATAAAACTCCACTTGAGTGTCTGATACAATTTAAAATAAATGATTTTAAATACGTACATCTGCAAATAGTTTTACATTACTTGAATAAGTCTTAGTTACTAAATCAGTTTATTGTTACTAAATCGTCGGAAAGAAAGGTACGCGATCTGCAGAATAAAACATACTATATACTAAGAAATCAAAGAACGAAAACCTTTAGGACACTTGGTAGAACTATCAAATTACAAGATCTAAATTTGTATTTATATCATTTATATTTATGAAAAAAAAAGAGAAAACACTATAAAATTGTTCACTTTGGGATAAGGTCTTTGGTGGGTGGTATACAACATTATAAGAAAAAATAAGAATATGAAGTAGGCAATGCCTTGGTTTGAGAGATCTAAATTTGCAAAGAAAAAAGATCATCATCAAAGAGCTACCGCAATTGTTTTAGGTATATTAATTCCATTATTTTATCTATGTGTTGATTGTAAATTTCCTTCCTCTTTTTAATTAGATGAGTATCAGATTTTCCTTTTTTGTATCTTTTATTTATAAGTTGGTCGTTAAGAATATAATGTTCATTCTTGATAATGGAGTAAAATCCGAATTACGCGTATCAAATAATATATTAAAATTGTAGAACATAAAATCGTGTAAATGTAAATGTAAATATTTATTTATTATAATAATTTGACAATACAATTTGATATACATCACTTTTCCCTAANGTATCAGATTTTCCTTTTTTCTATCTTTTATTTATAAGTTGGTCGTTAAGAATATAATGTTCATTCTTGATAATGGAGTAAAATCCGAATTACGCGTATCGAATAATATATTAAAATTGTAGAACATAAAGTCGTGTTTTTTACTTAAATTTCGGGGCCCCGTTTGTGGGTTTGCTCAAAGGCAAAATATGACGTTTGTAACCCTTGAGAACCCCGGTAACTACTTGCACATAGTAGAAAAATGAGCCTTTTTTTTAAAAAAAAAAAATACAATTTCAATATTGATTTTAGTGTTAGTGAGTTTAGTGCGCGTATGCCAAAAAAAATCTAGAACTTCAGGTAGCCAAAGTTAGGGCTTTTCAGGTTCCCCTATGGATAGGGGACTAGAAAAGAATACTTCCAAGGCACCCAAGTCCATGCCGGTCGTAAAAGGCGACTAAAGGAAGTGTCGAAAAAGATATATTTTCCATTACCCATGCAGAAATCAAAGAGAAGCTCCTGCAATCTCCTGCATTATCCGTGAGAATTCTCAAGTAGCAACAACTCATGGCGAGTTGTTGCAAACCAGCCGATGGCTGTTACCCTATGATAAAAAAATCAGGTGGTGCATTTTCGGTCTCATGTTTATTAAACAAAGTGGCTTTTATTTGAGTTCTAGTATACGCGGATAAAAGAGTTGCATGTCTTTTGGGACACCCTTTACTATATCTTACGCGTACTATTGCAAGCATCAGAACATTGGAATTACAAAAGCGGGACACACTCTGTATATTATGATATCCGAAAAATTTGTATGTCATATTCTATTGAATTGATTATTTTTTTCAGGCATTCAATAATGAGAATTTCAGATAACGAGAACACGCCCAGTGTAGCAATAAGAAATAATAATGTGGCCAACATTTGAGTTGATACGATACGATCATTGTGAAAAATAATATGAGCGCTTATTATTTGCACTATTTATTTTCTCTGTTACCAATCAATCACTTCCATCAAAAATCATACCGTATGGTGGTGCAAACATGAAATATATTACCCACAATCAATCACTTCCATCAAAAATCATACCGGATGATGGTGCAAACATGAAATATGTTACCCACAATCAATCACTTCCATCAAAAATCATACCGGATGGTGGTGCAAACCTGGAATATGTTACCAATAATCAATCACTTCCATCAAAAATCATACCGGATAGTGGTGCACACATGGAATATGTTACCCATAATCAATCACTTCCATCAAAAATCATACCGGATGGTGGTGCAAACATGGAATATGTTACCCACAATCAATCACTTCCATAAAAAATCATACCCGATGGTGGTGCAAACATGGCGTATGTTACCCACATGGGCTTATATTATAACAATCAATCACTTCCATCAAAAATCATACCTTATGGTGGTGCAAACATGGAATATGTTACCCACATGGGCTTATATTATAACAATCAATCATTTCCATCAAAAATCATATCGGATGGTGGTGCAAACATGGAATATGTTACCCACATGGGCTTAAATTATAACAATCAATCACTTCCATCAAAAATCATACCGGGTGGTGATATAAACATAGAATATGTTACCCACATGGGCTTGAATTACAACAATCAATCACTTCCATCAAAAATCATACCGGGTGGTGGTGCAAACATGGAATATGTTACCCACATGGGCTTATAACAATCAATCACTTCCATCAAAAATCATACCGGATGGTGCAAACATGGAATATGTTACCCACATGGGTTTAAATTATAACTACCAATCACTTCCATCAAAAATCATACCCGATGGTGGTGCAAACATGGAATATGTTACCCACATGGGCTTATATTATAACAATCAATCACTTCCATCAAAAATCATACCCGATGGTGGTGCAAACATGGAATATGTTACCCACATGGGCTTATATTATAACAATCAATCACTTCCATCAAAAATCATACCGGATGGTGGTGCAAACATGGAATATGTTACCCACATGGGCTTAAATTATAGCTAAATAAATGTACTACAACTTCATTTCTCATGATTTCCTTGTAAGATAAGTTTTGGCGCGGTTAATTAGCTCAAAAGAAGACTAAAGTTGAATTTTTACTTTTTACGAAAAATATTGACAATTTTTGGTGTGCTGTATACTCGGGATCTATTAAGGTTACGGAGTTCCAATTGAACTCAAAACAATTTTGATGTGCTGTATCTCGGGATCTATTAAGGTTACGGAGTTCCAACTGGACTCAAACAATTTTGATTTGCTGTATCTCGGGATCTATTAAGGTTACGGAGTTCCAACTGGACTCAACAATTTTTTAATGTGCTGTATCTCGGAATCTATTAAGGTTACGGAGTTCAAACTGGACTCAAACAATTTTGATTTGCTGTATCTCGGGATCTATTCAGGTTACAGAGTTCCAACTGGACTCAAACTGTAACAGATATTATTTACTTCAAAACAAATAAAGAGTATTTATTTCTGTAAGATTCATGGTTTTCGAAATGTTTGGACAACCGGAAAAAATCTGTAAAATTTGTAATTTTTCGACCACCACACAGCACAGGTATTTCAAAATAGGCAACTTGAGTTTTATACTACTCGCATATATCCTAACAACGTATCAAAAATCAGAACTACGCCTTTTTTTTAATTTTTAGAAGACTAGTCCAAAGAGAGTAGACTGGCCATCATAGAGCTATCGGGGCCCACTCGCTCACTCAGCCTCGTGAGGACAAGGAGTAGCTACGGAGATAAATGCACATAGCGACCCGGTGCCAGTATTGTAACTAAAGTTAAAAAATTCAAAGTAATTGGACAATGATTGATATTGGAAAAGTGATACAATGCTGCAGTGAGCACTTTTTTGTCAATGACACAAAGAAATTTTATCATACCTAACACAAAGAAATAGCATTTATTTTTTGATTATTATTTATTTATTACCGTCGGTTCGACACTGAATTAGAATTCACATCCTTCAAATAGCTCGAAATAGCGATGAAAAAAAGAGGGGAGAAAACATAATAGCGCAAAGTTAAGCGTATTTTGAATTAGCAGGATTTTTAGGGAAAACAATTTTTATTTGTTTTTTGTGAGAACATCCTGTCACCCTGTATACAGAAGGATAATGAAATTATGTAGACATAATGCGATAAATATGACTGACAAGTCACCCTGTATACAGAAGGATAATGAAATCATGTAGACATAATGCAATAAATATAACTGACAGGTCACCCTGTATACAGAAGGATAATGAAATCATGTAGACATGTTATAAATATGACTGACAGGTCACCCTGTATACAGAAGGATAATGAAATCATGTAGACATAATGTTATAAATATGACTGATAGGTCACCCTGTATACAGAAGCATAATGAAATCATGTAGACATAATGTTATAAATATGACTGACAGACACAACTGTAGATAACATTTATACGTCAATAGAAAGTTACGTACATGAACTGCAGTATTGTGCATTTCATATGCAAATGTTGCACCGATTCGAACAATCAATTCAATTTATAAACTCAACTAAGGTCAATGAGAAAAAAATGATCAAAGAATAAAGCAGTACCTACACCAATTGCTCTACAATGATATCACAAAAACGGTCAGTTTTCAATAATTTCCCAAAAGTGACAAAAAATACAAATTGTACCTAACTCACTAATTCCTCTAAATACAATAAAACGGTCAGTTTTCAATAATTTCCCAAAAGTGACAAAAAATACAAATTGTACCTAACTCACTAATTCCTCTAAATACAATAAAACGGTCAGTTTTCAATAATTTCCCAAAAGTGACAAAAAATACAAATTGTACCTAACTCACTAATTCCTCTAAATACAATAAAACGGTCAGTTTTCAATAATTTCCCAAAAGTGACAAAAAATACAAATTGTACCTAACTCACTAATTCCTCTAAATACAATAAAACGGTCAGTTTTCAATAATTTCCCAAAAGTGACAAAAAATACAAATTGTACCTAACTCACTAATTCCTCTAAATA
>CM022885.1:35777179-35810444 GCA_012654025.1 Pachypsylla venusta | reverse complement strand
ACTTTTCAAAAAATCGTGGGAGGGGGAGTGATAGTGGGAGGAGCGTGGGGTTTGTGATATTCAACACGAAATGACATCTAGTTTTTAGTTGTCGCAATAGTTTGTTCGAGCGTGCATCGTGCGTTCGTTGTCAAGTTGTTTTTTAAAAAAGTGAACCATTATAGCCACTCAGAGGGCGTTCTACACAAGGTATGGTTTGCACTCCACGGATCCAGTTCCTGATCGAAAAACAATTTTGAGTTGAGTTCACAACTTTAGTACCACATCATCAACTTTAGGCTGTATGGGGCTACCCATGCAGCCAATCGTTCTCGTAAGATTCCGCAGGATATTATGTTCCCCAGTCGCCGGATTTAAGTCCCTGTGACTTCTTCCTGTGGGGTTACCTCAAGGCTGAGGTCTTCAAACATCACCCCGGGACCCTTGAAGAGTTAAAGGAGGCAATTCTGGAAGAAATCATCCAAATTGATGCGGATATGCTGACGAGAGTCATGGAAAACTTCCGTGTAAGACTCCAAAAGTGCATCGCTCGCCAAGGCCGTCATTTGGACGACATTATTTACAAAACATAGATGAAAAAAAAACTAGAATACACAAGCTTACAGAATACAAAATAATTTTTCAAATATCTCATGTCGTTTTTATTTGCCAGCTCTTTCAAATGTGGAAATTCTAATTGCCGCACCCTGTATTTCAATTACTTTGCATTACCTACATTAACCTCCCGGTATGGCCTCATACTATCATTATGGTTAACTGTTTTAATGTTTAAAATCAGTGGTGTGGCAAATAATTCTGCTCTCTTCATTCGAAGAAAAACAATCAACTTTGATTAACAATGGCAATAATGATTTCAGAGAGAGAGGCCACAGTAACATATTGCGCGGGTATCGTGCATGTACATGTAGTTCGCCAATTATTTTAATAGTAGAACATAGTGGAACTGAGTCAAAGATATCTACTCAATATACGGGGTGTATCTTTAAATGAGAAATGCGTCCAGTAGAACTGAGTCAAAGATATCTACTCAATATACGGGGTGTATCTTTAAATGAGAAATGCGTCCAGTAGAACTGAATCAAAGATATCTACTCAATAGGAGGGGTGTATATTTAAATGAGAAATGCGTCCAGTGAAACTGAGTCAGAGATATCTACTCAATATAAGGGGTGTATCTTTTTGAATGAGAAATGCGTCCAGTGGAACTGCGTCAGAGATATCTATACGGGGTGTATCTTTAAATGAGAAATACGTCCAATGGAACTGTTTCAAAGATATATACTCAATATGAGGGGGTGTATCTTTAAATGAGAAATGCGTCCAGTGGAACTGAGTCAAAAATATCTACTCAATATGAGAGGTGTATCTTTAAATGAGAAATGTGTCCAGTGGAACTGAGTCAAAGATATATCTACTCAATATGAGAGGTGTATCTTTAAATGAGAAATGCGTCCAGTGGAACTGAGTCAGAGATATCTACTGAATATACGGGGTGTATCTTTAAATGAGAAATGCGTCCAGTGGAACTGCGTCAAAGATATCTACTCAATATAAGGGGTGTATCTTTAAATGAGAAATGCGTCCAATAGAACTACGTCAGAGATATCTACTCAATATAAGGGGTGTATCTTTAAAAGAGAAATGCGTCCAATGGAACTGCGTCAAAGATATATACTCAATTACTTAATATGAGGGGTGTATTTTTAATGGAGAAATGCGTCCAGTGGAAATGAGTCAGAGATATCTGCATAATATAAGCGTGAATTGCGAAAGAACAGATATGTATCTTTAATCTTGTCTCTCTCAATACTACATCCCAAACAGAAACAGATCTGAAAATAAAGTAATGCGACCGGCAACGTATAATTCGATCTGGGAACACCAAGAGTGACAGTTGAACATGTTCAACGCCTTCAGTGAAAGTTTGAACTTTCTACAATCACGTGGTCCAACCCAACATTGTTTTTCGCGTAACGGTATATTTTTATAGTGCGTTCTCAGTATTGATAGTTACAATTTTATCTCGTTTAATTGTTCTCACACTGCGCTTTCAATAACTGAATGGTTGACCGGTAAAACTATTTATTTTCACAGCTCCTTAAACGTTTTATTCATCCGACCTGAGTCCTTGTGACTTTTTCCTCTTCCCGAAATTGAAAAATCAGGTCAGGAGGCGTCGCGTCGTTTTGAGACACTGGAAAACATCCACACTGCTGTAACCGAACAACTGAGGGTATTCCAGATTACGAGTTCCGGCACTGCTAGGAGGAGTGTAAATAACCGTCTACGTCATCGTGTGCCTTCCCAAGGTTACTACTTTGAAGGTGACAATGTTTAAATGTAAATATATTCAAAGGAAAAAGAAATCAGTCGCATTATCAGTCGCATAATGCGACCACGTATTAACTAAAAGTTTCGGAGAATGGACCCAATCAAAACCTTAGGTTGTGAGGGATACCACGATTTTGTCAAGTCCGCCGAGAGAAAATCCGAACGCAAAACTAACTAAAAAATTACGAGCCCCTTTACTAAAATAATTACATTCTTGAGGGCCCCTCCCGGGAGGTGTACCCCCGTCATTCCCCCTTCTCGGTGGCCCTGCTTTTAGTACCACCATAGTTCGCTGCCATTTTGTTGTATAAATTTAAATTCTGTGACTTTTGATATGAATGTCATATGATGAGATACTGTTAAACCTTGTCTGCAATACGAGGATATATTTCCATTGTTAAATGCCTGCAATACGAGAATATATTTCCATTGTTAAACCTTGCCTGCAATACGAGGATATATTTCCATTGTTAAACCTTGCCTGCAATACGAGGATATATTTCCATTGTTAAACCTTGCCTGCAATACAAGGATATATGTCCACTACGCCGGCGAGTAGTCACAACAATCAATTTGCACAACGGAGGTTCTTTGTTCAATTCACAGTCGAGGTATAAACAACTATAACGTAACATACTTGACATGATATGTGTTCACCCTAGTTGAGTAAACACTGCGGGAGAAGTGTGCGATAATATGAGATATTGCTAAACCTTGTCTGCAATACGAGGATATATTTCCACTACGCCGGCGAGTAGTCACAATAATCGATTTGCACAACGGAGGTTCTTTGTTCAATTCACAGTCGAGGTATAAACAAATATAACGTTACATACTTGACATGATATGTGTTCACCCTAGTTGTGTAAACACTGCGGGAGAAGTGTGCGATAATACTCGTAAAACAGTGTTCACCCTAGATATGTAAGCTGTGTGTGATAATATTCTAACAAACTTTCAACATCAATGAATGAAAAGAAAAAATGAAAGAGCACTCCTATAGCATTGTTTTTGACGTGCTTGGTATGAATCTCAAACGTCGCCATTTTATGTAGTCACTACGAGGGGTAATTGATTTTGCTTTTCTGTCCAATATCGATCATCTATTTGTTACTTTTGTGATCAGCATATTGACTTTAGGTTTTCTGCTATTAAATTCTTGGGCCCTGTACACAGTCGCTTCATTACAGATTCCAAATGTAAAAAAAAAAAAAAAATAGCCTTGAGTGAAAAGTTACCACTAGCATTTTCTACCTACCACCTAGCCCCTAGAGCTCTATTTTTATGTGGTCAAATACTCAAATCAAAAAATCCTGTCTCTGTTGGGAATTGAACCTATGCCCTCATACTTGCCATGCGAACGGCACTGAGCTACCGGGGCAGGATTCAAAATATTCCCGAAATATTTTAAATACTAAAGATATCAGCATCACAGAATATTACTAATATTTTGTATGCACAGCGGCATTAATAGCAATTAATTTTTTTTTTCATACAAATATGAAACATTTGAGGAGCATGGGCCTTATTGAAAAAAACTTTGCTTTCAGAAAACTCTCATCGAACTTTCCAAATTAGTAAAAAAAAAGGTCATATTGTACATTTTTCAATTCGTTACTAGGAAACTATGCTATCTGCAGTTGATGTTTTTATTGCTATAGAAAGTAAACAAAATGGAGAATTCAAAAATACAAAGCCCTCTAAAGACCTTGAGACTGCCTTTCATTTGTACAAAAATAGGCAACGTAGTTTAAAGTTAAAAAAAATTGGACAAAATAAAATGTATCATCATTTTAATATTATTTAGTAATGACATCCTTAAAGAGAGAATTCCGCCATACAAAACATTCAATAATCAGACAATGCAACAAATACAATTTTTCTCCTGGTCTACCATTCATCATTATAATAATTTTCAGGGTCTCTGATGATGTGGGTTGGTGATTTATTGGTAAGATGTTCTAACTGGTAAACAGTAGGGAGTAGGTTCAACCCATGGATTTATATCCTGAAGAATTTGACAAATTTTTCACTTAATAAAGGCACACAAAAACTACCGGTGTAAAATCACGCTCCTGCTTAGACCTCTTTGAGCTAGTATCAGAAATGAATAAAAAAATAACCGCTAAAATCATAAAAAAAAGTTAAAGAAAGAAAAACCTTTAGAACACTTGGTAGAATTATCAAATACAAGAAATGAAAATGATTCAAGTGTTTTTAATCATTTTCATTTCTTGTAAAAAAAAAAAAAAAAAGTTATTTCCAAGTGGTAAAAAAAACACTTTCGAATGTTGTATTGGATTCAGTAAATAGTAAAAAAATATCTCCAAAATGGGCAACCGGCGAAAACATAAAGATAAAACGTTAATTCCTGCGGTAATAAAACATTTTCGAAGGTTTTGAGATTAAAAAGTGTTGAATGATATGATTCGTAAAAAAAATATCCTCAAAATAATCAACCGGCGAAACCATAAAAAAGTGATCTCCTGCTGTATTAGGTTTCGAACATTTGAAAACCAATCGCATCTTCATCTTAAAAAAAAGAAGTCAAAAAGTGATTTCTTATATTTTTATTCTCATTATTGAGATTCATGTTAAATGGGATATTTTGAACTGTACAAAATAATACGTATTACGTATCTCTTGAATAGGTAAAAAAAATATAAGGAGTACTCACATTTAAACGTATTTTTATCTTCAAAACAAATGAAAATAAATACCTAAAATAGAAAAATATTTTTTTCAAAAAAATCACCAATAAAAATATTAAATAAATAATTCAGAATAATGTATGATTTATTGATAACAAAAAGAGGGTTTTTTTATTTTATTTTTTAATTTAATTTGCAATGTCTCAACAAACGAGCATAGGACGAACTGAGTCCGATGAATTGAATTGAAAAGTAAAAAATATTATAAAAAAGTGAAACACGAACAAGCTGGCTGATGACTGTACGAGAGGTGAGTAAATATCTTCATTGAAACACGAGAGAGCAACAAACGGCATCCTTAGTATCGAGACGCACTGAATTAGGCGTATCATGCAAGTGGAATAAATGGGAAATATGTCAGAACATTATCGTACGAAAATGACGAGAAAAATAGCTTATATTAGATGTGAAATGTGTACCATTTGAAGGCCTGATTTTTTTTAAAAATCGTTTAAAAAAATGTAAATAATTCAACTTCTGAGGAAATGATAAAAAAAGTAAAGTTTTTTTTTATATTCAAGGTCAAATCCAATTCTAGGAGAATTAAAAATTTCTCTATTCCTCAAAAGTTTTCTTTTTTTAATTTGGCTTAACGTCTCCTTAACATCTACTGGTCATTCACGAGGGGGTTTCACCNAAAAAAAAAAAAAAAAAAAAAAAAAAAAAAAAAAAAAAAAAAAAAAAAAAAAAAAAATAGCCAGCATCACGAGGGCGCAAACCCACGTAGATGGTACAACCTCGCTGGACGTTGCTGAACTTCTGTGATGCAACGAGAACTGGTGTATTCAACGTGCCCTAGAGTGTGCTTTCATGACGTCAGTGTGGTGTGGCAAGAACATAACTTGAGTTCTTAGTATCATGAATAAAAAAGACTGCCATAAGGCGCCCGATGGCCGAATAGGGTCCTAAATATATCAGCGAATTCTAAGAACATAGTACGAGAAAAGTTTCATGAGAAAATTGTTTGATATTTATCGTATTACAAACAGAAAAATCAAAGTCGTGGGGTTAAAATTAGATCTCACTTCATTCAGTCGAGAAAATCAAAGAAAGCTATGCAACCTAACACAGAATCTAGAGTTTCAAAAGCAAAATCAAACAACTATAACCAAATTCAAAGGAAAATATACCATAACTTAAAAAGAAACTAGAATGCATCATACCTGTAATTTAACTCTCAATAAAGATGGAAATGTATTAGTTAATCTTTTTTTGCCACGAATTACAATTAATGCATGCCTATTAACTCAGTAGAAGTCATAAAAAAAGTTAGCCCGTTTTATTAGCATTAACTAGTAAAGACGTTTATCATTTCTCACTCAGAGCTCACCTGGTCCGGTATCTATAATATGAAATTAATTTGCCATTCTTATCTATGCGATAAGACCAGCTAAGCCCATTGATAATACGCAAGCCCCCTATATACACACTTACATGATGAAAATACTTTCATCTTGTTCTAAAAAATCACGTTGCAAAACGGGAGCAAAGCTGATATCGTTTATTATTTTCATTTTAGTCACGAAAAAAAAACTCCCTCAAAATTTGATATTTTACGTTTCAAGGTAGATAGTAGTCTCGGGGTAGAACAATATACCGTGTCACATTGGCAGTTTTTACCTAGCTATTATACCGTAGATTTTTACTTGTGAATTTGTTGCCAATTGAAAGTAGTTTGACATAAAACGTCACTACGAAAGAGAAANTATACGAAATTATTTTATTGCTAATAGAACATTTTTGTTTACTATTAACAAAAAAAAAGAGATGTACTATAAAACACATAATGTCCGCCTTTTTGAAAACCAAGTAAAAACGGACCCCCCCCTCCCCTATAATAAATCTCGCTATATGCGAGTACAATCATAAAATAACGCTTCAATTTAGAGATAACTTCGTGCATCAACGTAGATAATGACGTGAGAGCCACTTGTTTCATATGGCATGATACAGATAGGGGATTATTATCTCGAGTGCTTGAGAAGTAGATGCTTTATTAGGAGTAAAAACGAAAAGTTCAATTATTTAGTAATGGATGAAACACCCAACTTCATCACCTACAAAGACACCCCCCTTGGATGTTTAGTACAATTCACCCAAAGAAATCTAACGCACAATAAAAAAAAAACACTTTTGTACAATTGTGCACATACCCTGGCAGTTAGCACCACTATAAAATAATACATTATAATGAAAAAAATGTGATGAAAAGAATGATTAAAGAGAGATTAAGTTATGTGCAGTATACTGACGTGAATTATCTGAATTTTTTCTTCATTCTGTTCTCCGAATCAAAATATTATTAATTTGAAGATAACTCATTTGGACGTCTACTTTATTTAAAATTGACTAAGTATGCATTGAAAGTACTTCCGTCCTCATCGGATAAACTATAATGGATAATGAATGATAAGATATTTATCCAATACGTGCATGGAATGTGAGTCAAGGGAACACATTGTGTACTGTGTCAGATAATATCAAATCAAATGTGCGCCGACAAACAATAAAGCGTAACGAGCTTAATGTTTGATTGACATCGGTTGAGCTAACGAAATGAAAAAAAAAAAAATCACATTTTAGCATGGGCGTACGGAGGATTTTGCTCAGTGGGGCCGACATTTAATTTTTATACAAAAAAATCTATTTTACTCTTGCGGACATTTTATTTACCTTTACTTGTGTTATATACATACACAGTTTACATTTACACTGTCTCGATCATTGAGAAACAAAGGCATGGGCGAGCTAGGCCACCAGTCAAATACCCGGTGGGCTCATCGGGGGAGGGGGCAAAATCATGAAAGAAAAATACATGAGCAAAAATATGGAAGAATGATTGAGAAAAAACAAGTGGACCCAATGAGCCCCCGGCTCATCGGGAGACAAATATATGAAAGAAAAATAAACATGTCTCGAAAAAACATAAATAAACATAAAAAAAACATAGGAAAAAAAAACATAGAAAAATAAAAAAAAAACATAAATAATATGTGTGAGAAAAAATATGTGGGCCCCCGGCCCGTCAGGGGGCAAAAATATGGAAGAAAAATATGTGTCAGAAAAAATATGTTTATTTTTTCTGACACATAATTATTATTTATTTCTATTGCCTTTTGATTCATAACTTCTCAGTTTTACACTGCTTTGGCCTCGGAATACACAAACCTCTTAAATAAACTCTCTTGTGGAGCTCTTCTTCCAATATGCCCGGGAGGCCCCTGGAACCCTAGTCTGCCCCTGAACAAGGGACAGCTTAACAAGGCAAAGGACGTCCCATATTGACTTACATCCACCAGATCCTGAGATACGCAGGCACGGTAAGTAATACATATACTGAAATTTTTCAGTACACTTACATAAATACAACATGGGAGACTGGGCGAGCTTCTAATCTAAATTCCTAAATATTTTTTAAAAAATGTTGTTAACATGGCTTTAATGTTAATGAATTTAACTTTAACTTTTAGTGAATTTAACTTTGTTCCTATACCGTTTAAAACTCATTTTATCTAGTGTATCTTTCCAGAAATTTTGGGGAACCGGACCCTATTCCCCCCCCCCTTGAGTACGTGCATGAATCTCAGCTAATTGATTTATTTTTTTATAGATCATTCCTTATTTTTAAACCAAAAAATGGCATCACCTTAATACGGAGGTGATTTCCAAACACTAGCATGTTCTGACCGCTTCCCTAGGCGTCTTAGAGGCGTGACCGATCTGTTGTCATACACACAATCATTCGAAATAGTTTGGTAAGATAAGAATCTCTTTAGAAATTAGAATTTACAAATTAATCAATTAATCGACATAAAAGCTATCCTATGTCCTTCTCCGTAATGTCCACAATCATGTAAAAAAGGTTTGGTAAGATAGTTTTATCAGTTCTTGTGAACCAAAAAAATCAAATTTGCCCCAATTTTTGCATGCAAAAATTCAATCGCAACTGGACTTTAATAAAGATAAACATTACTCGTTAGTTTGTAAAATAAAATTAATTAATAAAATAATGATTATAGACAGACTTACCAATGACTTCAACAAATCCAGAGTAGTTGCTATTCTCGTCAAGAAATCCATCATAAACAGTGGGAATATTATTTTTGGTAGAATTGGAATTGGTGGCATTATCGGTCTCACTTGAAGCACTTGGCGCCAATGTTGTGGTCACAATGTCATCTCTTTTTGCTCTGGGTGCTTCTAAGAAAGAATATCGTGAAGGCATTTCTCCAATGACTTCTATTTCTGAAGCATTGGTGGTTTTGTTTTCAGAAACTTGCCCTGGAGTTGGCGACGTTATTTCAGTTGTTGTAGTCGTGGGAGCGCCGGTTGTCGTGGAAGGACTGAATTGTTTTACAGTCTTGAGGCCTAAGCAGATTTTACACATTGAATTTCGAGTAACTTCACTTATTGTTTGATTGTCGCCGAGATAAATGTCATTGGAAAGCGCGTTGCTAGAATTTTAAACCAACATGACAATTAGTGGAATGCTCAGTCCTAACCACTACAAGGTTCGTCACTAGGCACTGGTTCAAGTATATCTTGTGACATAAATCCAGAGTTTTGATAACAGAATGACGAATTATTTGTGGATCATAATGGAATCGATTTAAGTCATCTTAAAGAACGTGGATAGCTGATAATGATAAGCTTGATCGGAAGATTTTAAGATCGTCGGCATAAAGTTGGCGTTGAAAATTATGAATTAATTGTGTGATGCCAAGGAGACTTTCCTGATGTGAAGTTGAAGGATAATAAGGAGAGGAGAAAACAAAATTGTATCGTACACGAAGTCAACAATCTTTCAATTAAGACGTGAAGTGATTGACAAGAGATAAGAGGAAACGTAAATTATAGTTTTTTTGAGAAGAGTGTTGATGGAAGATGTCAAAGAACCAAAAGAGATTAAAATGGGACGAAAAGTGACGGGTTCTAATTGTTTACGAAAAAAAAATCGCCAGAGAGCGAAGGTACAATTCTCTATGACAGCAACTACTCAAACGTACTTGCAAATGGCGAAAAAAGGTTCAAAATTTCTAAAGGTCTGAAAATGTTAGTTTTTATGGATGGTCCATTGGATTTGGGTAAAAAAAAAACCTTAAATAAAAGTCAAACGACATGTGCGAATGATAAAAATAACCACCTCTGGCTCACCCAGAAGGAAGTAGCTACAACTGGACAAACTCAAAAATCAGGCCCGTATCCAGGACAGGGTTTTAAGGGGTCAACCCCCCCCCCCGATTTTTTTTAAAAGGATTTTCTATAATCCCTATATGGTAAACTCCCTTTACATCCCCCCCCCGAAATAAAATCCTGATACGGGCCTGTTTAAAATAAGGAATCACGACAAACATAAATATAATTTAAGCGAAAAAACTGTATTTCAAAGTTGTGTCCATTAAATAGAACAATGGGATTATCTGAGTTAAAATTTAATGGTGGTATAAAATTAGTAATTTACCTTTCAAACATGTCTGCTATATATGTTCCTCCCCTCTTACTAGTGTGTACTTCTTGGTATGAGGATACGCTTGTCTCTTCTGGAGGAGGCAAATCCGCAACACTTTGATTGGGTTCTAACTTTATAACAAAAACTCTGTAAATGAAAGAGAACATTTAGTCAACTATTCTACGCACAACAGGCAACATCCTATCAAATTATTTTCAAACCCGAATGAAGAAATAAGAAGAGTTGATTTGTCAAAGCCGGGTTCGAAATATGCGTATGATTGTACATTGTATGCATATGAAAAAGCTACATCAGAGCTATGTCCCGGATGATGTGACGAAATCACTAGATTTCATATTTTTACTAAAGCTATATAAAATTTGGGGACTGGAATTGCATGCGGACATTTTCACCCCTTGGATATGACTGAAAGTAACACCGCGCTTTGATGTCTAAATAGAATGTTAAGGGCACCAAATACCAATTTCGATCAATATCATGTAACGACAAATGACATTTATACCATTTTTCGGAGGGGAGGGGGGTTATTACAGAAAATAACTTGTGTCCTCAGGTGGTTGGTTCTACGCACCGGTGCAACCCAAGCACTTTAAAGTGTTTGGCCAAATACAATCGATACAGCAATGCAAACCAAAAGAAGACTCATATCGTCTCTTAGAAATCATCCTCATTTTTCCGGTGATGATTTGCTGTGATGGAAGAAAATTTTACCAATATCATTGATTTTAGTCTTCTTTGGCGCATGATTTTTTCTACATACCGGTAACAACAAATCGGTCCATTCCTTTCTGAAACTCTTGGAATGTTGAGTTTCATCAACCAACGCCCTTGATCAGCTACAGTGCTCCAATTCACTCGATTAAGTTTTTCTTTGTCAGGAATAGTAGGCGGCATACTGCATTGAGCTTCAGCATCTTTCCCACCGCCTCGAACTCGGGTAACACCTGACACCCGTACACTACAATAGATAATTTTTTATTAGATAATATGTTTTGTTTTATTATTTAACAAATTTATATTAGACATCCTATTGGAAACTTTAAATTAATTTTTTTTTTTTTTTAAATCCAGAATGTGTATTCAAAATTCAATTCATCAACATCGTCCAAGATCAAATGTTTCATGAAGTCAGCTGTACTGTATTTATTTCATCCACGAGAAANTATTTCAAGGATTATTTTAAATATTTTAATTTTCGTTTTATGAGTTTTTCAAAATATCTATTTTGAAAAAGTCACAAGACGAAAATTAAAATATTTAAAATAATCCTTGAAACAAAAAACTACAATAGATAAAGATGAGATTATAAAATAATATCAGCCAAATGAAATAATAATAAGATATACTTCGAACCAGGTTCACAAAAACAATCCTGTTAACTGTGGGAGCGAAATATGTAGCTTAAAAGATTTTGATTTTAACTGGGTTATCCCAAATGCTACCTAGATCTACCATTGAATCATATCTTTAGTACCTGACGAGCCAAGATCAATCAATATAAAACTATTGCCCGACAATAAGACAATCACATTTATTTGATTACGGACCCTACAAACCTTTTTATTTACCAACCTAAAGCATAATGTGCGGATTAATGGTGTAGAAATTTATCCTCTAGACATATTTACCACTTAATAATAGCACCCCAAAACTGAGGGTGTAAAATAAGAGATATTATTTTTACATATTAGTCTAGAGTTAACCTTTTAGGGCTGTGGCCCTCTTTTATCAGCGTGAATGTAGTCGAAAACGTTAACAGCAACAAATTTATCTCAAGGGTCTGTCTTTTTTTTTGATAAACCGTAAGGAAAATTTCAACTGAAGTATTGCAGACACCGTACGGAAAATCTCAACTGAAGCATTGCACAAAGGAAAATCTCAACTGAAGTATTGCACACACCGTAAGGAAAATCTAAACTGAAGTATTGCACACACCGTAAGGAAAATCTCAACTGAATTATTGCACACACCGTAAGGAAAATCTCAACTGAAGCATTGCACACACCGTAAGGAAAATCTCAACTGAAGTATTGCACACACCGTAAGGAAATCTCAACTGAAGTATTGCACACACCGTAAGGAAAATCTCAACTGAAGCATTGCACACACCGTAAGGAAAATCTAAACTGAAGTATTGCACACACCGTAAGTAAAATCTCAACTGAAGTATTGCACACACCGTAAGGAAATCTCAACTGAAGTATTGCACACACCGTAAAGAAAATCTCAACTGAAGTATTGCACACACCGTAAGGAAAATTTCAACTGAAGTATTACACACACCGTAAGGAAAATCTCAACTGAAGTATTGCACACACCGTAAGGAAAATTTCAACTGAAGTATTGCACAAACAGATTTATTTTAAGGTCCGGACCCTTCCAATCATTGAATAATTTACACCTTGGACAAAGCTTACGTTACAATAGAATTACCTGTAATTTGTATTAGCCGGCAGCAAATCAAATCGAGCACTGCGAGTACTGTTAGTGTCAACACTCTTTATTTTAGGTCCATATGTCATTTTCTCTAACACTCCTTTGTCATTTCTGAACTCAGCGGATCCGTCCAATACAACCTAAATAAAAATTAATAGAAAAGCTTACTCAGGGAATTTCTTTATTCTAAAATGATTAAAAATCAAAAAATATTATCTTTACGATATCGTTGGTAAATCAGATAAACTCCCATACAACCTAAATAAAAATTAATAGAAAAGTTTACTAAGGAAATTTCTTTATTCTAAAATGATCAAAAAATATTATCTTTACGATATCGTTGGCAAATCAGATAAACTCCCGCTCAAAAAATACGCACCATTTTGATTTTTCTTTCTTTTTATTTTCGAGACAAAATAATAGATGGACTCTTGTAATTTGAATACTTATCATTTATTTAGAGAACTTGTAGTTATTTACTGTACACCCTATAGGGTGTACAGTAACCATGTTTTTGAAATACCCGAAATTTAATAGAAAGAAACAAGTATTGCCCGGTTTGGGCAATACTTGTCTATTTCTATTAAATTTGTCGCGATAAGACCAACGAAAGGGTAAGGAACTGTAAAGTTGAATTTTTTTTTTGGGCTAAAGCAAGACTTATTGCTTAGATACACACTTTAAAATTTTACGATCCAACGTGTGAAATTCTAAGGGAAATCATCTGAAAATGACGATTTTAGAAATAGTAGAATTAAGATTTAACAAGCTAGGTAAGACATTAAGAGATAGCATTTCAACAGCCATGCGTCATTTCTTTGTTGTTGTTGATAAAATATCAAGTCTGTCGGATAAGACAAATGGACACAATGTCACGGGTGATTCAATGTGTATCTTATTTCCAAAAAGAGGCACTTACATTGTAATGAACGATTCTTCCATTAGGTTGAGAAGGAGGATCCCACGTGATAACAATGAAGCTTGATCGACTAATGCTGTCAAACTTGCATACAACAGTTACGTTCTCTGGTGCACCAGCAACTGAAAAATAAAAAATTGAAACAGTTATAAAAATATGAAACGCGAAAATGAATTCTGCAAGAAAGATCTAAGTTCAGTATTTCTTATTGAAGATTTTCGGGCTCAGACTTCTCAGACGGACGCCTTAGAGTAATGTTCCTCCAAGGTCTTTAAGCCTCAGATAATAATAATAATACTCCTTATTGATAACAAATAAATAATATACAGATGAAAATAAATAATGATAAAAAAAAAAAAAATACAGAATAAAAAAAAAATTAATATCTATCTACATGTTACCAAAGGGCGCGATTATGCCTGTGGCAATCTCTACCATCGAACAAAAAAGGCTACTCAATGTTGTTATTTTTTGTATTAAAAAAATATTATTAAAAGAAACTAAATGCATTCCTGAAATGCTCGGGTTTAAACTCATCATTCTAGAGTGTTTCATCAGAAATTTGCAAACTATGTCTTAAATTAAACTCTAAATGGCTATCTAATCTTAAATTGATTTGACATATCGGGTCGAATTAATCGAAAATTGGGAGCTCGAAAACGGTTTCAATTTTTTTTTCTCTCTGATAATGAAGCAATTTTATTGTTCCAAGAAGACCTTAAAAAAGGTCAAAGCACCTTTATCAAACTTTTGATGCCAATTGATTTAGTATTCAAAATGGATAGATGGTATATAAATGGTACGTATATTTTTAAATGAACCCCAAAAATGTACCTACCTCCATCCATTGTGGTTCCATTAATTTCTTTCGACCAACTTCCACATTGATGAGTGTACTCACTGCAGGCGGCAACCTGGAATATAAAGAATAATCTTTTTAGAAGAGTTCCTAAGTTATTACTTCTCTTTCACGTTTGCCCCGAAATTTGTGATATTTTCTATGTAGGTCCTATTTAGGGTCTTGTTGATCCGCAAGGCTTAGTGCTACCGTCAATAATATCAAAGGGCTCCCCCCTAAAAATATGTTCAAAGTACTTTTTGGTTTATCATTTAAATCAGTGATTCTCTGCCAGCGTCTATGGCACGTTGAATACAACAGTTCCCGATAGATCACTGAAGTTAAGCAACGTCCAGCGAGGTTGTGCCATGTGGGTGTCACGTGGGTTCGCGCCCTCGTGATGCTGGCTAATTTTCCCCCCCAACCCAGGCTGAGTGAGGTCAATGTGGGTAGCTGGTTTGCAAGTTTCCAGCGAATGGAGGACGAACCCCCCGTCTTGAATGACCAATAGATGTTAAAGAGGTGTTAAGGCAAATTAAAAAAAAAAGTAATTCTCTGAGCTGTAGACTTCACTCAGTTAAAATGGCTACCTTAAGACCACGGATATCCCGATAGGTCCCAAATAGGTTAAATTCTATGAAACAAGTTTCGTCAAAATTGGACAAGACGTTCGAGATTTCTTGTGTAACGACCAGACTTATCAAGAAAATTCGTGGTGTTAAAACTAGACTTCACTTCATTCAGTCAAATATTGACTATAAAAAGAACGGCATCTAAAATTTTCACCGTTACAATATATTTAATGTAAGCGAGCGGTTACCTTAAATTGGTAAGTAGTGGCGGACGCCAGATTTACAAACATATACAAATTGGATGCATTGGCTGATTGTACAGTCTCAGCGCGAGTGTTTTGGTTGTACAATAGGAGTTGATAGTAATGGACGTGATCCTGTAGATCTTTAGGTGGACTGGACCAGCCGATGTTGATTGCATTGGGAGCGATTGCTTTTAGACTGACTTCAGGAATAAAGTCTGCATCTGAAAATAAAATTGAGTCGGTATATTTTTTATTCTTCATTGGCAGTCAATAATATCAGGCACGTTCTTGCTGGCATTGTCATAAATAACTCCCAAACAGCTCTCTTAGGTGTCTACACCACCTCTCTGCTCTAAAAGAAAAGGGTTTCTTCTAAATTTTTGTCAACATTCAGGAGGGCGTAAAAGGATTTTTTTCTTCAACTGGCGACTTCCATAAGATGTTCAATAGCCACGAGCACTAAGCTATTCATATTGAACATCTTACGAAAGTCACAGTTAAAAGAAAAAAAAAATCTGTTTTTTGGTTTACTGAATAGTGGCGAAAATAGAGAAGTTATTCTTTTCTTTTAGAGTAGCGACCCGACCATAAAATTCCATTTGGTATCTCAATACTTTTCTATACTTGAAGAATAAATCACAAGATCTTGGTATTTCAGATAAAATTACTGTACTAGAACCCATGATAATATATACCAAATGAGATTCCACCTTTTTTTTTTAAAAAAAGAAAGAAAGAAAAACGATTTTTTGAGCAAAGCAGTGTACTCCCCAAAATCAACACCCGATTCTCTATTATCTACCGCCACAATCTCATCTGCCCTTCTGCCCTGCCTAGGAAGCCAGCAATGACATTATCGGGAAGTATTGGGAGGTACCAGATAACTGAATTGTAAAATATCTTGATATTTGCAAAACAGTAACTAAAACACTTTGAAAAATAGATTTGACCATATTTTATCGTTTTCCTCTTCAGATTTGTATCGTATGTATGCTACATTGCTACAACTGAAAAAAATTAATTCAGCTGATCATAGCAAAGTACCTTTTTCTAAGGTCTTATGAAAATGTGGAGTTTCATAGGCATTGCCTGTGCCAATAGAATTCTTAGCGACAAGTTTGATCTTGTACGCTGTGTTTGGCTCCAAATCCTTAATAATATAACTTGTATTGCCACCCGGTATTTTCTCAGGATAAAAAGTCCATCCAGTCGAACCATTTTTCATTGTCTGAAATAAAATAAGAAAAAAGAGGTTTTTTTTGTCGAATTTTTCCTTTAAAAAAAATATCACAGTTCGTCAAGCAAGCTCAAAGTGGATAAAATATGATTCAGAACACAATAACGTCTTTTCTGTTGAAATTGGTGTTTATGGTAGACTTAAAACTCGCAATCGCTCATTGAGCGCAAGCGATGTGGTATTCTGCAAAATGCTTCAATAACTCAAGGCTGACTTTAAATAGAAGTACGTAAGAATTTTTTGGGAGGTACGGCCATAGAAACGTTTCCTAACCTCTCCGGTAGGGGGGAAAGCCTCCTTTTTTTTAACAAAAAAATTATACTTAATTGCCGAATTTCTCAAGTACCACATTGCAATGTGGTCATTTTTTGGTGCTCCATGAGCGATTTCGAGGTTTGAGCCTAACATTTATACCATCGAGGAATGCCTGTATGAATGGTGTTTTACTATACCACACATTAACTTTTCTTTCAGAATTCACCACATACAAATACAAACACACACACATAGATCAGTGTTCATTTTAGAAAAGCATTGACGCGTTCCGTTTCCAAGCTTCGAATAATAATAATAAGGAATTTTATTTGTGTTTGTTGGTGGCGTAGTGTTAAAACGTTCTGACTGGTAAACAGTAGAGCGTGAGTTCAAACCCAGCCAACCCATAGAATTTTATCCTCATGAATTTGAAATATTTACTACATAAGAATGGCACCCAAAAAACTCCTATCTGAAAAGCCCCTTTTTTTCAATTTAGCATCAGAGATGAAACTAAATTATTGGATGTTTATTATACATATGTCACATATGTGTTACCTGTATAAAATATTCCTGAATATGTTCGTTTCCGTCATTAACTGTCCAATTCAAAAATATTCGTCTTGCGCCCACCACTTTAACAACGTCAAAGTAAACATGAGGAACATCTGAAATTGAAAAGAAAATCTGTGAGCAATATTTATGAGAAAACCTCAGTACCGGTGATACAAGATATAGCTCAGTGGAATACACTTATGTCAAAAAAAAAAAAAAAAANAAAAAAAAAAAAAAAAAAAAAAAAAAAAAATGGACGTCCATGCCCAAAGACCAAAACGTAATATAATAATACAAAAAATGAAAATGGTTTGATATAATTTCTTTGTGTTTTGGGCTTAACATCTCTTTAAAAACGACGGTCATTCAAGACAGGGGTATTGTCCTATCATCACTGGAAACTTACAAATCCACCCACGTTGACCTCACCCAGCCGGGAATAATTAGCATCATGAGTCCTCGAACCTATGTGGTTACCCACCAAGTAAAACCTCGCTGAACTTTGCTCAAGTTCATCGCATGGAACTGGTGTGTGTATTCAGCGTACCATTGACCATAATACGCGTTTCACAAATTTTCACCACAATGCAAAATAAATTTTCATCTGGTGGACCTGACGCCGACAGGGTCGAATTTTTTTGGATTTAATGCGGTGTGCACCCAGACTCGCGAGGATGATTGAGTACTACTTCAATGTGAGTAGCGACCACTAGCGGTTAATTTGGTTTGGTAGAAGCTGTGATACGCCAAAAAAAAAAAGTCTTTAGGCAATAGATATCTCAAGAAGTCGTTAGACAATAGATATCTCAAGTACTAACTTTAACCTATTAGACTGCCACTAACTGGCACATTTTTCTTTGGCTATTTAACTATCTTCATGAGACTGAATGCCCCTCGGAAAGTAAGTACGTACCTAGAACATACAAGTGTGTATAAGCTGAGAAAGTCCCCTCTACACCATCCGCCTTACATAAGTAGGTACCATTGTCACGCCTGGTGTTCAAATTGGAAACCTCCATGGATGCTTCCCAAACAGTCTTATTTATCTGTTTTGTGCTAAACTTGTACCTGAAAGAAAGAAGTGAATGATTATACAGGATGCGGCAATTAGTATTTCCACATTTGAAAGAGCTGGTAAATAAAAACGACATGAGACATTTGAAAAATTATTTTGTATTCTGAAAGCTTGTGTATTCTAGTTTTGTTTTTTCATCTATGTTTTGTAAATAATGTCGTTCAAATGATAGCCTTGGCGAGTGAGAGAATGGCGGAAGGTTTCCATGACTCTCGTCAGCATACCAGCATCAATTTGGATGATTTCTTCCAGAATTGCCTCCTTTAACCTTTCAAAGGTCCCAGGGCGATGTTTGAAGCTCTCAGCCTTGAGGTAACCCCACAGGAAGAAGTCAGAGGGACTCAAATCCGGCGAACGAAGGGACCACGAAATGTCATGCCGTAAGGAGATCACGTGACCGGGGAACATAGGCCGTAGCCCCATACAGTTTAAAGCTGGTGATGTGGTCCTAAGGTTGTGAAACCAACTCAGAATTGTTTTTCGATCAGGAACTGAATCTGTAGAGTGCAAATCATACCTTGTGCGGAACGCCCTCTGAGTGGCTATAATGGATTCACTTTTTTAAAAAACATCTTGACAACGAACGCACGATGTTCGCCCGACCAAACCATTGCGACACTTAAAAACTAGATGTCATTTAGTGTTGAATACNATACCAGCATCAATTTGGATGATTTCTTCCAGAATTGCCTCCTTTAACTTTTCAAAGGTCCCAGGGCGATGTTTGAAGCTCTCAGCCTTGAGGTAACCCCACAGGAAGAAGTCAGAGGGACTCAAATCCGGCGAACGAAGGGACCACGAAATGTCATGCCGTAAGGAGATCACGTGACCGGGGAACATAGGCCGTAGCCCCATACAGCTTAAAGCTGGTGATGTGGTCCTAAGGTTGTGAAACCAACACAAAATTGTTTTTCGATCAGGAACTGAATCTGTAGAGTGCAAATCATACTGGTGCGGAACGCCCTCTGAGTGGCTATAATGGATTCAGTTTTTTAAAAAACATCTTGACAACGAACGCACGATGTTCGCGCGACCAAACCATTGCGACACTTAAAAACTAGATGTCATTTAGTGTTGAATACCACAAACCCCACGCTCCTTCCACTATTACTTCCCCTCCCACGATTTTTTGAAAAGTGGGAGAACTAATTGCCGCACCCTGTATCAATGAATTGAAAGAACTGAATGATTACAGTGATGAGTCGAAAAAACTAAATGATCACAGTGATGAGTCCTGTATCAATGAATTGAAAGAACTGAATGATTACAGTGATGAGTCGAAAAAACTAAATGATCACAGTGATGAGTCCTGTATCAATGAATTGAAAGAACTGAATGATTACAGTGATGAGTCGAAAAAACTAAATGATCACAGTGATGAGTCCTGTATCAATGAATTGAAAGAACTGAATGATTACAGTGATGAGTCGAAAAAACTAAATGATCACAGTGATGAGTCAGGGGATGTCAGGAGGATTACCGTATCGACCCAACTATTCCTGATGTCTGCGACAAGTGCAGTGGTACGCCACATGACACAAAACACCTCTTCAACTGACCAAGCTGATCCAACTGATCTCACAATCATAGACCTATGGAACAGACTACGACGGGTTGCAGAGTTCCTCAGGTTCAATTGCGAATGGGATCCTGGAGGGACTGAAATTTGCTGAAGCTGCTACTACAACAACATGTCAGGAGGATTAAATCAATCAAAGGTTTTGTTCTATCCTCACTCCTCAGTCATGCAAATAAGGTGAGACACAGTGATAATAGTCAGAACAAAACCCAAACATCGCATGTGAGTTGTAAAAAAAACACCAAAACTTACTTCTTATCAGGTTTTTCTTGATTGAGATCAAAGTCGTGTTTCTCCCACGTGATGTTCCCCAATGGGTATCCGTGGAATGTGCAATACATTGTAGCATTGTCTCCAGCCTTGGCTCTGCCATCTTTTGTATGGCTTACTTTTCCAGGAACTGTAATGAAAAACAACAATATAATAAAAAAAAAATACCGTTTCCATAGTCTAGTGGACCCGTGTTTAACTCATGAATAGATCGGATTTTTCAAGGCCTCAAATTTTATGATTTCGTTTTTGAGCAGTCCTAATGGGTATCACACTCGCACTGCAACGGGGGGACACGGATTCAATTCCCGACGGGTTCGAAAAATATTCGACTTAGTGCTTGTGATTTCGGGGTGCACTGAGCCTCATGAGGACGATTGCGTAACTATTTTGATTTGGTAGAAAATTTAGTACGTGAGGCTCTTAGTAATGCTGTGATACCCCGGTCATTTCGTTTTAGGATAATTAGTTTTAGGATTTCTTAGAAGTAAGTTTAGATGGGCTTGGGGACAATATTCTTGTATAAGTATTTTTATTATTTACTAGCTGTTTCGCCCGTGCTTCGCTACGATTCTTATATCGCTATTTTTGTTTGTCAAGGACAATGAAAATTGGAAGGGGGGTATTGGTTTGTGTCAACCCTGTATGTTGCAACCTTTAAAAAATAAGATTTAAACGTTTCTCCAGGCGCCTTAGAGGCACGGCTATTCTGACTTTTCAGGATTTTCTAAATTTTATTTTACCCGTACCCGGTTTCGAACTCGTAACTCTGGAATGGCTGTCCCTACCTTTGCAAAAAAATCCTAAAATAGTCCTAAAATAAGGACTAAAGAGACACCTATAACTTTCTCGCTTTGAGTTGATATGTTGTCGCGACAAAATTAAAGATATCGGACCGTGACTGTCCGATTTTGGAGAAGAAATTAGAAATTTGGCCGTAACTCGAAAACGGCTTGACATATTTTAGTTCTGATAATTTTCCTGGGGTCGTAGACCATGATTTTGTAGGGGTCCATTCCCATCAATTTTTCGCTATCTGCTACCGTTTGGGCTATGGTATTGTAACAGACAACCCCTCATACATAAGTACATACATACAAATTTCTGATTTATATATTAAGATAAATATACATTATTATTATTATTAGTATGCATACATTAGTATAAGTACTAAACACAATACACAACCTGTGAAAAATCAACTAGCTACCTCCTATCGCTTCTGAGCTAAAAACCGTCTGACAGAAAGATTGGCAGAAAGTCCACATCGCACTCGATTTCTCCCAACATGGATTTATAAGCCAATCAATCAATAATGTATCATTGTTTCCGATGGTAGCCGGATGTATGAGAATACATCTATAAAGGAGTTGTTGTTTGCTGCTAATATATGTCATCATTTATCATAAGTATATTTAATGTGAGAAGCTATTAACTGGCACGGGCACCCAGAGAACCATGTCAATCACTGCAATATAATTTTATTACGTCAATAACATAATAATATNAAAAAAAAAAAAAAAAAAAAAAAAAAAAAAAAAAAAAAAAAAAAAACATGGATTTATAAGCCAGTCAATCAAAATGTATCATTGTTTCCGATGGTAGCCGGATGTATGAGAAATGAGAATACATCTATAAAGGAGTTGTTGTTTGCTGCTAACATATATGGCATCATTTATCATAAGTATATTTAATGTGAGAAGTTATTAACTGGCACGGGCACCCAGAGAACCATGTCAATCACTGCAATATAATTTTATTACGTCAGTAACATAATAATATTACAGCGTTGCTTTCTGTATTATTTTACACTATAAGGTGGAATCGGTCCGTGAGAATGTCACCCTCAAGTAACATTTCACAATTCCAAGTATGACCTATTTTCACTATGGAAGATAGAAATTCATAATAGGATTGGAAGATTTTTTTCAGGTAAAAGAATTCGGTTTCCATCGTATCAAGGTGAAGTTAAAACACAGAACTTCAGTAAAAAAAAANAAAGAAAAGAAATCATTTATTTGCTAAACGTTCCTTTAACATCCAAGGTCACTCGACTACCCTCCATTTGCTGGAATACTAAATATCCTCTGAAATCTGTCGTGTCAGTGAAATAATGTTCACTGTCGCTATCTTGTCTCTTCTCACTTACCTGTCCCACCCTCCATTCGCTGGAATACTAAATGTCCTCTGAAATCTGTCGTGTCAGAGAAATACTGTTTACTTTCGCTATCTTGTCTCTTCTCACTTACCTGTACCACCCTTTATTCGCTGGAGTACTCAATGCCCTCTGAAATCTGTCGTGTCAGTGAAATAATGTTCACTGTCGCTATCTTGTCTCTTCTCACTTACCTGTCACGTTGAAGTCCCTCCATTCGCTGGAGTAATAAATATCCTCTGAAAGCTGTCGTGTCAGTGAAATAATGTTCACTGTCGCTATCTTGTCTCTTCTCACTTACCTGTCACGTTGAAGATGAGGCTGTTCTCCCCCTGATCATCTCCATCAACTGCTCGACAAGTGTAGACTCACTGTCGCTATCTTGTCTCCTCTCACTCACCTGTCACGTTGAAGATGAGGCTGTTCTCCTCCTGATCATCTCCATCAACTGAAGCCTGGTAATGTTCAGTCTTAAAAATGAGTAAGAATCAGTCTCACCGATATCCAATTGAGCTCTGGAACAAATTGAACAGGAAAATATTATAACAAAGAATGGCTTCATGTGCTCTCTCCCATTTAACGCGAAGGGGTAGCGGAGAACTGAAATATCCGCCGTGAAACAAAATCTGGCACTTATCAATGGTGTGATGAAAAGAAAAATGACAATACGACAAACTCCATTGGAAGCTTATAGCGTGAAGTCGCTTGAAGTCGATTATAGTCACTTCCAAAGGACGGTCGGGGTAAGAATAATAATACTGCTTATTTATACTGCTCGAATGAGACTAACGAGTCCCTTTACCCCAGCAGTAAGCGTGTACTATTATTGTGGTCAAATTCTCAATTAATTGAGAGGATAAAATACTACCTTGGCTGGGTTTCGAACCCGCGACCTTCTGATTACCAGGCGAGCGCTTGACCACTGAGCTACCAAGGCAGGTAAGGTGCGTGTGAGGGGTTTTAAAAAATCTCATTTCAGTGGAGATAGACACGAAGCACAGAGGAGGTCTTACCGGGCCATCACTGATGCTGATAAGAAAAAAAAATAGTATCTACTATCTATATTATACAGAGTGTAACACAAAGAGCGATCCCTAAATCAAAGGTTTCATTGGTCAAATAAAGGGATTGGGTATGAAATTCATCAAGGGCAGAGATGATTTTTTTTTTTTTTTGGTCTTTCGACAAAGAAGTGAGTTAAAATCCATAGCATACTCCACCATAGGGGTGGAGAAAAACTCACACATGCCACTGGACCATCGAACGATTTCTAGTGACAAGACGCTATGTTGAAATTAAACGTGGCATTTTTCCCGTCAACAGAAAAACATTCGTAATAGAAATACGTCAATTGGTATATATCTGCAACACGGTGAAAAAAAATTCTATGCTAGTAGGAACGAGGCGTTAGAGATATTAAAAAAGACCCGAGAATGGACTNCCTCCCCCCCGCCAAAAAAAAATTTTGAAAGTAAGCACACACGGCGACCGGATATGACCGGACCTGACCCGACTCAGTATCAAAACCCGAACTAGGTAAACATATTAATGTACGCACACTTAGACCTGACCGGACTTCATCCAACCCGAGTCGCTTTCCTGAGTCCAGAACGAATCCGCTGTGTATGGATTGCTGTCCACAGCCACGGGCCACGGGAAAGATACACACAAAGTTACGAACATCGGCTAGTACAACATAATATGATTTCAAGGAACACACCCTTTTTTGTTCCACCCTGATGGCGCATCTGATGGATACTGTGAGTAGTGCCGGCAGTACATTCAGTTAATACTGTCTGATGTAAATTTTGTTCCACCCTGTATACTGATGGATACTGTGAGTAGTGCCGGTAGTACATTCAGTTAATACTGTCTGATGTAAATTTTGTTCCACCCTGCATACTGATGGCGCATCTGATGGTTACTGTGAGTAGTGCCGGTAGTACATTCAGTTAATTAATACTGTCTGATGTAAATTTTGTTCCACCCTGTATACTGATGGCGCATCTGATGGATACTGTGAGTAGTGTCGGCAGTACATTCAGTTAATACTGTCTGATGTAAATTTTGTTCCACCCTGTATACTGATGGACTGTATACTGATAGCGCATCTGATGGATACTGTGAGTAGTGCCGACAGTACATTCAGTTAATACTGTCTGATGTAAATTTTGTTCCACCCTGTATACTGATGGCGCATCTGATGGATACTGTGAGTAGTGCCGGCAGTACATTCAGTTAATTAATACTGTCTGGTGTAAATTTTGTTCCACCCAGTATACTGATGGCGCATCTGATGGATACTGTGAGTAGTGCCGGCAATACATTCAGTTAATTAATACTGTCTGATGTAAATAGGTATGCTATGTAAATTACCTATAAATTTCTAAAAATGACAATAAAATTTACAACTTAATAGTTCATTTTGCACGTGGGCTTATCAGTTTTCTTTGTTTCTAGTACAGAACATCTGGGATATGGTTGACAATCACACAGAGCTTCGCAGACAATCTGAAGATCACGGGAGAAACATTTATTCATTTTTCACTCTGAGCCATGGATGTATAGAACACCATAGATCCAAGGCCCGCCTTTTTCAAAAGATTAATTAGTAAACGAAACGCCCTTTTCAAAATTAGTAAATGAAAACTCATGGGTTGCCCCATTCACACCTATCATTCACTCACTCAATCCCTCATATCACACACATACAACACCCATCAATCACTCGTATTACACACACCCATGCCTCATCATTCACTCACTCAATCCCTCATATCACACACATACAACACTCATCAATCCCTCATATCACACACACCCATTCCTCATCATTCACTCACTCAATCCCTCATATCACACACATACAACACTCATCAAACCCTCATATCACACACACCCATGTCTCATTATTCACTCACTCAATCCCTCATATCGCACACATATAACACTCATCAATCCCTCACACTCATATCACACACATACAACACTCATCATTCACTCGCATCACAACACACAGCGTCAATTACTTGCTCTACACCACTTGAATTATAGAAATGATAGGGTGCAGTCAACTTTAAAATACCCTAAATGGTATCTACAAAACCCTAAATGGTATCTACATACCAAATATTATTAATTTCGGTTGTGTCACTTACGTTGACTGACTAATGGACAAATGATTTAAATTCGATTCATCGTACAATCAATTAGAAAATATCAAATCTTGTAGGAGAGTTTAACTAGTAATTCTGTGAACTATAGATGTCACACAAATAATGGTCAATCGGATGGCCCAATAAGTTAATTCAATGTCAATGATGAATGTATAAAGAAAAATCGTTGAATTTAAACTAAACTTTCACACTTCGTTCGTTTAACAAATTGGCCCATAGTTTTGTGGAAGGACATGTTTAGCGTTCACTTGAAACTAAAAGTAGACCTCACGCTATTCGATCCAGTCACAAATTAGCTCATACGATTGAAAAAATGCAAATTTAGTAAACATATGTATAAAATTGACAATATCGATTCAGAGTTAAATTTATTAGATTAAAAATTAAAATTACCTGCTAAGAATAATGATAAACATTTGAGCTTTCAACAGTACTCAGACTGCCATGATCAAATCAAGAGCTATGACAGAACGACGTGCACACTAAGACAACTTGACATAAAGTGCCAAGTTATCCGAATCCGATAGTAAATTATTGTTGTAGACTTACAGTTCGAGGATTAAGTAGTCGTGGATTAAAAACGCGTTAACTAACTTTAAAAATAAATAAAATAGAAACTTAAAATAATTTATTAAAAATAGAAATTACAATAAATAAAAAAAAATGTAACACAAAAATTCGAATACTGTCACCTCGCAAATACCGTATATAAAACACTCGAAAATACACACGAATTAATCACTCACTGAACGAACTTATCACTTAAAAAACTCAACTTATCGATCTCGCTTCCAAAATTATACTGACTGACTCCTACTCGCGACCCCTGTATTTATACATCCCCAACAAACACCTGGAACCTTCTCGAANTCACTGAACGAACTTATCACTTAGAAAACGCAACTTATCGATCTCGCTTCCAAAATTATACTGACTTGGTTTCTGCTCACAGCCTCTATTTATAGTGCCCAATCTCGTATCTCGAACCTTCTCCAAAGTATCTCGAACCTTCCGGAATAGAAAGAATTCTCATCTTTCTACGTTCTCGAATGGGGAAGTAAATAATACGTCATTCATATTCCCCCTTCACCACGACCCCTCTCCTACAAGTCTCGAGAATTCTTTGTAATCAGAAGGAGAAATCTAAAAATAGAAAGGAGAAGCATACAGGATATTTACATACTATTTCATATACAGACGGTTCACTTCAATATTAATGTTTCTTAAAAGTCTAAAAAGACATGGGAAAAATACCTTTGTATAAAAATCTCATTATAATTAAAAATAAATAAAAAATTGAAAATTGAAATTGAGGCAATATTAGTGTTCGTTTTACGAAAACTTTCATCGTACCCTTAACAAATTATCTTGTTGCAACATTACAGTCCATCTACCTGTTGCATTTCTCCAGAGGCCTAAATCATTTTAATAGGCAATATTAGTGTTCGTTTTACGAAAACTTTCATCGTACCCTTAACAAATTATCTTGTTGCAACATTACAGTCTATCTACCTGTTGCATTTCTCAAGAGGCAAGGCAAATCAGTTTAATAGGCAATATTAGTGTTCGTTTTACGAAAACTTTCATCGTACCCTTAACAAATTATCTTGTTGCAATATTACAGTCTATCTACCTGTTGCATTTCTCAAGAGGTAAGGCAAATCTTTTTAATAGGCAATATTAGAGTTTGTTTTACGAAAACTTTCATCGTACCCTTAACAAATTATCTTGTTGCAATATTACAGTCTATCTACCTGTTGCATTTCTCAAGAGGTAAGGCTTTCTATTGTATCAAGGTCACATCACACACAGTTTCATAAGATTTTCATTTCGAAAATTCTCGAGTGGGATTTATATTTTATAAGGCTTACTATCTATTTTTTTTTAGCAAAATACGAGCTGATGCCCGTAACTTCCTTCATATGTCTACTCTATTCCTGGGGCTGTAAAACTGATGGGTACTTATGACACATGGCTTTAACCGATTTTGATGAAATTTGTTATGTAGGTCCCCTTTGAGGTCTAATTGTGCCACTAAAACCGTCAGTCACATATATAGGATCCCATCCTAAAATGTTTGTGTGGAAACGGTCAACGAAAAGTGGCAATTAAAAAATCCCGCAAAAATAAAATAAAGCAGATGTTACCACGTGGTACAGCAGGTAAAATCAATCCGATTTGATATGTCGCACGGGTACATTTAAATGAGCGTACCTATACTTATTTAGCAAATTTCAAATCTTGCATTTTTCGAATTTTGCGATTCGAAAAAAATCGCAAATTCTACATTTCACAGAGCTGCTAGTACACATGGTCTGAACTCATCAAATGCGCGAAAAACTAATAAGATACCTGATGCTTATAGCGGAGTTCTATAATCTTGCATTCTCATCTGAAAGCAAGAAAGACTCCAGTCTGTGAGACAGTTTTTCACCGATCTGTATGATTTTGCTTCAATTCGTCTGTCCCCAAAATCGTTCTATAATAATGCTATAGGATCGCTCTTTCCTTACTCTCTAATTTTTTGGGACAAATCTTGTAAACTAAAGTATCCTGAACCCGGGTGGTTGTCCAACCATTTGAGGCATCAATATTTTTTTGAAGTGAGCGATGCGTCGTCGAAAACGTGAACAAGAACAACTATATGTTCTCAAAATGTTGAGTTAGAACCCAAAAGAACACAACCAGATCAAGTATAAAATTTAAAAAAAACTGATCAAAACTGTAACTTCGCTAGGATTTAAACCAGGTACCTTTCTGGAGTGATGCATACAGCATACTCAGTAATGGAGACGTCCACTTCGTAAGTATGGTTTTTGTTGTTAACACAAACAGGGTGGTTCACTTTTATTTACTTAATCTAAAGGTTCGTTCACATTATGTCAGGGTTTTGTTGTTAACCAAACATGGTGATTCACTTTTATTTACGTAGTCTAAAGGTTCGTTCACATTATGTCAGGGTTTTGTTGTTAACACAAACATGGTGATTCACTTTTATTTACGTAGTCTAAAGGTTCGTACACACTATGCCAGGGTTTTGTTGTTAACACAAACAGGGTGATTCACTTTTGTTTACGTAGTCTAAAGGTTCGTTCACACTATGCCAGGGTTTTGTTATTAACACAAACAGGTGATTGACTTTTATTTACGTAGTCTAAAGGTTCGTTCACACTATGCCAGGTTTTTGTTGTTAACACAAACAGGATGGTTCAATTTTATTTACGTAGTCTAAAGGTTTGTTCACACTATGACAGGTTTTTTTGTTAACACAAACAGTTTGCGACGTATCAAATTAAAGGTATCAAATAGCGACGTATCAAATTAAAGGTATCAAATATTTTTTCGAGCCAAAAAAAAAAATACCAATAATACGCAAAATTTATTAGAAATTCGTATGTCCCCCCAAAAGAGAAATCTTTTTTTTTTTTTTTAAGCCGAAAAAAATACCAATTCTCAAAAATTTATTAGGAATTTGTATGTTTCCAAAAAAAAAAAAAATCACGTNTTTAGCAGAATGCATGAATAATTATGGCTGATTGATCCATGTAGCTGATACGAGCTGAGAGAGAGTATAATTGATGATTGAGTTATGCAGATGATACGACCTGGGGTCGAGGGCGGAAATCCTGGCTGATTGAACTTTAGCAGAATGCATGAATAATTATGGCTGATTGATCCATGTAGCTGATACGAGCTGAGAGAGGGTATAATTGATGATTGAGTTATGCAGATGATACGATCTGGGGTCAAGGGCGGGAATACTGGCTGACTGAAATTTAGCAGAATTCATGAATAATTACGGCTGATTGATCCATGTAGCTGATAGGAGCTGAGAGAGGGTATAGCTGATGATTGAGTTATACAGATGATAGGACCTGGGGTCGAGGGCGGGAATACTGACTGATTGAAATTTAGCAGAATTCATGAATAATTACGGCTGATTGATCCATGTAGCTGATAGGAGCTGAGAGAGGGTATAGCTGATGATTGAGTTATGCAAATGATACGACCTGGGGTCGAGGGCGGGAATACTGGCTGATTGAAATTTAGCAGAATTCATGAATAATTACGGCTGATTGATCCATGTAGCTGATAGGAGCTGAGAGAGGGTATAATTGATGATTGAGTTATGGAGATGATACGACCTGGGGTCGAGGGCGGGAATACTGGCTGATTGAACTTTGTAGATGATGGTCGGGGAACGGTATATTGCTGATTGATCTCTGAAGATAATACGACTTAAGGGAAGGTATAATGGATGATTGATCTATGCAGATGATACGGCTTGAGATCGGGGTATGGTATAATTGCTGATTGATCTTTGCAGATGATTAGACTGGGGGGTTGGGTGCGGGTGTACTGGCTGATTGATCTTTGCTGATGAAACGACCTGAGGTCGAGGGAAGAGTATAGTGGCTGATTGATCTTTGCAGATAATACGACCTGGGTCAGGGACCATGGTATACTCTAGACAGAAATGGAGAGTCCCCCAACCATGAAGTTTTCCTTCATAAGGACATAAAGAATGTATACAAACAAACCACCCAGAGTGGTTTATTAATATTCGTACCATAAGCGGACACATCCACCGGTAAGTTTTCATGGTTTGTGTTTTATTTTAAAAGTAAGTTGACGGTGAGAGCTGGTGAGGCCGGGAAAAAATAGAAAAATATGAATGTAAACAAAACAGGAAGGAAAAATGACGGAAAGGAAAAACGAAAAGAGGAAGACAGAAAATGAAATAAATCAACAACACATTTTTTACATCTCTGAGAAGAAAATAAAAAACAAACCAAAAAAATGTAGCCTGCGCAAAATTCTGGAGAGCACGCCAAGGATGCAAAATGTACATTTCGGAGCACCCCGAGAGAGAGAGAGAAATATGTGTACAACTCGGACTGTAGAATATAATAATTTCAATTGCAAAATGCTAAATCAAAATATAAATAAATCACTTATGACTGAAAGACTACCAAAAACTACAAGGAGACAAGCCACGCCCCAGAGAGTTAATTTCCCCTTACACCCTACTGTATGAACCGGTTCAGACCCCGTCCGCTTCTGATTAGTTCTATTCCTCCTAACCAGAGATATAATGATTTCACAAACATGTTTCGTTCAAAAATAAATAAAGGCATCGTTTTTTTTGCAACAAATCTAAAAAACAATGTTACTGCAAAACTAGTCATGCTTGTGTTTTTTTTTAAAAAAAAAAAAAATCCGTTGAAAGAAGAGAACACTTTCGAACACACATTCGCATTAATCGTAATGGGCCCCGGCAACCGAAGTTGGGTTCTGGAACCGGGGAGGAGTGTCTGGCAACCCTTTGAATTTTTAAACCCAACTAGAGAGTTTAGGAACCGTTTATACGACCATGTCTCTATTGCGTATGTACAACCGTCCAACATGGACCCATGACGGCCAATAAAAAAGCGAGTTTAAAAAAATATATGTATATTTTTTTTTCTTCTGAAAAACACAAGCGAGTTTTAAAAAAATATATTATATATATATTTTTTTAAAAAAAACATGAGTACTTGTTGCCAGACACTCCTCCCCGGTTCCAGACCCCCAAAGTTGCCATAAAATCCATGGAGAATGCAAACTCGTTTTGTTAGGAATTAGGAACCCTTTCATCAAGGGAAATATCCCCTGTATCCACACTGCATTGAGTATGTGTTATTGATTGATCACCTCCAACTTGACTCCATCGAGATAAGACGCTAGGATGTACAAATCAATTTTTACAAAAAAAAAATGCGAAGGTTCGGTCAATCATCAATATCAGTTGAGCTTCCGGTGGTATTTTGTTCAAAGTTTCCAATACTAACTAGGCAGGCTTTTGTTCAAGTCCTCAACAGGGAAAAACATTCAAAAATTTTTTAGGATTAAACTATTTAATCATGGCTGCATTGTATTAAAAAAACATTTTTAAAGGAGAACAATTTAAATGAAAGTAAACTTACTTGTTATCAATCGTTGTCACATTTTCTTCTTTGAACACCCACCATTTTAAGCTGCTCAAAGATTCAGTTTTACAAATGAGAGATACGTTTGTGTCCATGTAAGGTTTCGGTTCGATGTTAACATCCACTGTCAACGAAACAACGTCTGTAAGAAGTAAAACAAAAAGTTAATGGATATAATTAATGCCACCACTCCACTGTCATGGGAAAATTGAGGACAAACATCAATCCCACATGTCAAGTATTCTGTGATTGTTGTTATTTTATTTTTGTGGGATTTCCACGGAATTTAATGCTCTCCAATGGCGTAGAGTCAGTAAACGAGTCTAAATATATCCTCTTTGCTAGAAACCGCCAATAGAAACTGCCATTATATGCGAAAAACATTTTATCTAAATATATCTTCTTTGCTAGAAACCGCCATTATATGCGAAAAACATTTTATCTAAATATATCGGGTGGTCCTTTTTAATTTACGCAGTCTAAATATCGAAACTGTTGAAAGTCGAAAATATCACGATATCAAAGGGGACATACTGTGATGACCTTGGCAGATCTGTCAAGGTTGTCATTCAAGGTTAACTTTTGTTTTTATAAATAGGACGACCTTAGGATATGTAAAAAAAAATCATAATCGAATTTTCCATCAAATTGAATATTTTATATATTTTTTTCTTTCAGTGTCGGGGGCTTATTTTCATTTCAAAGATTCTAGTGTGACATATTAAACGAAATGTCTCGGCATTCTAAATCAAATGGTAACAATGAATTGTTTCCACTCCTAATATGCATGTGATTTTGAATCGAATGGTAGAAATGAATTGTTTCCACTCCTAACATGCATGTGTGACGTATCAAACGAAAGGTCTCGTCATTCTGAATCGAATGGTAGCAATGATTTTTTTCCAAATTTTCTATAATGTAGACGATAGATATACGATTCGGATAATGCTTTCATATGAATAGACTATCTATCAGGCTCTGATATTCGGATTTCTTTTTCTTTGAATTTTATTGTTCATTGTAACCATTTCATCCAGTATTACGAGACCTTTCGTTTGATACGCCACACATGAATCTTTGGAGTGGGAAAATTTGAAGGAAAAAACAAAATCGAAAAAAATGAACATACAATTGATTGTACAGTTCATTCGGCATGGTATAAAGGATTTTTGAAGTTATACTTCTTTAGGCGCATTATGAAAAAATGATGAGAGTGAAATTTTAATTTTTTATTGTATGGCTTTTTACTATAAATTAGAGAGAAAAAAATAATATACAGTATGTCTCAGAAGTTCTGCCCGGTGCCCATAACTTTGGAACCGCTTGGAATTTTTGAATTCTGTTTGTTTCTAGAGATAGAAAAGGGCACATGGCCATTCGTATGGTAATATCAGAATCCAGATTCGAATCCTGGCAGTGGCTTTTTTTGACACAAAGTGTCGATTTCCCGGGAAATTTAAATAGAATGGTAC
>CM022885.1:35747667-35767799 GCA_012654025.1 Pachypsylla venusta | reverse complement strand
CCCAATTAACCGATGATGCCCTTAAAGTCAACATAATCAATGCAATAGCTCACTATCCATGCGGATACATCTAGCAGAATCATTGAACGTTGGATCACTCGGATCCAAATGTAAATTTATGTACGTGAAGCTCAATCGTAAAACTTTCCATGGTAATTTGACAAGTATGATAGAAAAAAAAAAACAACCGATTTGACAGATGCCACCAAAAAAGCATGACCGCCACAGAATTCCAACATCAACTCGCTTTTATTGATGAAAAAAAAAATCTATATATATCCATAAACAGATCAATAAAACAACACCAACATGGGTTAAATCTTAAATACATTCGCACAGGCAAAAAATAAAATGAACAGTGGGGGGAGTGAACAATATTCATTCCGACCAATAGAATGAATTGCGCGCACTAGTGAGAGCTCGTCTCATCCAATGAAATCACTCGGAGCGACCATTGCTAGAAATAATTTATCTGCAAGTTGATTCAGCCAAAAATAAATTTTAGGTATTTATTTGTTGCAAATAAAATACATGTATTTCAATGGACGTACAGTCTGTCTCACAAGTACTTTCAATGCATCAGCTTGCAATTTAATAGTTCTGTCTCGACAACTAGGGAATCTATATCTACATTTCCACCGTAATCAAAATCTCTCGGATAATAATCAATTCATTCATTGATTCTTTTTAACTAGCAGGCTGCGCCCGATTCGTTTGGCGCCTTAGAGGCATGGCCGTACCCGTGCTAATCCATACTTCCATACTAATATATAAATGCGAAAGTACCTCTGTCTGTCTGTATGTATGTTACGCTTTCACGCTTAAACTACTGAACCGATTTTGATGAAATTTGGTATGGAGATAGACTAAACTTTAGGAAAGGGCATAAGCTACTTTTTATCGCAAAAAAAGGGGTTGAAACTATAAACGGCCATGCCTATAAGGCGCCAGGCGAAGCGTGCGTATCCTGCTAGTAGTATTATATGTGTTTCCATACAAAATGGGTCACAAATCGAAAAGGGATGGAGAGTTTAGAATTCTGATATTTTCTGCGGTCTCCGCCTAATTTTTCGATATCTATCACAGTTTTGTCTAAACAATTTTATTATTTTCTAAATTTTATTTTGCCCGATTCCTGATTAGAACTTGTATCTCTGGAATGGCAAATTTTGATAAACTATATTTCTAAATTAAGCATTAAGAGGTCACCTAAAATTTGCAGAGAGAAAATTTTAGGTCAATTTAGTCAACAATCAGAAAATCGGCTGTAAGTCGAAAGCGGTTTATCTTTCTGGGTTTCTTTTTACACCTAAACCTTCCTCATGAAACTCTCTATTAGTAAAAACCACAGGAAAACCCCGTTCAGTAGTTTATGAGTTTACCGAGTACTCAAAGTAACCTTTGGAATCGTTTCAAATTTTTCGACCCGTCCAGGATTCGAACACGGAACCTCCTTGGTGCAAGTCGAGTGTGATGCGCACTCTGCTAAGGAGACGACCGGATCATAATAATGCTTTAGTTACCTTTTTTTAAAAAAATAAAATAAAATGTATGTACGGCCTTTTGAAACAGGCTGTGGTATATCGTCATGTATTTTTGCGAGAATCATTATACTCCTATGCTTTTTCTAAAAATATGACAACTAGCCGCGCGTGCACTAGAGACAGAAAATCACATTATTTTCTTAAATATAGTGTCATTGACTGAGACAAATAATTGACCCTTGAAAGCCACTCGTTGAACGAAAATTATTAGCCTTCTTGGCATCACACCCCGCACACCAATAGTCAAACTTTTTACAACTTTCTTCTTACAACACCACTACCTGTACTCAAACTCCACTACTTATTTATCCGGAAACGTATATTTTTCATGTAGGCATTTTTTTATGGAACCCCTGAGTATGGTGGTGGGTGGGTAGCTGAGATCAAGTGGAACATTTTTTTACGAAATTCGTTACTGTGTCAGACGAAGCTAAACCGGGTTACGGAGTGGTCATGTTGGACAATTTTCAACGTCGCTTGGTGTGTTCTGTGTGATCGATCAAAAATTGGATGAACACTAAATCCTATTATTTGATGGTTATTTCTAATAAGGCATCAACATTTTAGAAAACAAAAGAAAAGTGGGGGAAAACCTAAAAAGTAATAATTTTTTTTGTCCGTTTTGAAATGTGATTCGACATAAAAACATTATTTATGTTATTATGCCCCCAAAAATAACACTGCGTGCTATAAAAATTCCCCGCCAAGTCAAGAAGTAGCTGAAATCGGCAATGTAAGCTGTGGCGTATATTATACTATTGTAGCTACCGCTTTATTTTGACTTGGCGGGGCGGAGCGCTACCGCGCTCCTTAATTATTGATTAATTAAAAAAAATTGTTAATTTTCATAAAATTATTTATAGCACCAAAAAAATAAATTACATAGGTGATCACATATGAAAGTATTGCCAGCATCTATGGCACGTTGAATACACCAGTTCCCGTTAGATTACTGAAGTTAAGCAACGTCCAGCGATGTTGTTGTATGTGGGTGTCAACGTGGGTTCGCGCCTTCGTGTTCCTGCCTTTTTTTCCGGCCCAACCCAGGCTGGGTGAGGTCAATGTGGATAGCTGGTTTGCAAGTTTCCGGCGAATGGAGGGTAAAACCCCCGTCTTAAATGGCCAATATATGTTAAAAAAAAATAAAAAAAAAATAATATGAAAAGTGCTTCTCTTCGAGACAATTTGTGTAAAAAGATTTTGAAAAATCCAACACAATTTGTTTTCCCTCATTAATAGAGAACCTCGAAAATGGTCCGATTTCGGAGGGTAAAACTCCCGCCTTGAATGACCAATATATGTTAAAAAAAAAAAAAACATATGAAAAGTGCTTCTCTTCCTGAGACATTTTGTGTAAAAAGATTTTGAAAAATCCAACACAATTTGTTTTCCCTCATTAATAGGGAACCTCGAAAATGGTCCGATTTCGGAGGGTAAAACCCCCGCCTTGAATGACCAATATATGAAAAAAAAAAAAAAAACATATGAAAAGTGCTTCTCTTCCTGAGACAATTTGTGTAAAAAGATTTTGAAAAATCCAACACAATTTATTTTCCCTTATTAATAGGGAACCTCGAAAATGGTCCGATTTCGAAGAAAAAAAAATAGAAGCTCCAATTGAAGGCCTGGACACAACTATACAATTAAAAAAAAAGCGCAAACAAAATGACAGCCTCACAAATTTTGAAAAATGTTCGATTAAACGTTGTTGTTTTTTTCTCCTCGTTATGACAAGTACTCGAGTATAATAAATGAGAATGTTAGTTCAGATTTTTTAAAACGATATCACAAAAAAAGGAAAAAACAATTTGTGAATTGTCATATTTCCTAGAATATTTTCTGATGAACGTTAACATGATATTGTGCTAATTTGGAAGACGTTTGATAGCGATTTTTTTATTAATTTTATTTCAGTGTGGGTTCAAATTACAATTGCTATGCTCAGGTACTGTTTTAAATAAATTTAACGGTGTTTTCAAACGGGGAAAAAAGGAATATATTTAATCGAACATTTTTTTAGACTTAGTGAGGCTACCATTTTGGTTCAAGCTCTTTTTTCGAACTTCTAAATTTATAGTTGTGTTCTGGACTTTTAATATCTAAAATTCTATCGTAATTGGAACCATTTTCGTAGTTCCCTATTAACACGAGAAAAAAAATCGTGTCCGATTTTTCAAAATCCATACTAATATTATAAATGCGAAAGTAACTCTGTCTGTCTGTATATATNTATCGTAATCGGACCATTTTCGCGGTTCTTTCTTAACCCATAATTTAATTTTTTAATTTTTTTTTTTTTTGCATAAAAAGTCTTAGAAAAAGACGCACTTTTCATATGTCGAATCACATTTGAAAACAAACATAAAAGTTGATCACTTTTCAGGTTTTCCCCATTTTGCTTTTGATTTTTAAAATATTGATGGCATATTTGAAATCACCGCCATCAAAAACTTACTTTATAGTCGTATAAGGCTGATTTGTCCTCGCGATGGACGGTTCTACGCACCGAGACTACTTGACACACGCACACCAGCCAAGGACCATCAAAATCTTTTCGATAACCTCATATCAAACTATTTCTGCCATTATTCCAAACATGAATGCAAATGCGATGAACAGTTGATTTTAAGGAGAACACTGCTACAATAACAACGAGACTGATTGCACTCAGTTGAGTTCCGGAGTTCACGTTTAACTGTGTATGAATGGAACTTTCATCTCTAATCTTATTTATTTCTAAAAATAACTTCAATAGAAAGATTCTCCTTGGTCTTGTGATCAAATCAAAACATATACAAACACGAAACAAAAATATTCGAATATTTTTGGAGCCCCTGAAAATTCCCACCTCGCAGGGGATTGAACCCGGGCCTCCAGCAGAGATTCTAGCGATTTGATCACAAGACCAAGGAAACTCTTTCTATTGGAGTTCTTTTAATAAATAAGTCAGATAAGAGATAAAAAATTTCATTCATACATAGTCAAACGTGTGCCCTAATGACCCCTGGTCCGATAATAATATCCTCAAATGGGGCACTATTTGAATATCCCCAACACGGCTCTGTCTTCCTAGAATACCATAGTTGAAAATCAATCAATAGTGACATCATCGTCTCGGATGGTAGATGTATGAGAATGCAGCTCCTAAGAATTGTTTTTTACTAGTTAGTTTTAAATTGGCATCATACATCTAATCTTGCAGGAGTTCACAAACCCATGTGAATCACGGTAATATAATTATATCAGTAAAATTATAATAATGCAGTTGCTTTCTGTATTATTTAACACCATCAGCTCAGGTGGACACGGCCCGTGAGGATGTCACTTTTACACTATGGAAGTCAGTAAGTCACAATTGGTTTGGAAGACATTATAGTTGATATGTACCTACCAAACATATTTTTGATTGGATATCAAAATTGATTGTGTAGACGCTTAAATTTAAAGGAATCGGTCAAAAGTGGTAAATGTGCAACTCACGGCGTACGCGAGCGGACGGCTTTTCGATTTTTGGATTCTACGTACCTTGAAACGTAAAATATGAGAAAACTCTTTTTCTTGACGATTCCAAAAATCTTGAGCAATATTTTACATAAATATCCAAGACTAAACTGACCCGCGCGCGACATCTTCTTGC
Source organism: Pachypsylla venusta (assembly GCA_012654025.1). NCBI lineage: Eukaryota > Metazoa > Arthropoda > Insecta > Hemiptera > Aphalaridae > Pachypsylla > Pachypsylla venusta. Next base: position 35,762,618 of record CM022885.1, on the reverse strand, counting down.
ATATAATAATAAAGAATTACCGGAAACATATTTTGTGTAGGCAGTAAAGGTGTCTTAGAATATAAACTTACCTTTGAAGATGGCTAAAGAAATAAATAAAGAATACGGTCGGAACCAATCCGTTAAGTAAGATCTTGCTTCTATCAGCATATTTAAATTTTCAATACACCGGCATTAATATATAAAAAAAAATCTTAATCTAAGCTTTTAAATAGATAGTATCAACCGCATAAGATATACATAATGTAAAAACTATTCATTCAAACAGAAATAAATAAAAATAATTTGATTTTTTACATTTTAAATGTAATTATCAAAAATATTTACAGAAATAAAAGTTAGGTTTTTAATTATTTTTTTTTTTTTTTTTTTAATTAAAGATTATCAAAAGAAAACAAAAGTGAATTTAAATAATCCTGAATATCACACTAACACACCGAGAAATCTTAACACTCCGAACAGCCGAGAACTCACTCTGAGAGGAAGGATTCAAAGATAGTAAAAAGTTTTAATATGGAATTGCTTATTTTTATTTTTTAAAGTAGATTCTCACTCGCTAGCTCGGTTCTTGTCTTGACTGTAAATTTCTATTAATTTTTGGTATTTCCAAGTTTCAATGAAGGAAGCAGTCAACTAGAAAATAATCCCTTTTTCAGTTTTTTTGTTAAAATCCCTTTTAAAAAATCCCACAAGATGAAAGGTGTTTATGTTTATTCTATACAATTTCCCTTAGATTTTTTTGGATGCGATTTATGTTTAATAATATGAAATGATTTTTTTTTTGCTATGAAACACTCGTACTAGCCTCCACGAATATTTATTTTGTACAGCATCGCATGAATATTTAGACAAAAGATTCATATGGTTAAACAAAAATCGCCTCCAAAGTTAAATTTTGAAAATAAAATCACGTATTAAAAATTTAAACTGCCTTAAAATGTACTTTTCCCAATCATAGAGATTGCCCGTCCAAAAATTGATGTTTTAGGGATATTTTTGAGGAACCAGATTTGGCATTTTAACTTCCAGAGCCAGCTAGTTACCTTATAAAGTTAACCGATTTGCGTTTGGACTGACAGCAACTTTTAAAAATCACCATCAAAAACGTTTCAGTTGTAAAAATCAAAGCAACAATAAATAATGAGGGTCTCGACTACACGGAGAAAAATAAGAAATTTCCCCAATCAAAAATCCTCCCCTAGTTTACTCCCCGAAAACAAAAAAACGTGGTGAGATATTTTTTATTACTAAAAAATAAATCCCTCCATTTGGAAACACTGATTTTGATAATGAAGATAATATAAATATAGGGAGGGTGCGCGAGTTGAAGATATTAGAAAAGGGTGGGAACCTAAAATTAGAAAACAAAATATAAATAATCTTGTGTGAATGTCATACGACTTTCATTATTAAACAAACATCTTCAACTTTTATTATTAAACAACATGAAATCCAGCTTTGCATATAAAACAAGATAAAGGAAAAAATTGAATCTACAGCAAGATTTTTGACAAGATTAAATAATTTAAAATTAAATAAACAATCATTATTTTTTAAAAAAATATACAATAGTTATTTTTAAAATGATTTAAGTAACAGTTGAATTATTTTAAAAAAAGACAATAAGAATCCATTTCTAAAAATTTAAACCAAGAAGAAAAAAGATCAAAACTTAAAAAGATTAAATGGTGTGCTTTCAATAGGTCTCTGGCTATCATCATCAGACCAGGTGTCGAGTTGAAAGCTCACCAAATTTAAATCTTTCAGTTTAATCTATTTACCTACTTTTAATCCTTTTTTTTTTTTTTTTTCAAAATCATTTAAATGTTAAAAAAAAAGGTTGGACCAGATGTGCCAATTTTTCTTTATCAATGTTCTGATTTTAAAAAATTGACAATATCGATTCAGAGGTGAGTTATTAAAATTAATAGTACTCAGAGCTAATATACCGTTCATGATTTAACTAGGTAGGTAATTCAACTTTTTATCGATTTTGTCAATTTATTATTATCCACTGGTCAATTTTTCTTCTTGTCGAGTTGTGATAGTGTTTACATCAATCTAGCATCGCTCTGATCTGATGATGGCAGTGTGAGTACTGTTGAAAGCTCACCAACATGAATGATTAATTTGAATTTATCTAATTAAACCCTGTTTTGATTATGTTTTGTTTATATTTTAGTTTTAAATCTTTGAATAACCTGTGAATTATTATAAGTGTTAAAGAATTTTACTTTTTAAATAAATTAAAACAAAACACTTACCAAAAACACTATTTATAATTATTTCACCAGTCATTCCTACATCCTTGAACTCAACAAGACTGATAATAAATCGAATGATTTGAAACTAATTTCTTCATAATATAATTATAAATAATGTTTTTGGTAAGTGTTTCGTTATTTTTTTTATTTGAATTAACGTCTCTTTAACATCTATTGGTCATTCAATACGGGGTTTTTACCCTCCATTCGCTGGAAACTTGCAAACCAGCTACCCACATTGACCTCACCCAGCCTGGGTTGGACCGGAAAAATGAGCCAACGATACGTGGTGATCCCAAGCGACCACCCATCCAAATACTGACCACGCCCGACGTTGCTTAACGTCAGTAATCTGACGGGAACTGGTGTATTCAACGTGGTATGATCGTTGGCTAGTGTTTCGTTTTAATTTAGTTTAAAAGTAAAAATACATTTTAGTGATTTTAGTTCCAAATTCAGTGTCGAACCGACGGTATAAGGCGGCCCAAAGTGTTTATCTGATTATGGTGTTTGAGTCTTCACTTAAAAACCTTTGAAAAAAATCATCCATACTAATATTATAAATGCGAAAGTAACTCTGTCTGTCCGTCTGTTACGCTTTCACGCTTAAACTACTGAACCGATTTTGATACCTTTGAAAAAATCATATCAAATAAATGCCTGCTAAAAAACACCTCTCGATTTTACTAATTCAATATATCACTTTCATTACCAAAATAGTTTTCCACCTAAAATAGGAGGTAATGAAAGTCGAGGAAAAAAGGTTTTTATTGAGTAGCGCACTCTGGAGGTATCTATATAGAATCATTCAAAATTCAGAGTTTTTTTCAATGGTTTTTTTTAAAAATTTCTGATTCTGAGTTTCTGAAGTTTAGGGATGGGATTTTCGACTCACTTACAGTTTCTGGGTCTGCGTACTCTGCGTCTGCGGTGAATTATCTTAAATTTATTCTAATTTACGTTTTTCAAATCAATTTTTTTCTCAAATTTTCTTATTTTAAGGTGGTTTCAGATCTTCATGAAAGTTTGTCGAATTTGTGACTTGTTTATTGATTGTGCAGCTTACGCCGAAATGAAAAACTGATTTCTCTCGAAATCAATGGAAACTGAACGTAAGTTTTTTTTTGGAGTTTGTTTTATTGCAGAATTTTTATTTGAACGAAGTAAGCTCTGGTTATAACTCTTTTATTTTTCTTTAATTTGTCTATTTACCTATCTGTTTGTCATTTTGTATCATGATTACTAACTATTCTAATATTTCTAATGAAACTTGTTATGGACATCTTATAAGGTGTGTAGAATTTGCTGATTAGTTTTTGGGCCTCATTAGAGTACCCGGTGTTTCATGGTGACCATAGTAAATAAGTGAGGTCTACAGTTCACCGAAATACTAACATATTTTTCTTTATAATTTTGCTTTGAATTGACCAAAAGTGTTCTTGTGCCTTTCGAGCCTTGCACCCACAAATTATTTTCGGTCGTTACAATTACATTATGTTGCATCATCGTAATCGATGGTAGTCAGATACATGAGATAGCAGGGTATTTGTCTAGATTGTAACCGCCAGAAATATAGAACATTTTCTCTTACTCACAATCAGTATCAAATAATGGATTTGTGAAGACTTCAATAATCAATCTATAGTGACATCATCTTCTCCGATTAGCTATCATTGCGATGTATGAGAATGTAGTTCCAAAGAAGTTGTTGTTTGCTGCAAAATGTTCCCTAATGACACTTGGTTGAATAATAATAATACCTTCAAACTCAAATGGTGCACTATTTGAATATCCCTAACAGGAAGGAGATCTGTCATGTTCAGGTGTCGTGTGCCCAGAATACTATCGATCAATGGCTATCATCGTTTCCGATGGTAGCCGGATGTATGAGAATGGAGATCTGTCATGTTCAGGTCGTGTGCCCAGAATATTTATCAATCAATTGTGGCATCATCGTTTCCAATGGTAGCCGGATGTATGTGAATGGGGAATGGTGACATCATCGTTTCCGATGGTAGCCGGATGTAAGTGAATGGAAATCTATCATGTTCAGGTGTCGTGTGCCCAGAATACAATCGATCAATGGTGACATCATCGTTTCCGATGGTAGCCGGATGTAAGTGAATGGAGATCTGTCATGTTCAGGTGTCGTGTGTCCAGAATACCATCCATCAATGGTGGCATCATCGTTTCCGATGGTAGCCGGATGTATGTGAATGGAGATCTGTCATGTTCAGGTGTCGTGTGCCCAGAATACCATCCATCAATGGTGGCATCATCGTTTCCGATGGTAGCCGGATGTAAGTGAATGGAGCTCTTGAGAAATTTGTTGTTTGTTACGAGTTTTAAATTGTCATGATATATCTAATCTAGGAGGCAAATAATAATTAACATGGGTCCCATGAATCTTGTCGATCACTGCAATACAATTGCATGAGTAACACAATACTATTACTATTCTAGAGTTGCTTTCTGTGTTATTTTACACTATTGGCTCAGCCGGACTCGGCCCGTGAGGATGACGTCCTCAAGTAACATCTCACAATCTCAAGTATGACTATTTTTATTTTGGAAGTTAGTATGCTTTACTTTTCTTCAGGAAAGTTTGTAAGTCATTAATGGATTTGAAGAAATCACGCCTTGGGCAGGAGACTATATAGCTCATATTAACCTATTTCTACCGTTTTTTTTCTATATCTGGGGCTCATTTCACATTAAATTACAAGTTAATAATACATAATCTGGTCTTTTTCTTTTAATAAAGATTTGTTATATTAACTTGTGAAATGGGTTAAACAATTGATTTTAAGAGGAACACCTCTACAACATCTTCTACGCAGTTCTACGTTCAAGGACGACCTGGAACACCTACACGAGTTGCAGCCAAAGGGCCATGAATTCTTTTCGATAACATCCTAGCAAAAAAATTTAGAAAAACCCAATCATGGACACATTCGTATATTTACGAGATTATTAGAAATTTAATACCCTAAACCTCTCTATTGGGCTTTTCGTATCTTGAAAGAAGCTTGTAAGTGTTCCCAGATAAGACTTGGACTATGAACAAGCTTGATTAGACTTTTGGATAAGCATTTTTCATGGGTGCTAAGCCTGGGATGTAGTAGCCCCGTGACTTTGCGTTTTTCGTTTGGGTCACTACTTTAAGTATACCCTGTATATTTATGAATCCTTCAGATTCAATAGTGTAAACTAATTTTCATTTTTCAGATATTTCTTCTGGTTGTTTTGATATTGTTTTACACCCACCCTGTAGATCCGGATTTGTTTTCTGATAATAAAATAACAAATTCGGTTCTAGAGAGGTTTGTGTGAAACGGTTGCCAACGTGAATGCATCTCAAGTCAAGAAAGTCTCAAGATACTGAGATAAAAGCGTCCAGATAATTTTCCAGGTCAGTTTATGGGTTTATTATTTATTTTCATGTTTATCTTGTTAGGAGTGATGCCGAGCTCTGGAGACCAACGAGATCTTAAATTGGACCGATTTCTTCTTTTCCTCAAAGATTGGAAACTGCGATTGACAAAAGATGGGAGGCTGAAATTTCTAGAATAGAAAATGCCATTAAAGAAAGTAATTTGACGAGTTACGTCACAAAACACGTTCTCACATTATATTTAGACGTTGGATTTCAAAAGAAAAGAAGTTTGCCCCCACCCGTCACGTTTCACAGTAAAAAAAAAACTTACTGTATACACCGCCTTAAAATGTGCATTTTATATCTTCGAAACATACTGAAATTTTATCATTAGTTAGATATTCAGACATTCCGGAACTTTTCAAAAGCTCTGTATCCTCCTCAGACCGAAAGAAATTTAAATATTTAATTTAAATATAAATATAGGGATATCAATTGAGCGATTACAATTCTATTTTGGTGAAGGAAACAACTTTTGGGTAAAAGGACTAGTACAAATGATTCAGAACTAAATTATCTAACAAAAAATTAATCAAGTTTCATTTTCTGAAAGAAAAAAAAAATCCTCTGTCTCAAATGAGGCAGCTGGGTCGATGTCTCATTCCTCATTCTCAAGTACTGCATAACAAATGAGGCAGATTGGTCAATGTCTACGCATTTAAAAAAAAAAATCTCGTTCAATATCCCTGTAAAAAAATGTGCATACGGTCTGTTCAAAGAGGGGATGTTATATTGACCGCGCGTTAGAACGCCACGTTAAAAACTCTTAGTTGGGCGGAGACTTTAGTCTATAGTAATTATTCTATTAAACACGTAACTACGTCATTCGTATGATCAATTATGTCATTATGTCAGATTAAATAATATTGAACTTGATTCCATCTCTGACATACCAAACAATGATTGACAGAGAACATGTCGAGAATAAATATTGAAGAAAGCTTCTCTTGAACGCAACGTGTGCTAATTGATTTGTAAATATTATACGAAATGCATCGACCCGTTTGATATTAATTTATTATTATTAATGAGCGTGTGTTTCTTGACAACTTATAATTTGTGATAAGATCAGTCAATGATGAGACCCTTTCAATTTCTAAGACCCAAAATATTCAGGAAGATGTACAATGTACTTGGAATTTCTTTTTACATTTTTATACATCTTATGATAATCTATCTTACAAATAGATATATGTTCTTCGGAGGCACAAGTATTGTACGAGTGTAGGTACTATCTTTATGGTTTATCGATTTCTATGAAAAATCGAATAATAATATTAGGCAATAAAATCTACAAAATGTTTCTGCACAGTTGTGGATAAGGTTTAAAAAAGATACTTTTAGACAATGATTTAAGGTTTAAAAAATTATACTTTTAGACAATGATTTAAGGTTTAAAAAATGATACTTTTAGACAATGATTTAAGGTTTAAAAAATTATACTTTTAACAATGATTTAAGGATTAAAAAAGTATACTTTTAGACAATGATTTAAGGATTAAAAAATGATACTTTTAGACAATGATTTAAGGTTTAAAAAATGATACTTTTAGACAATGATTTAAGGTTTAAAAAATGATACTTTTAGACAATGATTTAAGGTTTAAAAAATGATACTTTTAACAATGATTTAAGGATTAAAAAATTATACTTTTAGACAATGATTTAAGGATTAAAAAATTATACTTTTAGACAGTGATTTAAGGTTTAAAAAATTATACTTTTAGTTGGGCACTTTTTATATTTAAATGAATGTCCACTAAATTTGGAGGTCAAAAAGGTGAGGGATGTCAGTGAAAATACTGACGGTAATGACCCCCCCCCCAAAAAAAAACATTTGCTCTAACCCCGGATTAGTCAGCAACATAGTTTTAGTCAAACCTTTGTATTGCGGCCCATTTACTTATTGATTTTTCAACATTTTTCAAAAGGGAACCAAATTTTATTTCAAGTTCCCTGTCTACTTCTTCGAATAAGGGAAATGCTTTCTGCCCTTGGAACTCACGGGAATTTTCAATCTACATGGCCTCCAACTTGCCCATAAAAATAAGATTCACTGAATTTTGCAGATGGTATGTTTTCTCTACAAAACTAAATGTAGAGATATAAAATTCTAAAATAGTTTTATAAAAATATTTTAGAATATATTTTTATAAAATTGTTGATAAAACAGTTCTAGTGAACTGAGGCTAGGTTGGCTATGTACGATGGAGGTTGTCCAGAATAATATTCTGCTGGGCAACCTCCATTGTACATAGCATGCCTAGCTTAATAATTTTATTTGTAGTCGATACAAAATTATTTTAGAAATTTATATTTCATAATTACTACAAACATCCTTCTTAATATTTGTTATTTGAATGTGGGGATTGGTGTTACTGTGAGTAAGAAGTAACACAATATTAACTTACATTTAGCTTCGTAACACTGGCGTTTAGTCAACTCAGAAAAATAATTCGATAAGATCTAAAGGGACTTGAGTATTACCTAGTTCGTATTACAGCAACTAAACACGCAATTAAAATTATATTTTTAGTACGGTTATATTATTCTTCACTTGAATACTTTCCTTCGCTTTTTTAATTCTATATTTTTTCCTTCTTTTTTCAAATACGCTTACAAATTTATGTAACATGTTTAATCATATTAGAAGTACCAAATATCCAACAATTTTGGTATTGATTAGTATTTTTCTAACAGTTTCATGTGATGATGATTTCAATGATACTCAACTTCTTGAAAATGAACTATACAATCAATCCGACATTTATTTAAAACAGATGGAAGAAATTTTTAAAAATGAATCAAAAGTTCTATTTAAAGAACATATAGAAAATTTTAAATTCGAAATGGAAAATGAAATTCATGACATTGAAAATTATATCATTAAGGAGTATGATGCAATGATAAAAGCTATCAATCATACGGAAGATAGTAGTAAAGCTATGGATAATAATACAAATATTTTGGACAAATTAATGAATGCTAAAGTACGCGCTGTACAGAGATACAAAGATATTAAAAATAAATTCCATAACATTGTTGACAATATAGAAAGCAACATTGAAAATCATCATTTTGGACAACGAGCATTAGATTATATTAAACATTCATTTCACAAAATAGCAGTTCTTATTAAACTCTCAAAGAAAGATCCTGTTCTCAGTGGTGAAGTTGCTGATGAAGATGAGCAACAGAAAGAACAGCAACAAATTCTACAACAAATGCCCATCATTAATTATTTTCCACAACTATCAAATAATGTGGGCCTCTGAGAAGAAATTTTAATTTCAAAATCGAGTGAGCTGGAAACTAAAACATGTCGTTTCAATTTTGTATTCGCAGGTGCAGATGATGATCCAAATCTGTAGTGGCACTGATTTTAAACACATCAGTGGTAAAGAGCTCTTCAGGAGGATTTTTTTCTCACTTATTTGAGTATATCAAATACTCAAATAAAGGGGGTTAGGTAGGTGGTAGACAATACCTTGGCAGGGTGTCTACCAGACTGGAAATTCTGGAAAACCTGGAATTGTCAGGGAATTTTAGGAGACTGGAAATGTCAGGGAAAAGTCAGGGAATTTAGGAAAAAACGCCAAAAGTCAGGGAATTTTTCAAATTGAGTTTTTTTTATCTCATTGGCCAATTTTATGCGTGAACATGCTTTTCCTGAAAAATTTCGCCTGCGGCTCTTATTATAGTTTTCCTCTAAAATTTCGGTATACATGTTTAGGGTATGAAGAAAATTTGCTGTATAGTTTTTGGGGTCCCTGGGCCCCAATATTGTGTTTTTTGAAGTCAGATGGGGGAGACAAAATCTTGAAAAAGTACACTGGAAAATCTGGAAAAGTAGACTAAAAAACCTGGAAAAGTCAGGGAATTTCACTTTGACGATTTGTTAGACACCCTGCTTGGGCATTCACCTCGCCTGGTTAACACATAGTTATAAAATGTGGCTTTTGGTAAGTAATATTATACTTAGAGGTTTTTTAAGAAAAGAAAAATGTATAAATTTAATATACTAGATTTGTGAATTAAATACTATTACCTCTTGTTTGTTATTTCAATATGAAAATCTTTTACGACAAATAATATTCTTTGTATTATTATTAACGATTTTAGCTCAGTTGGTTGAGGCGGTAGAATTTTAACCAGGAGGCTGTTGGTTCGAATTTATCTTCATCCCCGCACAATGAATCTAAATAAAGGTCGCAGTGATAATTGCAGTTTCCATAGAGACCTGCAACCGGTTTTAAAAAAAACTTTAGGGAGCAGGGTGACGCGGCCGTGAGAGGTTTTAATTAGATTTAAAATGAATTTACTTTTGTTATAATCATTCAGTAATACATAAAAATTATATAATACCTATTTATTTAAATATTAAAAAATTGCAAAAACAACTTTTTTTCATAATTACAAAAAATATTTACTTTCTTTATTTTTCATAACTACAAAATAAAAAAATAGGTTGAAATAAAAACCTCAGATAATTGTTGGAGAATTTAAAACCCCTAACGTTGGACCTCTATAATGATCAAATTTTAACACTTTTAGTTAACCATGCAGCGGATTTTGAGGCTTTGGGTTTTGTTGATAATAAGCATTGTCCTTCCATTGAGAGTAGTCAAACTGGGGTAAGAAAGAACAGGGAACTATCAATTGATTCCTGAAAGAGAAGTTCTAAAGAAATCATTCATATTCGTTTAATAGTTGTATAATTAGAAGATTACATCAGATAGAGATAGAGGATATGGTAGAAAGATAAGATAGGATAAAGGCTTCAAAGATGCTGTGTTAAATTCCACATAAAAATTACACTCTTAAAATTTGGGGAAATGAAAATTTTGTGGGATCCATTTCTTTACGATTTTTTTTTTCTTGGAGAATAATACGACATTCTTTCCTGTTTTCTTACCTTTTAAATTTTCATAGTTCTTATATTATATAAGAACAATGAAAATTTTTGAACTTTGAAATTATTTTGTTGAAGAATTATAAAAACATACTTTCTCTCAAATAAAATAACTCAATTAAATATTTCATTGTATCAGTAATTTCTACGCTGTCTACAGAAACGACCGTTCTGGGGCCCTCTTCAGAAGTATCTACCATAGAGTCATTTCTTTTCTTTTTTCTTTTTTTAAATATTGAAATCATCCGTTTATGTCTTGCTAAATATCAAAATATCCATTGATATCTACTGCCAGTATTAATAGAACTTACCCTAATATAATATTGTTGATATTATTCTTATGAACCCATTCAAAAGCATCGCCAACTTCACAGAATAACCACCCGGTTGTTGTTTTCAAGATCTCCGCGTATTGACCTGTCAAGAAAATAAAAATAAATATTGACAAAAAAACAATTTACAAAATTATTAATAAAATCCAGACCACCTTATTATAAAAATATTTAAAACGCGTTTTTTAAAAGCACTCAAAATACCATCCTCAGGCGAATGAGTAGAATTGATTCATTCCCGTGCTATCTCTCACCTCGAGACGATGATAGACTGAGAGCAATTGACAGATCGCCTCATTATTTTTATGATACACTAAAGCAGGTTCCAATTGACAGATCGCCTCATTATTTTTATGATACACTAAAGCAGGTTCCAATTGACAGATCGCCTCATTATTTTTATGATACACTAAAGCAGGTTCCAATTGACAGATCGCCTCATTATTTTTATGATACACTAAAGCAGGTTCCAATTGACAGATCGCCTCATTATTTTTATGATACACTAAAGCAGGTTCCAATTGACAGATCGCCTCATTATTTTTATGATACACTAAAGCAGGTTCCAATTGACAGATCGCCTCATTATTTTTATGATACACTAAAGCAGGTTCCAATTGACAGATCGCCTCATTATTTTTATGATACACTAAAGCAGGTTCCAATTGACAGATCGCCTCATTATTTTTATGATACACTAAAGCAGGTTCCAATTGACAGATCGCCTCATTTTATTTTTTTGCCGCGTACCTTAGAGGCATGAACTTTCGGTTATGGAGTTGTTATGTTTGATAAACTTACTTAAATATTTATTTAAAAGTGTAAATATTATATATTTGAGACGGTCATGTCTCGTTGATGTGATCACTGATCTATGTGTGATATGGTTAGGTTAGGTTTATACGGCGATCCCCGTAGTTATGAATACCTAGTTTGTTGGATAGGACGTGTTGTGAGTAGTATTGGGTTGGGCTAAAAAAAAAATGCGTGTTGATCTCTGCGCAAGTTAGGCTGGGTGCAACTCAAGTTTTAGAACGCTACATTAGTCTAACGTTCACGCGAAGAGTTTTATCTATGCAGTCTTTTATTCAGGCCAATCTAAGCATATAAATGATCTTTACGAGTGGCGGATACCGGGATACCTAAAAATAAAAATATACTTGATACGGTAAGATTGATTTTTATTCACCTTCTGTAAAAGACCATGGTTTATTGAGAAAACTGAAAAAGTGTCTGTCTCCAAACTTCCATCTGTAAAATTGATCAGCTATGACGTATGAAAATGTAGGACCCAATAAACTGCCAGGTAAGGGGTTTTCCAAATAACCTCCAACGTAAAGATCTATATCGTTCACATGTTTGTATCCTGTTTTCAGTAACATGATGTGCTGAAAAAATATTTATCTGTCTATTAATGGTTTGTCAAATTTAACTTCACCGGATTAGCTCTACGATATTATGACAGAATGGCAAATGTATGTGACTCCGCGGATCGAACACTTATAATAAGCTAGCAAAAATGTGTTGCAACGGAATAATCAATAGATCACTTTAATAAATTAGCCAAAGATCATACCACGTTGAATACACCAGTTCCCGTCAGATCACTGAAGTTAAGCAACGCCGGGCGTGGTCAGTACTTGTATGGGTGACCGCTTGGGAACACCACTCGTTGGCTCTTTTTTCCGGCCCAACCCAGACTGGGTGAGGTCAATGTAGGTAGCTGGTTTGCAAGTTTCCAGCGAATGGAGGGTAAAACCCCCGTCTTGAATGACCAATAGATGTGAAAGAAACGTTAAGCCAAATTAAAAAAAAACTTTAATAAATTATCAAATATTAGAAAAAACCAAACCGTTTCGTTTGGTTAAAAAGAAGACCTATTATTACCATAAATTGAATCACAATCTTACATGAAAAAGTCGATTCGACAAAAATAAATAAAAAAAAAATATATGTTTTTTTAGAACAATTGAATCACCAAAGAGATTCATCTATGATTCTGTTAAATTTATTTTTTATTTAATGGCCCCACAACTGTAAAATGCAAAGGGTTTTGGGGACTTAACCCGACACTGGTGATGGAATAAATATGCGTCATTAGATTTTTTTGAAAAAAACAAAAAATACTACCGTTATTTATGATAAGGATTCATTTATTATACACCCCGACTCGAGAAATAACAACACCAATCAGTCAGTTTCCTTGAAAATGTCTGCAAAGCAGAAGAAATTCCAGTTGGAGTGTAAAGTAAGTGAAGCCTTGTCCCAAATAACGGTAGTGTTGTTCAAAGTTACCTATAGGATGACTTATATATCGTTAAATCATAATGATATTTTTCCTTCTTCCAAAAATATTTACCTCAACAGAGAAGGTATCTGCTAACTCATCAAACGATTTGACAGGTAATAAACCCGCATACTTCCTGAATTCGTTATAACATGGCATTCCATAGTCCCGTTGACGTTGAATACTTATCGTGGTCAAGTCATCCCCATATGGTTCATTTTTGAACGGCTGTTCTTTTGGTTTAATTTTGTTATTTATCTGAAAAAACAATAATATTAATGTTACAGATATACCTACAAGGTCTAATAGTGAAATGCGTTCATTGAAACCACATGCTCAAAGGGCCCCCAAGATGGCTGGTTCTTCGTACCGGTGCTACCCATGCCCTCGGGCATGGCCAAAGACCATCAACACCGTTCTGACAACAACTCACAGTGTTTTTCCTCCGTTGGAACCAGTGGTGCTGCTCCAGATACTTCCTCAAAGAGTTGGTATATAAATCCTTGCTAAACCCTGAAGTATCTTATCGTTGTCGTCTATGTATGCTGGCTGCTCATGATGTAAATCATGAGCAGCCAGCAACTATCCATCAAACCCAACTAATCTAGAGCCGTCAGCATTATGGACAGATCCTGTTGGAGAGGTCACCTTTCTTGGCCTGGAGACACAGTGAGAGTCGTTGAGAACGTTAACAACAACAACATGTTCAATGACTATGGGTTCAAACGAAAGTACACGCCCCCCAAGCTGTCTTAATCTCATTGCCCATTTGTTTTCTTTCAAAGAGAAAGGAACTAGTTCAGACCTTTTTCTATTTCTTCCAGAAATAGTGGTGTTTTCATGGAACTGGACAGGACACGCAAAGTATTTAGCGACGAATTTAAAATTGCAATAAAATACTAATTTTTATCAAAACATTATCCACAATAGTCTCCGCTTCAAGTATGAAAGATAATATTTGGCATATGGTCACCTAAAACGGACCTACACTGAATCATAGGGACATTGAAGTCTATGATGATTTGCTGACAAAATTTCAGCCAAATTGTGGCAATAACTCTTCTGATTTCTTCTTATAACTGTACGATGGAGCTTGGTTTGTCAACATAAACCTTCTACAAGAGCACACTGGAAAAAAAAGTATTTTATTAAGTTCGTCACTTATTCCTGAACACCCTCCATTAGTCCTCAAATCACCCCAAGGAATAATTTAAGTCTGTAAACCAGGGGGAGCGGACGTACACTAAAGTCTTCCCAAGCATCTTCTTGCGGTTGAATAAACTGTGTTTGCAGTCCTTCCAAAATGTGATCAAAATATCCTTGCACAATACTCGGCCGATGCATCCATTTGGTCAAATCAACTTCAGCAGATTTTCCACTTTTGGCGATCATCCTAAAAAGAAGAATACATTCATCATTGCAGGACTAGTGCGATATCTGGTGGGAGATTTTCGCTATCATTCCACTCATCCAACAGTAAATTTTACAAAGTGAAAAAAAAAACATACATTTTCATTAATTTATTTTTCTATCCCACAAAAAACATAAATGTGAAAAATAAGGCCAAGTCCCAATCCAAAAAATGTCGGCCCATTAAAGTAGTGAGATCCAAATAAAACACGGCCAAGTAAGAGCACTATCAAAATCGGTTTTAAATTCAATGTGTTAGATCTTGTTATGTAGTAAATATATTCAATGTGCTAGATCTATTAATCTCGCT
>CM022885.1:35725200-35747584 GCA_012654025.1 Pachypsylla venusta | reverse complement strand
TAAGCTCTACAGCTTTTAACAAATTAGGTATCGTACCTTGATAAACATTGCATTAAAAAGTACTGCCCAGGACTCGAACCCTCGGTCTCTAGGTTACGAGTCCCCCCCCTGCATTTTTTCTATTAAGTATATTGTGCGATTGTGCCCCCCCCCCAAAACAAGAGGGCTATATCCGCGCATGTATATAAAATCTTACCATACTACTCCAGGAATGATTCCGTGTAATGTTCGGTACGCTGCTGTCTGAAACTCGTTGACTGTAGATGGATTTACATAGTCTCTGTAGATGTCTGTTTTAGCATCTGTATTCAAATTATATCGATGAGTTAAATGGGGACCTGAAATACAAATAACCAAAATGTATTTATTTTACATGCAAAGCGTAGTTTGAATTATTTTTGTCAATATCCTTTGGATTATTTATTTTCAATAATGAACGTTTTTTAACTCTTGATAAAGGTTGATGCTGCAATGGTAACAGATAAATAGTGGACTGATAAGCAGACTTGAATGCGATCTTTCCCATGGGTGAAGAATTACTTTAGACTAAAATGTGGGTTCAAACACAGACAACCCATGGAATTTCATCCTTATGAATTTGAGATATTTACCACTAGGGTAGAGGCCGGGATTATCAACATCTAGTGGGGCGTCCTCAGAGTAGCATAATATGCTATCCAACCCTTACATCACTTTCCTCGATGGACACGAAAAATAAATACCTACCTCTTGATTTTTTTACCCTTCCAAATTCGATGATTTATGTTTCCAGTTACTAGAATCCAAAAAATCTACGGTACCTTGATACTACCTAGTACTAGTTTATAGTCCGCTTTTCCTTTTTTTTTAAAACATCTTTTGTTTCAAAAAGGTAATAAGAAATCACCAATGAACACAACCAAATCAACAGCGTGGCTCAAATAATATTTGATCATTTAAAAAATCGTCCTATGCAATATTTTTGGAAACTGATAAAAGAGAAAAAGAGCCACTTATTATATTATATTCGATGGATTTGTGATGCTTTGCTGCTGCTGCTAGACTGTAGACTGGTTAGTAGCAGTGTCTCCAATGTCAGTACTATTTTATTGAATTCAGTACCTTTTCAAAAAATTCAATACCTCAGTACCTTTGGCTAGAAATTCAATACCTTTTTAGACTTTTCTTGACAAATTGCAAAAAAGCACTTCAGACTCTCTTTTGTCTCAAAAAAATGACTGTGAAGTTGTGAAGATGAAATTTTTAAGGACTCTAGGTTCTAGGGTAACTAGGGTTCATTTTATACAACGGACAACATTGCACTGACAACTGTGTAAACGGTTAAATTCAATTTTTTCTTTCTTTCAAATATCACTTCAGTCAATACTGATGATATTTTTTTAACGATACATAGATCGTGATCAGTAAATATCAGAATTGACTGAGTACGTATTGCATGGTGGACTAGGAGGTTGGGATTGGGGTTCATCCCAAGTTCAGCTTTTTATATAGGTATTTCATTTAATCCTGCTTTTTGTCTTTTAATAATATAATTCTATATTATTTACCTCATTATGGTTTTACGGATTCAGCACAAGGCCGGAATGGAGCAATAGTTTTTCCGAATGTTGCTAGGAGTTTTTAGGGATAAGCGACTTCATTAGAAGATTTAAAAGAACAAGTTTGTTTATTTTATCAATATAAGCGTTAAGATGAACGTCCCCCAAACCAGAGAGGTTAGGAAACGTTTTGATCGGCCATGCCTCGATGATGTTTTTTTTTTTATAATAACTCGAAGTTGATTACTAAATTCGGAAAAAGCTATTGCATCATTCGGGCCTTATGTCACGTCCTGTTTTTACTTGTCATCGTATCCCAATTTAGCCATATTTTCAGGGTTGTTGTAGTATCTAGTGCAAAATGTATCCCGTTTAATGTTTTTCATGTATTAATACATAGTAAGGTTTAAAAAGTTTAAAAAAATAGGTACCTAGCATGGGGAAAAAAAAATCTCCCTCAAGACTCCCATAATATTATAATTTTTAGGGAAAGAAGGTGGTTATAAAAATTCAATACCTTTTCATTACCTTTTTTTGGCAAAATTCAGTACCTTTTTTTAGACCCAGTTGGAGACACTGGTTAAAGTAGGTTGGTGGGTTTGGACGGTACCCGAAGATGATAATAAAAGAAAGATTCTTCCGGATCATCATAGCTTGTAAATTTTTGCGGTCTTATTGATAGCAAAACTGGACGACAGCTTCAAGTGAGTAGAGTTTTTTAAAATTTGTTAGGCGATGGTTATGTGCGAGTATTTTGTACAGTAACGTATTGGACTGGTTGGTTATGTACACTCGGACGAGTGTTTTCAAAACTATCGCCTCAGGTTGATTTTTTTCATTTTATATTTAGAGCAGCTGTGGGAAGGTACCAAGTTTTACGATTAGGTAAACAAAGAGCCGGTTGTACATGGGTTCTACGCACTAGGACGACCTGGAACGCATACCATCACAGTTCCAGCCAAGGGCCATCAAAATCTTTTCGTAAACTCGTATAAATCTGTTTCTACCATTTTAATGAATCATGCATCTATAAATGAAAGAACGGCTGATTTCTTGAGAAAAACCGATACTAGATTCCCGAGTAATAACCACTAGTAGATTCCCGAGTAATAACCACGCCCAATGTTGCTTAAGTGATCTGACAGGCACCGGTATAGGTAAGGTCTCAGAATTTGTCTTTTGCTAGATAGTTTTGTTCAATTCACTATTAGAAGTAATTTTCTGATGAATGCTCCAACCAAACTTGAAGGCTTCAAAATTTGGTAATGTTTTACCCCTCTGATTGATTCACAGAGATCTGGACGGTTTTCATACAGTGACTTTTAATAAATTAACTACACCACGAACTAGTTGTAAGAACATAATTATCACTGGCCTGGAGAACGCGGATTCGATTTTCGTCCTGGGCGGATAACGAGTACAATTTGTTCTCTGCTCGACTTGGGCCATCTTTCCTATTGCCTTGTGCGAATATTTAGAATATTGTAGTTAAATATCTATTCATCAAACCATAATAACCTCAATAAAAATATTTAATTAATACAAGTTTGTTTGCATGTAAAGGGTTCCATACTTAAACATTATTTGTTTATAAATGTAATGCTGTGATGGCTTCGAGGTTTTATTTTCCGAGGTTAAGATCACATCGATGTACAATCTGGAAAATTCAACTCCCTTCTTTTCGTTTCTAAGATAGAAGAGAACAGTGAAAATTTTGTTAATTCTAGTAATGCTGTGACGGCTATGTTTGTCAGAGTTTGTGTTCTTGTCATGGTCAAATTCGTATCAGTATACTATCTGTCAAATTTTTAGATTCTTAAAATTTCAAATACGGTTCCTGAGATAGATTTAATTCTTGTAATGCTGTGCCTGTCACATGATTTTATTTCAAAAAAAAATAAATGATAGGCAGTTGAAATTTTGACAGATTATATATTGGTGCTGTCATAACTTTGGAAAATAATAACAAAAAACCGTAGATATCACAAGATTACAAGGTTAAACAAAAAACAGATAAGGGTGAAAACCAAACTGGTGAGTTATTGAGTTTTATCTCAACAGACTGTGTATTGGTGCTGTTTTGAAAAAATAAAACAAAACATAGTAATCACAGTATTACAAGGTTCAACAAAAAACGGTTAAGAGTGAAAACGTAACTGGTGAGCTGTAGATTTCTATCTCAGAATCGGTAGCTCGAAGAGTGAAGCCAGTTAAAATTGGGTCAGATTGCGTATTGGTGCTATCTTATATTTAAAATTGTGAGTTCATTGTGAATTAAAATTGAAATCTTTCTCGTTTCAGCACAATGACCAGCTTGCCACAATCATACCGCGCGGATTGCGCTTCAAAAATCACCGAAGATACATTAGGTATGTTATGCTTAATATTTCATTACCCAAACGGTTGATCCAAGATAATTGTGTTTAAATACCAGAGACTGGAAGATTGCGTATTGGTGTTTTCTTATAATAATATAAACCACGTTAAAAAACACTACCGTTATATATGACGAGGATTCACTTACTAGTAAGTGAATCCTCATCATAAGTAACGGTAGTGTTTTTTAAAGTAACCAATAGGATGTCTAATATAAATTTGTTAAATTATAATAAACCACGTTCATTGTGAGTGTTCTGAAATGTTCACATAAAACAAATACAAATCTGTCTTGCAACAGATCCACCACGACACAATCGTCAATGTAGCAGGAAACTGGAGGCCAAACCGTGTATTCGGTGCTATCCTCACAAATGAAATAGAGGAATCGGAAAGCGCCTTCCCAGATCTGCAAAAGTAAAACTGGCCCAGTTACGCACAACACCTACTGCAGAATTACAAATCTTGGACAAGTTCAATCACTGAAGACACATCATGTTGGTCATCATTTCAACTGCCCGGAAAATCCAACTAACCTAGAACCGATGACAAATCGAATTAAGGTGGCAGCTTCCTTGACCTGGAAGAGCAGTTAACGTCGTCAACAATGGTAACAACAACAGGAGAGAACATCCCAAAAAGTAAATAAATGTAACAGATATTCCTGAACATTTTTTGACCATTTCATTATTTTTTCTAGCTAAATGTAAAATTATCAGGAAAAACATCTCATGCTGTTGGAATCTGAGAAATTTATTTAATGTATCAGAGATAAAATTCTGTTAATCCTGTGATAAATATTTCTTTTGTGAAACGTTCCTGAGAACACTTTTAATACGGAAGTGGTCTATATCTTTGAGATTTTTCAACGTCATTTTTTATACAAAAGAACTTAAAGTGGAAGATGTGTTAAACATACGATACGTAATTTGGTTTGTTTTTATTAAACTTCAAAAGAAGTGGACATTTTATTAAAGTTGTTATTGTTTTCAGGTTTTAAAACAATGGGAGACGGTCTGGAAAGACAAATCATAGTGCAGGATGGAGCACAATTTATTGGTATCAAACAGGAACCAGTAGAAAGTGATACAGAAGACTTCACCAACAGAATTGAAGATGGCAACAGTGGAACCTATGACATGAGTCTACTACTGGATATAAAGATTGAAGAGCACGACTCTAAGTATCAACCAGATGAGAAAAATCAAAATTATTCTAAAATGCAATTTTTTTCAGCAATTGCATTGGAACCTCTTTGTTCATCATTCCAAGAACATGTCAGATTCAAATGTAAATTCTGCTATAAATCATTCTCTAGGAACAGTTATTTAAGAATACATTTATTATCTCATTCTAGTAAGAAATTATACTGTAACCAATGCGAGAAATCTTTTGCATCAAAAGATTATTTAGCCACTCATATGAAAATCCATCAAGGTACAATATTCAAATGTAAAAAATGTAACAAAACATTTTCACAGAAATGTAATTTAAAAGCTCATATGAAATTACATAGAGGCGTTCGATTCACTTGTAAATTTTGTGAAAAATCTTTTACAACAAAATATTATTTATCTTCCCATATATTAAAACATAAAGGTATCGGGTTCAAATGTAATCAGTGTGAAAAAAGTTTTACAAAAAAATGTAGTTTAAAAGTACATCGATTGTTACATGATGGTGTGAAATTCCCTTGTGATCAGTGTGATAAAATATTTTCACAATTAGGGAATTTAAATAATCATAAATTATCACATGAAGGTTTTGTATTTATATGTTATCACTGTGATAAACTATTTACGAGGAAAAGTCATTTATCTACACATATGTTAAAACATAGAGGTATAAAATTCAAATGTGATCAGTGTGATAAATTATTTTCTACGAATGGTAATCTAGCAAATCATTTACTTACACATGAAAATTTAAAATTCAAATGTAACCAATGTGAAAAATATTATTCAGAGAAAAAATCATTGTCAAGACATAAACAGTCACATAAAAATTTAAAATTTAATTGTAGTCAATGCAGTAAAAGTTTTTCATCGAAAAGCTCATTGACTCGTCATAAGTTATCACACAATGGTATTATCTTCACTTGTCATCAATGTGATAAATCATTTTTAACAAAAAGATATTTGGACGCTCATATGTTATTACATGAAGGTATCAAATATAAATGTAACGAATGTGACAAATCTTTTTCAACAAAAAATTATTTGGCTACTCATAAATTATCACATAAAGGAATTATATTTCTGTGTCATATTTGTAATAAAACATTTTCAACCAAATATTATTTGGATACTCATGTACAAATACATGAAGGTAATATATTTAATTGTGAACAATGTGAAAAATCTTTTTCAACGGAAAAGTTTTTATCTTCACATATGCTTGTACATAGGAAAGAGGCTTTAAACAAAACGTAAGTTGTCAATCATATCCTAGCAACGTCATAATATGATAAGATTTTCCCAAGTGTCTATACAACACCCGAACAAAAGGGCCCCCCATAAAAATAGGAAATGGACTTCGGACAAATTGACTGAAATTATGGTGAGAGTTAGTTTTGGGGAAACGCCAGCAGGTGCCCTTTCATTCGACCAGCAGGGGTGGATAGAGGGACTAATATAAAAAAATAGATTGTAGATCAAAAGTGTCAATGGGCATCCGTGTAAACAAAAAGAATATTGTATACTTTTAGCCAATACAGTGCAATTTTCAAAAGTACCACATCAAAAATTAATATATATATATATTTTTTTTTCATAAAAAAAAATAGTATTGTGAATAAAAGAGTAGGCAGTTTTGAATTCGTAGACACTTAATTATTATCTCAAAAAAGGTTATTTTTCAATTTTTGGGCCAAACACCTGCTACAGATTCAAATATTTTCAAACAATCGGATCATAAATGCCATGTTCAAACAGTCCATTTTCGACCTAGGTACACTGAAACTTTTGATCTACACCTGAAAAATTTTGCCAATTTCCACCTTTTTGTGCGGAGTACTTTCCAATTTGATATTCAACAGCATTGTAATCAGTTCTTGCTATGCCTCGCTGAGAGGAACATAATCTGTGTCTGGTATTATTTTAATTTAAACTGGATACAAAGGAGCCTTAGTCATCTTTTTTGTTCTCCTACTTTACAATTTCAACACCAAGATTTTTTGCAGTTTTGCATAAAGAATATGAAATTTTACTTGTATTCTGAACATTTGTGATAAAATTAATTTGAGCTAGTAGAAATCTTGGATTTTTTTTTTACTAAAAAAGGAGAGGTAGTTGACATCTCCTATCATAAATGATACAAAAGTTCCAGTACCTTCTGCTCAAATCAATTTCCTTTTTCTCACATACCTACCTACATGTTAGGAACATTATAAATGCAGTCATATTATTCTAATTCTACTATCATTATAAATTGTGAAACTTTTTTTATACGCTAAAATTTTATGATAAAATATATCAAAATATTGGAATTATTAAAAAATAAATTAAAAAAAAATACCTATCTACCTATAACATTTTTGGCTTTATTTAAAACAACTGGGCTTTGTGTTTTATAAGTATAGATGCCAGAAAGAGACTGGTGTCTCTTTCTTTTTGGTGACAAGGTACCTCTTATTATACTTGCACCAGGTGTGCAATAGTCCTAACTAGTGGACGCAGCACTTGGAATTCCGAAAGGAAAGGCCGCCACAATCAATAATCAATAATAATGCACCATGGGAGATGGGAGCGTAAATTGTATGAGACATACATATTTGACAAAAATTCAATGATTTCCTGTAAATAGGCCGACGCTTGGTAACAAAATACAGTTTGCGACAGAGAAATCTTGTGTTTCTAAAGGAGAAAACACACACTAGTAGAATGGGAATCAGTTTATGGAGTGTAAGCATTTGATTTTCTTTTCTTTCGTGGCATTCGTAAAAAGAAGCCATTTATGCTTCAGCAGTTCGGCACCTCATTTTTGCGTATGGCGGTTTATATGAGATTGGGAGAGTCAGTGACACATGTCTAGTAGGGAATTATTATGAAGATTTAACATTACTCGCTCTGTGAACCTCCTAATTTTGGGTTCAAAAATGAATAAAAAAAACTATAGAGGCTCCTCGCACTAAAGTGATAGAAAAATATGTCTACGAATGACAATGGAGACAGGGCCAATTCTAGACATACTTTTTAGTGAATGCAAACAATATCCTGGCGCTCCTCGTACAAGGGGGTCTGGGAAGATTGGGTTAAAAAAAACAGTATTAAATTTGTCTAAATTTATGAAAGCTGCACTTTACTAAGGATGTCGATATTAGACATTCGATATATCCACAATATTTTTCTTTAATTTCACCATTCCCCAATTTTATTTGGAGTCTGCGCTGCTTTCCTTAATTCTACCATGCCACGAACTTTTTTCGGTGCCTACTCTCTTTAGCTGTAACCTTTCCAGGCATGGTAACCCTCGCTTGCTTCTCACAGTATCCATAGAAACTGCCTAGAAATTCGCGTATTGTTGATGATATTTGGGCATTGGTTTGAAGCAGAGTATTTTAAAGACTGAATGGCCTCCTTCGTAACACCAAACTTTTTGTATTTAAACGGGCTTAGGACAGTCACCTAATGAATCTGCCTGCCTCTTTGGACTACATTATATTAATATCGAAAAAAATATCGGTATCAGAACGCTATGCTGCTGCTTTGAGGTAGTAATTAAATCGGAGTGTTTTGTATGTGTGGATCTTCTCTATTTCCAGTGGCGTAACTAGAACATAGGGTTTATGTTCTAGGTATTCCTAGGTTCTCTATTTCCAGTGGCGTACATAGAACATAGGGTTGTCCTTGGTGAACTCTTCAGTTTGAAAAACAATGGTTTTCCACTGTTCCGAAAGCATAAATTAACCACAAAAGTAGCGCTAAATTTGTGAATTAATATTAATATATTTATCTCAAACTAAAACTACGGAGTTCGGCAAATTATAAAAATCGGTCCCAAATATATTCGTTTATTCTTTCGATATATCGCCCATCTCCTCTTCGATCTTCGACTAGTAAACAGTTAACAGTTTAACACGTAGTACATAGGTATCATATCAGGTACATCTACACAGTGATAGTGAATTTTCGTTAAATTTTAAATAATTTACTTTTCGAAAATTACATGCTGTAGAGTGGGCAGTGGCAGTTATGTAATGCCATAGAAGGAGAAGAGTAAGCGATAATGAAGAATCATTCGAAGCAGAATGAATCACTGATAAAATATGATAAATGTAGGTAGTAATCCTATGTTGACCTCACCAGATGTTGCTAAACCAAGTTGTTCGTCTGAGAATTGGTGTGTTTCACTAATTTAGTATGGAACACTGATTAGATGGATGGTACTGAAGTTACCAAATTTCACTTGAAGAAGAAATGAAACAGTATATAAGCATTATCTGAAGATCCTTACCTACCAGCTTTGTACGAGGGTAAGTTCACAGAGATATTACTTTATCAATTGATGATGAGTTTCACCAAACTAATTGGTGTAATTGCAATTTGTTGATGACTTTCCATAATTGTTTTGAAGCAGATTTTTTTTATAGCTAGATGCCCTTGCTAACACCAAAGTGACCGAATCTCCCGTATTTACAAGGACTTGAGACCGTCACGTAAGGAATCTGGCTTACTCCGCTCGGTGGCTACCTTGTAAGTTTCCAGCGTATGGAGGGTAAAACACCATCTCGAATGACCTTTGTATTTAAAGAAACGTTAAGCCGAAAAAGAAAATATGTGAATCGTTTTTTCTGTTTTTAGGTAGATAAAATGAGATTGAACTCAAAACTGACAATTCCTCCTGAGATTTCAAAACACTTAAAACCTTGCCAAAGAGAATGTATACGATTTATTTATTCTCATTATATTTATAAAGACGGTGCACTGTTAAACATGGGTGACGAATCATATGAAATCCTACCGCTTACTATCTTCATATCTCTGCTTATACAAAACAACGAGACGAACAATGCAAAGACCACCAACTATTTCCTGATTGTCATCCAAGAAGAACATAAGGAAAGACTTCAAAGATGGATTCATTATTTCAAATATTTCCGAATCATAGACACAACGCAATATTTAAGCAAAGATAGTATTCCTTCTAAAACTGCATATCTATTCATAGTAAAATCAAAAAGACTGAATTCTTATAAAAAATTTTTAAAAATAAAAAAATGGACTTTAATAATTTTGGATAATTTTAACGGTAGCTCAATCTCATCGGAACTATCATATTTTAAAGAATTTCAATCAGAATGTAGATTTTGTATTCTGAATAAAAATATCTTTTCAAGTAAAAAATATTTCTGGTCAATGTTTGATTGGATTAATAAATCAGATTTACTTGGAAAAAATTATCGTCACTTTGAGAAACATGGTTACAAATATTATAGCAGTTCTCAAGGTAGCCATGTTGGAAGAAAAACAAAGAAGGATTTGTTGAAGATTATACGAGCATCTATGGTTAAGAGGAAATTTATTTTGAGTAAATCGTTGATGAACTTGCGAGAGAACAATTTGGTTGATTTTGAACAACCTTGGATGGTAAGAATTTGAAAGTAATTATGAATTACTAGCTAGTGTGCCAGGGCTCTTAGAATCATGTCATCCTAGCTTTACAAAAATTATTTTTTTTTTCCTTTGCGGCGAAAACGGATAGACCAATATACCAAATTTTGCAATACAATCAATATTTTCAATTTGGTACATAAGAATTAATTATTTCGGCGAAATTTTAAACTGAGTAATGTTCAGGAAAAAATATCATTCTAACTATACTTTTCTTTATTTTAATTTTCAACAGCATCAGACGATGTCGCAACAGACAAAAGCGCTCGTGACTGTTTTACATTTATTTGTAGTTTGATACAAACATTTTTTTAAAAATTTATATATTTTTTTGTTTGTCTTTTGTACTTTCGAAAACTTATCCATTGTATGTCTAGAATTAACTGATAAATTTTTGGGCCCTATGAGCCAAATGGTGGCCATTTTAACTGAGTGAGTTCTACAATTCACAGAACTACTAGTTTTGTCTGATGTTTTGAATAAGTATCAGATTTTTTTTGTCAAAAATACCAGTTTAAACTCCTTGTTTTGGCAAAAAAAAAAATGCAATTTTTTAATATGAGTAAGCTTTAGATAGACTAAATAAATAGCCTAACCCTTGCGACTCATTCAGACTTGTTTTGTGTGAGAGTGAAAGAGTCGAACTATAATATTCTGACCAATCTCGAGGTAATCGATAAAATTATTTTTCATATTTTCAGATTTCGGAGCCAGCCTCTACTTCAGAGATTCAGACTATTTCAAATCCAGTCTCAACTTCGGAGATTTTAAATACTTCAGAGCCAGCCTCAACTTCCGAGATTCAAAATATTTCGGAGCGAGCATCTACTTCAGAATCCAATCAAAATAATCTTCAAGATAATATACAAGAGATCATTAACCAAGACGAGGATAAGCATGAACCGGTAGAATTACAAGAAACGGTAGTTGAAAATCAGCATCAAGTTGAGAATACAGAGTTCAACTATACCAAATTTCTTGACTCTTTTCTATGACTAAGGGGCCCGTTTTTTTTCGAATTTATAGTTCTAATATATTTGTAAAAATGTGTTTTGTTTTTTCAGTTAACTCTGTTTTTTATTGGTTGAAAATCAAATTTAACCAATAGTGGTCAAACTACGTATGAGCCAATATGATGGTTTCCACTAGAACCCAAATGAATATTTCGATGACTGTGTTCCACTTTCTTACTAGTCTGTTTAAATGCCTCGTATGGAGTCACTTACATTTTATTTTTACCAGTAATTTGGTAATTCCCTTTACAATTTATTAGTTGTTATTACTGTTAATTTTTTCTTTTATTTATCTCAATAGCTCGTTTTATTAAATTATTTTCATTTTTATTTTTTTTCTTTGGCTTTTACAAATAAAAAAGATATGTATATAATCGTAAATTTCATATGCTAAATACAAAATTGGTTTGTCATTAAAACTTCTATTTTGGGTTCAGTGGATCCCATCACATCAGGCGTTTTTTTTTTGTCATCAAACAGAGTAAACCAGATTATTTCAGAACATACAAAGCAAGCAATTAACTCTTCCATAGGATTGGGTGAGACTTGCTGTTCTCAATTGTTTTTTACTTGTTTTGATCTTTACTTACATCTGATTTGTTTGGATTGGTAAAAAAATATTTATATCGAAAATCAATATTACATTTTTAATCATTATTTAAGATCTATGTTTTTGCGTAACAGGTCTAATATTCTAGTCACATATTAATATTCTCTTTTTTAATAGACTCTTGGATATTTTGTCTATCTATTTTAAATTTTATCTAATCGACTTTTCAGAAAATATAATGTGAAGGTATAATGAATTGAAATTTTAAGATAAATTTGATTTTGATCAAATTTAGGTGTTTGAGAATATTTATGAACGGTAACGTTAAGCCATCAGAATTTCTGTTTTTTTAAGAACGTATTGGTATGATACTTTACAATATCTTCACCAGAAATGAGTTTTTCTTACCGATGTTTGATCAGACTGTCACTTTTTTTTTTCAAAGTTGTAACACAATTCAGAAAGTGTTGAAAATAAGCAAGAGTATTTATTATTATTAAGCTGGTTGCAGGTTTCTATTGAGACTGATTGCAATTATCAAGGCGACCTTTTGTTTAGATCTATTGTGACCAGTATTTCGAAGAAGAGGAGATGGAGTTAGATTCGAACCAACAGCCTCCTGATTACGAACTTTGAAGGTAAACAAAAACTCTTAAAAAAATTATGAGTTCAGTGTGAATTCATTCGGATGGTGTTTGTTCATAATCATGCATGGTCATATAATTTAGCATCAACATGATTCCCCACATTGTGAAAAGCATTAGCTTAAAATAATAATACATTACGCCTCAGCAACAATACTGATTTGGAGTTTTGAAAGGTGGAGGAAATGAAGCAGAAGAAGAGGGGATGTATACATGTGTATACATAATTATGTGTTTGTGTATATATGTATTATACATCTATTACATTAGTTGGTTATATTTTAACAAGTTTTATGGTTATATTTTTATAGGTATGTACTATGTATTATTCACTATTCAACAAAATTCCAATAAAGGCTTACTTATACAGTATATGCCACTAAATTCTTACCTATTAAAACTGGTACCATTTCTTCATATGTTATCCATTGTACAATTCCAATGACAGTTTTTCTTGCTTCTTGATACAATCGTTCATCATTCCAATGAGGATTGATTTTTTTGAATTCTCTTGCAAATATGTTGTGTAATCTTAGAAGAAGTATATGCATTGGAGTAAGGAAAGCATTCTGATTGGCTCTTGAGTCACCTGAATCAATCATGAATAACCAAGAATCATTAATATAATTTAATTTTAAATTAATACAAAAACACTATCTATTTACATAAAGAAGTTTCGAATCTTTCATCATAATGGTCGGGTCGAAGGATGGAAAGTGACATTAATAATGATATACATATAGGTTTTTTTTTAAAAAAAAAATCTACTGTAGCTTTAAACTATGGACCCCTTTTCCCCTCCAAAAAAATCGGACAATGCAAAGGTCTTTTTCCCAAAAATCCTCTGGATCAACATTGATACTTCAAAGTTCTTATTCATGCTGCGTTTACACCTAGTTCCTATCTAACCTTTTTTACCGTGTTTCCCCGTGAACGGGAAACACGGTCAAAACCTACTGAAAGAAGAGACAAAAGTGCAATGGGAACATCTCCATTTAATTACATATGCCACTGAATCATCACATTTTTCACGTTTCAGTGACAAGAGGCTATCTCAAACGTGTCGTTTTTCCCCTGTCGGTTGGAAAATGTTCGCAATGGTAACACCCCAATTTATATGTTTGTTGCACACGGGAAAAAAATATTAAATATAATTATCAATACAAACCAGCAAAATAGCATACAGCTGGCTCTTTGGGGTGAACATCACAAACAGAATGTGGTTTTCCATGATTAGGGGGAAACTCTTGTCCACCAATTTGTTGAGCTTTCAGAAGTCCTCCTTTGAACAATCGTAATTTTTCAGCAATTTTTTTAGTTGATCCATATATGGGTGAAACATCCATGAAATGGGTTACATCGATAACCTAGTTAAAAAATAATTATATCAAATGCAGGGTGTAACAAAAAATAGTTTCCTTAAAACTACATTTTTTATGGCTCAAATCAGAAAACCATTTCTGAACGTTAATTTAGAGTCGCTGCGATTTTCTTATAGCGGTGTTCATCTTGAAATCAACGATTTTCCCCATTTTTGGATTCTGATTTGGAAAAATGGTGAAAATAGATCGATACGAGGTTATCGATAAGGTTTTAGTGGCTCTTGTTTGGAACTGTGATGATGTGCGTTCCAGGTCGTCCCGGTGAGGACTGTGATTTTCTTTCGACAACTTTGTCATTAATGTAATGCAACAGAAAAATGCGCGAGACGTAGCGCCATAGTAGGAAAGGGGTCTTTGTAATAGTGTACTATAGGCTTTGGAGTATAACTTTTGTTATTGTTAACGTTTTCGACAATATTCATGCTGTTTACCAGAGAGTGACACAGTCCCAACAGTATTTGTCAACCATATTATATTATATTCTAGGTTGGTAAGATTTGATACTAAAGATTTTATTTAATACCAGATCTAAGTACCAGCATTTGGAGTAAACCAGTAGCCGCCCCAGAGTCGAAATATACAAGAGGATGTTGTCGTCCGGGCAAAAAGTGGCGATATTTAGTCGGGATTTTTTTTTGTCCTTTTGACTTGGCCCGTAGAACCAATCGCTTGTGAAGTCTGAGTATACCTTATATGTATCATAAATAAATGAAGCGTTATTTTTATAATTGTTTAAAGTGCAAATTTGGATACCTGTTGTACCGGAGACAGAGAGCAGCCCAATTCATCAGTGGTTAGACCTCGTACCATATTTAAACAAGATACAGAATGGTTTGAATAAAATGGATCTTTGTTTACTTTTATTGGCATGCAGATATCAGAAGGAGCAGACTCATATTGTGGGGAGCAACAATCAAACTTCTCTGAAAATAGATCGTGGGCGATGGATTTATATTAAATAGGCATAAAAGTAGATGGAAAGTTCTTGGACTTTTGAGATGTGCAGATCGTATATAATCATAGAAAGACGTGATATCGAAGGTTAGATTTAATTTAACCAGAGTTTGGTGAAACCCACCAATAGTGTGGTGGTATCTGATTGTAGTGTAGTGGTATCTGATTTCCGCTAGTCCAAAGTAGTGTGCGATCAAATTTTGTATTCTGAAAACCATCAGAATACAGAAATTTGTAAATGGTTTACTTGTGAGATAGCTTGCAATAGCGGACTAGAAAAAAACGACACTTTTTTTCTTAATTAAGCCGTCCACCCACCATTACTTTTATATTTCAGTGTGGAGCAATTACTGATGCTGTTTGTGATAGTGTGTGTAATAGTGAGGAGATGGTGATTCTGTGGAAGTGATGAGTGAGTGAAAAACTCACCCATGTTAAGAGTGTCATGTTAAGTGTGTGTAATGATAAGTGCTGATAGTGGTGCAGGATAAAGTAGATAATGAGTTTCTTTTTTCATTATTTCATTATTATTATTTTTTTTAAAAAAAAAAATATATACATATTATGTATATATTTTAATAGGCGCACCCACCCTCTTCTAAAGATTATATTTCCAATCTTGTGTCGAAGAGGGGGATGGAGTTGGATTCGAACGAACGGCCTCCTGGTTACGAATCCACCGCCTCAACCAACTGAGCTACTGAGGCTGTTTGCTACTAAGGGTATGTGTGAGTAAGTGTATAATACGCGTTTGGGGAACACTTGCGACAATTTTTTTCTTTCTTTTTTCCTTTACTTAACATGAGTTTTTCATATCGAAATGATAAAAACAAACAATGCTATTGTTGCAGCAAGAACGGAAACAATTTGACCGAAAATCTAAAGGATTTTTTGTAAAAAATGACTGTTTTTATAGATGTGATTTTTGTAGTTCCCGAAAACCTAGCAAGGGGCTGCAAATTTTAAAGTTTTGGGGAAAAATCGGAAACCAATTCCATTTGTTATCATTTTTTTGTCGTACTTACATGTTTTCCGTCTATTATTTGTATACATTTGAAAAATGAATGGACCATTTTTTTTTTTTTTAATTTGGCTTAACGTCTTTTTAACATCTATTGGTCATTCAAGACGGGGTTTTACTCTCCATTCGCTGGAAACTTACAAACCAGCTACCCACATTGACCTCACCCAGCTTGGGTTGGGCCGGAAAAATGAGCCAACGATACGTGGTGTTCCCAAGCGGTCACCCATCCAAGTACTGACCACGCCCCACGTTGCTTAACTTCAGTGATCTGACGGGAACTGGTGTATTCAACGTGGTATGATCGTTGGCTAGACCCTTTATTGATTTTGTTTTTATAATGAAATATCTTTTGATCAAAAATGAGGTTTTGGCTTTCAGCCTTGTTGGTAAAGCTCAGTCAAGGTATATGATAAATGTTTGGTGCATATTACCTTTCTTTGGAACCGAGTGTCCAGTGTCATGAGAAACAAACTGAGACCAAGATATTAACAGAGTCCAATAGCGAATGTCGTCCATTGCTTTTTTGCTTAATAAAGTTTGAGTCCGTAACAATCTTGCGTTTGGCAGTTGATCACCAAGGGCAGATAATCTGGGAGATAGTTTCTCTGTAGGTAAAACAACAAATTTTAACTATTGTAATCTTTGTATTTACATTATATTATTATTTACCATATACGTACTCAGCGGAAATATGAATTTTCTCAAATATTCCTTATCTCTAAGGAATACAGAAAGAAAGTACAAAAGCTATAAAATGTTTATCAATAACATCAATTATTATGTATAAAAAATTAATTCGCACAATTCATGTTTATATTCTGAAGCAAAGTGAACACCAATGCACAGGAAGTTTATTGGTTCTAAACAGGAATCATCTGCGAAAAATTGTGAGTTTTCTGACATTCTACAGAATATTCAAAAACACCTACATAGACTGGAACACGCCAAAGTGGAAGTGAAGAGACCCTACGGTCTGGAAGAAGAAATGGCAACTTAAGGCTGTACCCAGGGTCCGAGGGGTCCAGACCCCCCCCCCCCCGAAATTTCATTTTTTTATGCATAACTTATATAATATTGTAAGGTGTAACTCATCATCTCCACCACCACTACCATCAACATCAACAATAACAAAAGGAACATCATCAACAACAACAAAAGGAACATCATCAACAACAATCGTTGGTGATGCGCTGAAATACTAAAATCAAAACTTGACCCATTCATAGGAACACAATTTTAATCAAACGACCTAGATAGACCATTGATATAAGAGTATGCTCTAACCTCTGACACAATAGATCTCTAAGGTCACCCTGATGTCTGTCAAGTTTCTCGAAACCCACTAACCAATATTAATATTTAAATTAATAATAAAAATGCTGAAATTCTTCTAAAAATCTAAGATAAGAATGAGTTCTACGCACTTATCGTGCGTTGAAAAATTTCCCTCATGAATACGAAAACGATCAACATATTACTACTTGAAGATATGAACAACTTACTATCTGCATAATCTGCCGGGAACAATCGCACCAGTGGAGAGTATGTCATACCCCACCAAGGAAATTTCATATTATTACAGGACCCGTCGTAGGTTCTGAACAGAGCACCGGGTTCACATTTTTCATATTCGTATTTATATTTATGTCCGTATTTTGACAGAAAGCATTGATCGCCAATATTTTGATTTTCGTATGATTGTGGATAGGTCCCTCCCAAGTATGGTGGATATTGGCTGAAATAATATCACAAAATATTTTTGACACTCGTGGAAAAGAGTTAAGAGCACTTTCACATTGGTCATACAAGTATCAGTTTCGTTCTATTACGAGAATTTGCGAGACTCATAAAATTACGCTTCCTAAATATAGACGCAAGATTTGAATAAAACATGATTTTTTATAGAAATGTATGCGAAGTACCCTGGGGAGTATACAATGTATACATGATACAACACACTGTGAATGTTCGTGAGAAATTCGCTGGCACATGCATGTGTACACTTTTCTCAAATAAATTCGACGCTAGTCGAATCCCAGAACAATTTCGAATTTCCGATTTCCATACCAGAGTTGTAGTCTTATTGCATAAAAAGGATTCTTAGATAAACCAACAGAAAATAATTCAGAAGTGTGAAAATCGGAATCCAATTCTGGTCACCAAAAAGGGAGATGACGACCAGAGATTTTTCCCAGGTCGTGTAGGAGGGTCAATGATCTTTTCTTTTTGGATAACGAATAAGTTGTGTTA
Organism: Pachypsylla venusta; assembly: GCA_012654025.1. Taxonomy (NCBI): domain Eukaryota; kingdom Metazoa; phylum Arthropoda; class Insecta; order Hemiptera; family Aphalaridae; genus Pachypsylla; species Pachypsylla venusta. Next base: position 35,729,242 of record CM022885.1, on the reverse strand, counting down.
CCTACTCTCCGCAATATAAAAAAAGTAAATTTTTTGCTCAGTAAAAGAAGGACAAAATAAATCGACAAATGAATTTTCACATTTCAGATTCGAATAGGTAAGAAATTCCACTAAAACCTAAAATAAGAAGAACAAATTTTGTACATGCCTCGCCGTTACGATAGCATAAAGTGAAATTAAAAAAATTAAAATTTGAACCATTTTATTTTTACTGTTGAAGAAACCAAGAGAAAAAATACGTTTTCTTTTTATATTTGAAACTCTTTTTGTAACTGACACTTATTCGGCGATACTTTAACCAGAGATGTTTTTGGCGAAATGGCATCGCTTTGGATTTTATTTTTTGAACATAATTAACTTCTAATCCGTTATATTATAACTTACGTGATAGCATTACTGCTTCAGAAATTATAAACCATGCATAATTACTGGAACGCTATGGAACGGGTGTGTTGTTTGGTTTATCAATAATTCTTTGTAGGTATTAAAAACAGTCTTAGTACCCTCAAGTATTTCATTAAAATTCATACCAATTGCTTTAAACTTTATGACAATGTCCCTTTAATAAGTTTTCGAGGCATGTATTGTTTGTATTCAAGGAGTTGTGGTGCCTTTATTATTATTATTTAGAACCTGGTTACAAGGCTTCCAATTTGAAGCCATGACAATTATCATCACGACCTTCAGAGATTTATTGTGACCTGAGGTTTGATTCTATCTGTCCGACCCACGGCCGTCAGTAGTGGCAGCCATGGGTCGGTCCATAGATTTTGTTCCCTAATTTCCTCCAGAACTCAGTCCTCTTTCATTAGACGAGTCAAGCTCCGGATAAGGAGGTTTTGGTTATAAAGTTTTTCGAGATCATATTATGTTTAAAAAATTCCGTATCTTCTGTTTTCCAGCGCCCTACACTTAAATAAAAAATGGATTGCCGTTTCTTCTTCCAGACCACACAGCCTACACTCAACCCCCTCCTCTCTAGCGAGTCCTCGTCTGTAGTGCCTTAAATACCAAAGATGTGTATTGATTACAACAGCATTCTACATTAGCAAAAAATGGTTTGAATACATTTCCCTTCAAGGAAAGCAAAGTTTGAACTGTCTTATATTTTAAAATTGGGTTTAAACAAAAACAACACATTTCCCATTAATGGGTCGGCGAAAATCCGTCACTGCAGGCGAGCCTTTCTTTGTACTTTTGATAACGGACTGGTAGTTAATATTGAATATTAAACTATGCCATGTAAGTTTCGTCTACTTGCGAGTTCAGCACCTGCATCAGCAAGGCTGATAAGAATTTGGTTCTCTGTTATGAATCAATATAATGATTTTAGTAGTTAACCAGTAAATTCTAAATATGCGTGATTCACGATAACACATGTATTGAAATATTGGAAATCACGAGAAAATTTATAAAATAAATAAACTGTATTGAATTGAGTTTAACTGAGACAAGCAATTTCAATATAATGCTGACGTTTGGGTATACGAAAAAGTTGATATAACACGTTATTTTTATTATTAACTAGCTGTTTCCCCGTGCTTCGCTACGGTTACAAAATTCAACAACAATTTCGAGATCGCAAAATTAAATCTTCTCAATTTTAGATATTTGGTGGAACCGACCCCCAGAGTGAACACGGCTCCTATTTAGAAAATTAAATATTTTACTCAAGGAATTTACTTTTTGCACTACGGAACACCTTCGTATTAAATTTCAGTTTTTTTTGTCATCTCGAAGTGATAATTCTTAATTATGGGTTTTTGGTGGAACAGACCCCCAGAATGAGCACCGCTCCTATTTAGAATATTCAGTATTTTATTCAAGAATATGACTTATTGTACTACGGAACACCTTTGTATCGAATTTCATCATCCCTAAGTGATACTTCTCAGTTCGATTTTTTGGTGGTGAAAACCGTCCATAAATCGGGGAGAAACCAAAAAAAATCAAATTTTATATTTTTTATGTGGTCCTTATATATCATTTTTCGTTATCTCCTTCAGTTTGCCGAGGAAAATACTAGGCTACCCAGGGCCTACCAGCGGTCTTAATAATTGAACTGATTAGTTTAAGGTTTAATGCTTAACAAACTACATCAAGTATTGTACTAGTAAGTATAATAATTGACTTATCGGGCTGAGGTCTATTTTTTAACTGTTCTTTTGTACCAGGATAACTCTCGAATGTGTGATCCGAGCTTTAAGCAACTTGGTACGGACATTATTATTTGTTATGTTCACAGAATTCATAATTTAATCAGTATTAATAGGTTTTAGAACTCTATTTGGTCATTAAGGCTTTTGTCACGGCCTGTTTGATAGTATTTTTCAAGATTTCTTTTATTACACATTGTATCATATTAATAGATAATCGTATAAAGCGCATAATTAGACTAGCGGATAAAGATGATCTGGTGTTCGCGTTAGTGTTGTAGTCATTTATAGAAAAAAATATCTTAATCAAATTTTTAAAAATATTTTTTTTAAAAAAAATATTGGGCCCCCTGTCCCCCCGGGGGGCAGGGTATCCAAAATTTTCAAAATCGAAAAGCCCTTAACACCAGCCATAACATATCAAAATTTTACGTTTCTTCAACAAACCGCTAAAAAGATAAAAATCATTTTTAAAAAACACAATATTGGGCCCTCTGGGACCCCGAAGGGACCCAGAGCCCCCAAAAACTATATATACAAAATGTTGTCAAATCGGACACAAATTGTGGCCTGTATCGCGTAACATACATACACACACACATATACAAGCGCATTTCGGGATGTATGATGTATATGGGAGTCAAAAGTGGAGTTCACTAACGTTCACAATTATATATTATACATTTCCATCTGGGTGAGTTCTACAGTTCTCAGAACTACTGGTGTATTTTTAATTAATTTTAAAAGAACTTTACTAATATTTTTATATTTAAAATATGCTTATTAATAATAGAATTTGTTCCGGGGAGAGATTTTTTCATACAAGAATACAAAGTGTTTTAATTTTATTGGATAAATCTTTTTGTTACAAATAATTTCATGATATTTCTGGATTTTACTTTTGAACACATGAATTAAAATTGAGAAAGTACAATTTAAATCTTAAAGAGTTATGGGTACAATAACAATACATACTTTGAAAAGAAGTTCAAATGTATTTTGTGGAACCGGGGAGGAGTGTCTGGCAACCCTTTGAATATTTTAACCAATTTTAACCCAATTAGAGAGGTTAGGAAACGTTTATACGGCCATGCCTCTATTGCGTATGTATAACCGTCCAACATGGAACCATGACGGCCAATAAAAAAGCAAGTTTTTTTTAAAAAAAATTTTGTTGTTGTTGCCAGATACTCCTCCCCGGTTGCAGACCCCTCAAATGTACAAAGTAATATGAGAAGATAACTCCAGGCAAGAAATAAGGGTCAGAAAAAATCAATTTCTTTTTTTTTAATAAAATGTTTAGCGAAGCATGGCCGTAGAAACCTTATCTAACTTTACAGTTTAGGGAGAATTTTGATCATTAAGTTACAGACATGTTTCTCAATAATACAGGGTGCGGCAATTAGTTTTCCCACTTTTTAAAAAATCGTAAGAGGGGGAGTGATAGTGGGAGGAGCGAGGGGTTTGTGATATTCAACACGAAATGACATCTAGTTTTTAGTTGTCGCAATGGTTTGGTCGAGCGTGCATCGTGCGTTCGTTGTCAAGTTGTTTTTTTAAAAAGTAAACTATTATAGCCACTCAGAGGACGTTGCGCACAGGGTATGGTTTGTACTCCACGGATCAGGTTCCTGATCGAAAAACAATTATTTTGAGTTGAGTTCACAACTTTAGGACCACATCATCAGCTTTAGGCTATATGGAGCTACCCATGTAGCCAATCGTTCTCGTAAGATTCCGTAGGATATGTTCCCCGGTCGCCGGATTTGAGTCCCTGTGACTTCTTCCTGTGGGGTTACCTCAAGGCTGAGGTCTTCAAACATCGTTCTGGGACCCTTGAAGAGTTAAAGGAGGCAATTCTGGAAGAAATCATCCAAATTGATGCG
>CM022885.1:35675977-35721007 GCA_012654025.1 Pachypsylla venusta | reverse complement strand
TATGAATCATACTCTCACAAAGGATTGAGCTCATCTACAGGGTAGATTTTTTTTCTCTGTTTACTCCAAACTCTGTTCATCATGTATGAATCATACTCTCACAAAGGATTGAGCTCATCTACAGGGTAGATTTTTTATCTCTGTTTACTCCAAGCTCTGTTTATCATGTATGAATCATACTCTCACAAAGGATTGAGCTCATCTACAGGGTAGATTTTTTTTCTCTGTTTACTCCAAACTCTGTTCATCATGTATGAATCATACTCTCACAAAGGATTGAGCTCTTCTACAGGGTAGATTTTTTTCTCTCTGTTTATCATGCATGAATCATACTCTCACAAAGGATTGAGCTCATCTACAGGGTAGATTTTTTTCTCTCTGTGTACTCCAAACTCTGTTCATCATGTATGATTCATACTCTCACAAAGGATTGAGCTCATCTACAGGGTAGATTTTTTTATCTCTGTTTACTCCAAGCTCTGTTTATCATGTATGAATCATACTCTGACAAAGGATCAAAGCATTGAGCTCATCTACAGGGTATCTAAAATAGAGCGGAGCCTTAGTATCTTGAGGACGGATTCTAATTTCGAAAAACACTGGAACATGTAGGTGTTTGTTTATCCAAAGGAGAAACTTTTTTTTGGTGGTTTTTAAATTTTTGAAACTTTCAGGGGAGACCACAGAGGTGGTGTCAACTTCGAAATCTGAAATAGAATAAAATAAAACGATTTTGAGATTTATTTCAGATCTTTAAGAGTACAGGGGCGGAGCTAATCTAAGTTGTAGTTGAGCATTTTAACTTTGAAATTTCGTATACCTTTGATTTCACGTAAAGAATTAAAAACCAATAGAAACTCACTTCCAAAAATTAAAACAATTGAAGAGAGTGTTTTTTTGCAAATCCAAATAGATACGTGAAAACAAAGGTATCCGAAAAAGTTATAAAAGCTGGAATAACTCCGGTCCTGTTTCGAGCACAGATCTCAAATAATTCTCAAAATACTTTAATTTTATTTTACTTCTCAAAAATGTATTAAGAGAGTGGTCGTTCTATTTAAAATAAATAAAATCTCTTATATTTTGCATAGTACTGATTCTCAATGAAACTAAACAATGTGTTATGCAACTGAGTTAAAACTAGATCTCACTTCCTTTCATCAATAATTTATTTTTGTTTCAGAATGAATTATGATTTGCACATCAACCGCCTCCGAACTCCACGACTGTCTTAAGGGGCGGTTAGGAGTGAACTTTTTAAATAGATTGACAATGAGATTACTACTAAATAGCCACTGTATCTACTTCTCACAGTAGATATCATGGTTCAGATTACTTCTTTGAAGTCTTTGAACGTTAAGGATTTCAATAAACCAAAATCTATCAAAACACCAGCCTTAATGCTTCTAGAAGACAAAAAGAAACCTAAAATCTGTAAATTATTTTCCAAGAAGAATGCACTAAAATCTTTACCTATGTCCTCAAAAATTGAGAATGCTTTCAATTTTGGGGCATCAAAATTGAAGAAAGCTGAGAAAAAGGTTAAGAAAAATACTAATACCTTAATGCTTGGTACGAATTCTTCTAAAACTAAAACGAAAATTGAAAAAAAAGAAAAGTCTAAATTAAAAACTGGCACTGCCTTCAAATTGACTGCCTGTATTGATAAACAGAATAGCAGTCAGACAAAGGCTGTCAAAACTAAAAATAAAATTGATAAAGTACCTAAAATTAAAAAGAACATGGAGATGTCAAAAAATGCAGAAATAAAGAATGGCAATAAAGATGTTGTTGCTCTTGCTGTACAAAATTGTGTTAATAATAAAAAATCAGAACCAAAGAAATTAAGTCCCTCTAAAAAAGAGAATAAATGCACTTTAAGTGTTAAAAAAATCAAATCTGTAAATAAGAAGCCAACCAAAGTTAAAAATGTAAACACAAAGAAAGTTGTAATTGTGACAAAAAGGGAGAAAATACCAAAAGGCAATAAAGATGGAACTGTTTCTAAAAAAATAGTTTTGAACGAAATGAAGCCAAAGGTTTTATCACCAAAGAAAAAAGTAGTCTGTAATACACCAAAAAAAGCAAAAAGTGATAAAATTGATAAGAACTTGATGGATGTGAGTAGTTCAGATTCTACAAAGCCAAAGAAAATTGTGACACAGGAAAGTAAAAAGCAAGAACCCAAGTCTGATTTGTCAGAGGAAAGTTTATTCCTTCCAATAAAAAAGAAAAGAGGAAGGAAAAAAATTGTACCTGAGGGTGAACTGGACTCGAAGAATTCTCAGCTTGTGATCAGTAACCTTAAGAAAATGGTTCAAACCAAAAAGAAAGGTGTTATAAAGAGACCAAAAAAGCAAAGAGTAGCATCACTGAATGCCCTCGCCAAAGTACACTGTCTGTATGAGAATGATGTGGTTCCGAGTTGTATCAAAACGACTTCCATCAAAAGTGTGAATTGTGTGAATTCAGAGACAGCCATTATATTATCACGGTCACATAGATCGTCCGCACAAGGTTTGCGTAGCATTGGACATCACTGGGAAATGTTGGATTCTTCTTCAGCCTCGAGTTCATCTTCTGAAGACACCAGTGATCATGAGATGATCAATCATGAGGAAAATAAAGAGGAAGAAATTGTGAGTGTGGAACCAGTTGAAATAAAGAAAACAGAAAGTGTACCTAATGAAGAGCCCAAACCAAAAGTTAAAAGAAGACGACGAGATAATGAAATCAAAATGGATCTGAAAGATATGGTCGTTAGAAAGAGAATGGCTAGTTTAAATGCTTCAGCTATTCTAGCTGCAAGTTATTCTACTGAAAAACGATCTACTGTTATTGTGAAAACCCAGGAAAAGGTAGTCAAACAAAAGGAAGCAAAGAAAAATCAAAGGAGTAAAGATAAGGATGAGTCGTGCACAGAGTTAGTACTGGGGAAGCGAGCGAGTAAAAAGAACAAATTATCAGTCATAGTAGAACATCAGGACACTGATGTGACCATCACAGTCAACCGATCCACACGGTCGACACTGCATGAGCGCGTTTGCAGTATTAATGGAATGCATTATTGTATCTCATCTACTACTAGCCACACTCAAACAGAAGCGACCACTGTAGCTACGGAGACCGTCTTGCATGCAGATCACAATCAAAACGCGGTAAGTTTTTAAACTGAAAACTCAAGCACTTGTTGAATATGGCTATAGTAATATTTTTGTCGTTTTTTTTTAGTACTGAACATTTTGTATGCAAGGAAAAGTTTGAAGTAACAAAGCCCATATAGAGTATTAAAAATATATGTATATATTTTTTTTTTAAAAAAAAAGATGATTTTTTAAATATGTTTAAATTTTTCAGCTACCTCAGTTGACCGAATCATCAGTACCTTGCAATAGTTATACACCTCTAAATGCCTTAACAAGTATGACGCCCCCTGGAGTAAATACACAAACAACGAATAGGCCTTTTACCAATAGTGCTTTTACTGCACCACCAGGAGCACATCAATACCGGCAGCATGGTAAGTGCGGCTATCGTTAGTAGTTTTCATTAACTTACTTTTATTACACAAATGAAAAAAACAATATGAAAATTATGTCCTGTCTATTTACAACAACAGCGAGGTTTATTCAGAGTACATCTTGAATGGGTACCAGGACATAAAGTTATTTCAGGAAATGAAGACGCTAACAAGTTGGAAATGAAAAGGGTCAGAATCCATCTTCATTGGGACTGATTCAGAAACTGGTATCAACAAAAATATCGCTTGAAGTTCAATACTCACGTTTCAGGAAAACCTTCATCATACCTGAAAGCTGATCTGCTTCGACTATATCAAAAACAAATGAGATCAGTGAACAGAACATTCTAGTCTCTGAAAACGTGGGAATCTATAATAAAGAAATGGGCTCTCATGTACTCTTTGCAACAACCTACTCAATTTGGGGTCTCTAAACTCTAAAGAAGAACTCGCCTAAAATTATTTTGTGAGGAGACTATTCGGTGTTCAAACTATCTGAGCAATTTAACCTTCAGTTGGTTTTCCTTAAAGCGTCTGACGTGTTGCGGATGTAAGGAGTATGCGTTACAATTTATGAGAGTCGTTGAGAACAACAATTTATGTACCATCTGATGCAACTCTATAAGAGATGATTTTATCATAATTGCGTCTGTAAGGAGTATGCGTCACAATTTATGTACCATCTGACGCAACTCTACAAGAGATGGTTTTATCATAATTGCGTCTGTAAGGAGTATGCGTCACAATTTATGTACCATCTGACGCAACTCTACAAGAGATGATTTTATCATAATTGCGTCTGTAAGGAGTATGCGTCACAATTTATGTACCATCTGACGCAACTCTGCAAGAGATGGTTTTATCATAATTGCCTCTGTAAGGAGTATGCGTTACAATTTATGTACCATCTGACGCAACTCTACAAGAGATGGTTTTATCATAATTGCCTCTGTAAGGAGTATGCGTTACAATTTAAGTACCATCTGACGCAATTCTACAGGAGATGATTTTATCATAATTGCGTCTCTAAGGAGTATGCGTTACAATTTATATACCATTTGAAGCAACTCTACAGGATTATTATAATTTTCAATTTAATTTTTCAGATTACTATCAGCCTGCCGGACCGCTCATTTCGTCTCAACCAGAACCACAACCAGTCCCATCCAATAATTCGAAAGTGCATTCAACTCCACTAAGGGTATCAGAACCAGTTTACCATCCTCCGCCCCCTCCACCTCCCCCTGTTCAGCCTCAAACTACAATGTATGCGCCTTCCTATACAGCTCCATACAATCCTTTACATTCCTCTCCTCCTAAACTCTATCAACCCCAGTACACCCATCACCCTTACTATCAATCCCAACCCATATCGTACCCTAGGTACTATCCACATCCCAAAGATAATATAGGCCCTCAACAACCTCAAACACCTTCTTCGTACTATCCCAACTATCTGCCTTCTTCACATAGTTACTATCAAAGCTCTGCGCCATCCCCATTGTATCTATACCCACCTCCTCCTGTGCCTCAAACCTATTCGTCGTCTCCATCTTCGTGCTATTCTCATCCACAAGCGCCGAATCCGAGATTAGGACCTTTAGGTAAGAACTAAAATAATATATTGCGGCTAAGACATAATATCTGTTTAAAATGGAGTAGTTACGTAAGAATTTTGTTTTAAGGACAATATGAAGGAAGGTATTAGACCTTTGGAATTAAAATAAATATAGAATTGATTAAATTTATCGACAATTCTACGTTATCTCCATAGTGTATTTTTTTCCATATATGAGTTAAAACTTGGTACTTACGTTAACTCCATAGTGTATTTTTTTCCATATACGAGTTAAAAGTTGATACCTACGTTATCTCCAGAGTGTATTTTTTTCCATATATGAGTTAAAAGTTGGTACCTACAGTGAGCGCCAAAGTTATGACATAATAACACAAAAAACAGCATTTGTATTAAATAATCATTCATAAATTGAAATTTGTTAATATTTGTATGTTGTGTTTTTTCTTTCAGACTCTAGCTACCACCATTGCCCTTGTCCAATGCAGTCCTGTCCAAAAAACGTCCATATTGGACCCCTTACCGTTAATAGTAAGGGGTTTACTAAGAACCATACCCAAACACCTTTGCCACCAGTCATGTTGGCATTACCTTCAGAATTTTCGGGCTCATTAGGTCCTCCTAGCCCTGCAAGAGGAAGTACTGGTATGCCGCCTCCACCATCACCCGCTCTCGTGACTGCTAAAAATCCTGACAATGGCCTTCTTGCAACTAGCAAATTAATTAGTGAATCAATGCAGGTTACAATTGACGACAAAGTAAAAGACAACATTTTGAAATCAGAAAAAAATACTTCTGAATATCCAAATGGGGTAGAAGATACAAAAAACAACCGCAAGAGAAAACAAACACCAATTATTGACAAAACGATTTCCAAGAAACAAGTTAATAATGTACCCTTTCATAATGTGAAATCTTCCCCGGGGTCGGATGTTGAAAATCATTTACCTATCAAAAAATCTTTCATAACACTCAAGTCTGAGACAAAACCAACGCATAATCCTAATACTCAGCTTCTCAAACCTGCAAACATGAAACATATGAATGGAGACATTAATTTACCTGCAAACATAGTTTCTAATGGGTTAAGAAGAACTCCAGTCACAAACCAATTAGAGCAAAGCACAAAACAAGACCTAAAACAAATTAACAACAATAATCTCTGCACTTTGGTGAAATCGCCAAAAACAAAGTATTTGAAAGAGAAAAAATGTTCTGAGAAAGATTCAAAACAATGTCTTCATATCCCTAAAGAACAAAAACCAGTTCGTGCTTTTGAACAAAAAGAGGCATGTCCCGCAAACAAGAAAAGTAACACAGAAAACGCTGAAAAAGACGATGTAAAAAACAAGACCAATGAAAATAATTGGTGTCCATCCAAACAACAGTTGGTCCGGAAGAATATAAAATCTTCGCCAGGTTAGTATTTTTAAAACAAAATCAATCTTTTTTGGCTGACTGTAAGTGATCGGGTCTACTGACTCAGATTACTCTTCTCAAGTTGGAGAAGAAATCTTTTAATTGTCTGCAAAGCGAAGTGTAACTCGCAGTATCCTAGGTCTTCCTTGTACGTAGAACCGGCCATCGTGAGACTGGGGTATGAGAAAATGCTCTGTACATAACGAATTTTTGTACTCACAAAAGTTAGGACTAGAGAGAATAAGATACAGAAAGATAGTCTCTTTTATTTGGCCCATAAAACACGTAGTATCAAAGAACACATTTTCCCACATTTATTATCTTCCACAAGTGAAAAACCCTTTTTAAAAAGGGCATAACAGTGACTTTGTTAAAGAAGTCTCACGTTCAGTGTCCGATACTGCTCGTAGTACGGTACTCTCGGATAAATCTAAGAATGAAGTGTTACCATTATTTACTTTTGAAATAAATCAAATCAAAACAAAACACTTACCAATCGAACGATTCGAAACTAGTTTCTTTTTAAATAATTATAAATCGTGTTTTGGTCAAATTTATTTTATTTTAAAAGTAAATAATATCGGATACTTACTCAATTATTCCTTTTACTTTTGTTTCAGTTGACTACAACGCTGTTTCCATTGAGAGATCTCCTGCTAATTTGTCTAGTAAAAGTTTGAAATGGTCTAACGGTTGGTCATGGGAAGGTGTTCCATTTGAAGCTGCTGTATTTTTATCTGTAAGTAAACTTGAAATTTAACAACAAAATGATCCTAATAAATTGCATGACTTCAATGGGTAATATTTTTGTGGTTTAGAAAATAAAAATTGTCTCGACCGTCAATGTCTGTTTAGCGTCTCTAGCGATTATAAAGAAAACTTTTTCACATTTCAAAACAAACAACACAATCGTGTTTTTAGTCGTATCACTCTTATCCCATAATTTCCAAAAAGCAAGAGGTATGTATGAAATACTTAAAGAACTTGAGGTTCAATAAGTTCTAGTGTTGTAATAAAATTAAAAGAGACTAATTTAACTTTTTCTTTTAACAAAATTGTTCTAAATATTTCGCTACATATAAATTTAAAACATTTAACGTACTATCCCCATTTAACATTTTCCATTCCAATAGATTGATGACAAAAGCAAATACTAATTACACAAATGAAACACCAAAAATACTCGGATGAAAAAGAATTAAAAAAATTAACACTTGCCAGAAAAAAAATTTCATAAAAATCATAACTGAATTATATATATTTTATAAATTTCTATATATATATATATATAAAAAAAAAAAATTGTATCGACTGCAGAAAATATTGTTGAGTCACTTGAGCTTNTCGGGACTCCCAAAACGAAAACCGAGCTCCGATAATTTTTGTCATGCACAGAGACGAAAACTCGATACAACATTGTTTTCGGGATGGTTTCCGTATTCCGATAAATTGGCGAAATCTCTCTATTCGGTTATGTAAGAAAATTCACATGTTTTACCTTTTTTTATAGTGCAATTTTGTCCCCCTTTACTCTTAAAGCGATTTATAGTGTAAATATGTGATTTGTTGTGTTTCTGTTTCGTAAATTTTAGTTGACAATACTTACTTTCCGTGTCCATCACGCTTAGTGATGGTGGTGAAAGGGTTGGATAACATATTATGCTATCCAACCTTTGAGAGCGCCGGACTTTATGCCGATAATCCCGACCCCTTCCATGGAATTTAAGTCTCAAATTATGAGACTGAAATTCCATGGGTTAGCTGGGTTTGAACTCACGCCCTACTGTTCACCTGTGAGCGCGTCTTACAACTACACCATCAACCCATACACCACATGTGATTGAAAATGTAAAAGATTTATTTAAATGCGAACTCTACCTACCTGGAACTGATATTATTCTGAATTGAATCTTTTGCGAATGTCGTTAACGACGAGCTTGCTAAGAATATGATTTTTGTTAATTTTTACAGAGTGATGAACAGCCCGTCATTCGAAAATGTTATTCTGCAATGCGACACATGGAAGGAGATATTGTTCATCCGAGAGATTGTATTTTATTGAAGTCAGGCTCTCGGAAAAAAGATTTACCTTTTATTGCTAAAGTGGGAGCACTTTGGGAGAATCCAGAGGACGGTAATGATTTTCTTAAATTTGTTTGTTTAGTAATTATCTTTTCGTTACTGGTCAACGAAGGTTTCAGCTATTGAAAGGACCAGTTAATCTTATATTGTCGTAAAAAAGATTTACCTTTCATTGCTAAAGTGGGAGCACTTTGGGAGAATCCAGAAGATGGTAATATTTTCTTAAATTTGTTTGTTTAGTAATTATTTTTTCGTTACTGGTCAACGAAGGTTTCAGCTATTGAAAGGACCGGTTAATCTCATATTGTCGTCCTCGCGATGGCCGGTTCTACGTACCAGGACGACCTGGAACGCATACCATCACATTTCCAGCCAATCACATCAAAATTTTTTCGGTATGATATCAACCCATTTCTACCATTTTTCCAAACATTCTCCGAAATGTGGAGAATGGTTTATTTTAAGAGGAACGTCGCCACTACAAGAACAACCTTAGATTTTTGTTGTGAATGAAAACTTTACGGAAGAATTTTTTATGTTGGAAAAGTTATGTGTCGATTATTTATTTATTTTCCAAATTGTTTTTGGACTTTTATAATAATTGTTGTTACTACTTCAAAAAAGTATTTTAAGTATCAGTAAAAAAAAAACATTTTTTTTTTAATTAAGGGTTAAGATGATTAAAAATTTTGAAAACTGGTTGATATGAGGTTATCGAAAATGGTTTGATGGCCCTATCCTAGAATTGTGATGGTTTGCGTTTCCTATTTACCTGGTGTGTAGAATTAGCTGTCGTCAGAATATCCACACATTGGAAATATCTTCACACACTTCACTTCTTTCAAACTTCTCTCTTTTTTTGTAAATTTTCAGGTGAAATGATGATGTCACTCCTATGGTACTACAGACCTGAACATACAGAGCAAGGGTGCACGTATCGTGATAATGAAGATGAAATCTATGCTTCACGACATCGAGACACGAACAGTGTCGCTTGTATTGAAGATAAATGTTATGTTCTTACATTCAGTGAATATTGCAGGTCAGTGAAACTCGGAATTTGTTTTCAGTGTGTGAGTGAATATTGCTTCAAAAGGTAGTTCTGAAGGCGTGATTTCTTTCGATGCAATTTTCTATGACTTAATATCTTCCATAGTGAAAAATAAATCATACTTGAGATTGTGAGAAGTTACTTGATTTAGAAAAATAGGTCATACTTAAATGTTACTTCAGGGTGACATCCTCAGGCCTACCGGGTCGACTTTACCAGAACCTATCCGAGTCCATCTCATTGTCTAAAATAACACAGAAAGAAAATCTGCAATATTTTAATTTTTGTAACTTACTGATGAAATTATATTGTAGTGAGTTAATGTACGATGCCAATTCCAACCTTTATCAGCAAACAAAAACCTTCAGAAACGATGATGATGCTACTCTTGGTTGATTGGTTGCCTATCTCAATCAAAGTGCAATGCTAGATCCAATTGAAAAAGCTAATATAGCATTAGAGGACTTCTATAGTGTGTACTTTGCAACTTAAAATTCGGACATATCCTCAGACGGGCTGTCAAAAAATGATAATTCTCTTTAAAAATTCACGATTTTAGCAGGAGTAAACGTTAAACGTAACATAATGTGAGTGTAAAGTGAGTTTACGTTTTCATGGCCATGCCTTGCTAAAAATGTGTTTTTCAAAGGAATCTTTTTTTTTTATTTATTATTTTTTTTTTTTTGGCAATCTTATTTTTCTGTCTGAGGTCATGTCTGAATTCCAAGTTATAATGTAAGGGGCACTTGCTTACACAATTCGTTATAGTAATGTCGGATGTGTTGTGACGTCAAACACTTGGACTTAGATCAGTTGTGCTCATAACTCATGAGGAGTTTACGTAGGAGTATGAGATAACGTCATCTAATACTATTTTTAGAATCTATGCCATTATTAACCCTAACATGTATTGAAAATATCAATTTATATTTCTAGGTATCGTAAACAAAAAAGATCAATAGAAAACAACGTCAACTCTAAAATCATCGTACCTCCATTAGAACATGGTCAGTATGATCGAAGAACCAATCAACCTCCTATGCAAGTTTCATCAGATCGAGTGTTCTATTGTCATAAAGTTTATGATTTCAGAACAAAGAGATTACTGAAAAATCCTTGCTGACATAAAATCAACTGTAAACATTTATCAAACGTCTTTTTAAAAATTACGAAAAAATCAAAGACGTGTGTTTTGCATCCAAATAATACAACACTGTAGGAGAAATTCAGGTAATAATAAGCTAAAAATAGCACAGAGTGTTAGAAATTGAATTGATTTAAGATATATGCTCGTATTATAAATCGAATCGGATGACCAGTACTAAAACCATGATAAATATTTTAGGTATTGTTGTAGCGGTGATACTCTTAAAATCAATTATTCCCGTAATTTGGGAAAAAATGGGTAGGAAAAGGTTGATATGAGGTTGACTAAATTTAATTGGTATGGGCCACTTTTTTTTGAACTCAGGGGCTAAGTAATTTCAATTGGTCTGATTTAGAATTGGTCATTTTAAGAGGAAAGCCGCTACTCAAAAATCATGGATTTTGGTAGAGATTTTGTGAATTCAAACTTTTTGATCTCAATTCAGTTTTTCACATCGAAACACAATTATTCCATTTTCGCAATTTCATTCAAACGAATTCCCCAATGAGTTCTTAGCATTGGATACAACATTTTATTTTGGTTTTAGTGTTGATTATTGTATTGATTTATAATTCAAAGACAATACTGAGCGGCGAAATGTTTTGGTGTTCATCATACTTTGTATCCAATATTGTTTAGTGTATCATTTATAAATACGTAAAACAGCACAAGATATATGTATTAGGTATTTAGTTTTATATGAAATCATTGAGTTTTTCCGTTTAAAAGAAAACATGAAAGCACAGATATAAACTACACAGGAGGGAGTACACATATTAATGCGTTTCTTTTGAATCAATTTTCGGACTTGAAAAGTGAATTTTTACTTTATTGTCGTAGCGGTGTTTCTATCAAAATCAACGTTTGTACCATTTATAGAATCACGTTTTTTTTTAAAAAAAAATGGTAGAAACAAGTTCATATGAGGTTATCGAAAAAAAATTTGATGGCACTTTGTGTGGAACCCAAAGCAATATTTTGTTTCTTACCAAAAAGTGAGAACACCTAAAATCAGCTGATAATTTTTTTATGACATTAAGTATTGGTCAGTATAGCATTAAAAAGGAATCCATCTTTCCTTGACACTACTTGGTATTTTATTTGTATCTGTACAAGAAAGTCACTCTGACAAAAAAATCAAAAAAAAATAAAAAAAAATCTATTATTGTTTTATATGAAATATAACTTTTTATATGTGTACAAAAAAGTCACTTTGACAAAAAAATATAAAAATCAATTAATGTTTTATTTGAAATATTCAGTAATATAACTTTTTATATCTGTACAAGAAAGTCACTTTGACAAAAAATATAAAAATCAATTAATGTTTTATATGAAATATTCAGTATAGTAATACAACTTACAGTTCTAATTTTAAATACTCACTTCATTAGTATAACTAAATATTTTTGTTATTTTATTTTTAAAATCAACTTTCCGTTGTCGTTTTTGATGTTCTTTGTTTATATATTAATTATGAGTGGTTTGATGATTTTTTTGGCAAATAGAACAATTAATTTAATTTAAGTTTTATAGGGTGTTTCTTAAACAGATTTTATTAAAATCATTTTTTTTTACAAAACATTTTGTATCAAAGTTCCAACGATTATAAAACACAATCGAATTGTTTACAAGTTGTACCGAATTGTTTACAATGATTGTTTATAAATCAAATTCTTATAATCTAACCTACATAACCAAGTCATTGTTCTCAGGCGGCTCGTCAGGTTATACATTTACGTATGAAGGACTACATCAGGCATATAAGCATAATGACATCGGCGAGAGGTGTTTACAAGTTAAAGAAAGTTAGTGATGACTCGCCCACAGATGACAGCATCAGGTTTTTTGAGTTTGTCATTAATATTTTTAATTGAAATTTTTAGTTTGTCATTAATATTTTTAATTTAATTTAAATAATAAATAGTTATTAAGGTGGCAAGATTTCGATAACTTGACTCTATTGTGTTCAAAGTAGAATATTTTTCTTCAATTCTGCAATCGTTTGACGCTTATTCTCGTATATCCGAGCTTTGATGTGACTCCAAAGAAAGAAGTCTAGTTGTCACATAACCTGGGAGGCCAGTTTTGGTCACCGTTACGTTAGAGAATGTGGTCTTGAGATTTTTCTCTCAACAAGATCAGGGTGTCACGGGTGGTGTGGCAGATAGCGCCATCATGTTAGAACCACATTTCTTGGAAAACAAATTTTTCTTTGGAATCACATCAAATCTCTGGTGTATGAAAATATGCTTCAAACGATTGAAGATTTGAAGGAGAACATTCTGGTCACTTCGGGCGAGTCATCAATAACTTTCTTAAACGTGTAAACGTGCGTCGCCAAAGTCATGGTACCCATATGTTTGATGTGTTCATTCGTAGGTAAATTGGAGGATATCAGATACAAAAAGTTTTGTTAAAAAAATGTTTTTAATAAAATTGTTTGAACATCAACTGTTTCCATGTTTATGAAACACCCATTTAATATAATTTTAAAAATATACCTCTTGCAATTATTGTAAACACTAATAATAATCTCTACGTTTTATGTAGGGATTAAAACATTTTAATGTACCTCTAATTTTTAATGTTTTACTTATTATTTAATTTTGTTTATTTGTATAATATTCATAGTGTGTATATATTATAGATTGTTATTTTTCATTATTTTACAATCGATCCAAAGCTTTAAACATTTATAAATCAATGTGATGATTCTGAATAAATTGGTTTCAGTAATGAGCGTTATTTTGATTTATATTCCAAGCATTAGTACTTACGACATACTAATATTAATAATGAAATGAAATAAGGAGTTTAATTGTGTTGAGCTAACGCTTGTCACAAAGTACTTCTCCATGTTATTCGAGATAATCTCACTCATCTCTTAAAAGGACACCACTTAACACCCCCTCACATGTTCCTTTGATTTTTAGGAAAGCGCACGCGGGGCAGCACCTGGCTGCTTCAAATGTTAATCAATATACTGTGATTAATTTTTCTTATAATTTGTGTCACTTAAATACCAAAATTCTTCTTAATCTATGGTTCCCAAAATTTAAATGCGTCATTTGAAAGTTATTAACGAAAAATCAAATGTGGAAGCAAAAGTATGTCCCGCGTTATCGGGTGTAAGAATTGTATTATTATTAATTTGGCCACGTTTTGATCGAATTAATTGATAGAAAATTATCCTGTACAAAAATTCAATTTATTATAAGAAAAAAATCTCCTAAAAATCAAGGGGTTGTGGGATGGGGTGTTAACGCAATAGTAAGACAAGTAGTGGTCACACACCCTCGTGAATTTTGAAATCAAGGTTGTGTTATACTGGAGAAGTAGGCAGTCCACTGAACCAATTGAGATCTCATTGGACATCTGAGTAGAAATCCTTATTGTAATTTTCTTTTTGCTTAAAGTCTCTTTTAGCATCTATTTGGTCATTCGAGACGGGTTTTCACCCTTTATTAGCTGGAAACTTACAAATCAGCTACCCACATTGACCAGCATCCGAGGGTTCAAACCTACTGGTCATCCTTTAAGTAAAACCTCAATGACCCTTGCTTAACTTCAGTGATCTTACAGGAACTTGTGTATTCAACGTGCCATAGACGCTGGCTTGGACACCTTTTCCATGTGTCTACTTTATTAAATGTCGTTTATTTATGTTTAATTCAAACCCCCCATTGACTTGATATTTTTAGTTTGATTGAAACGCTAATTAATTTATTAACATGGTTTCATTAGGGTTTGGAACCGGGGAGGGGTATCTGGCAACAAAAACTTGTGTTTCTCGAAGAAAAATTTAAACTCGCTTTTTTATTGGCCGTCATGGGTCCATGTTAGACGTAGTACATAAGCAATAAAGGCATGGTCGTATAAACGTTTCCTAACCTCTCTATTTGGCTTGAAATTGTTTAAAAAGAGTTGCCAGACAATCCTCCCCTGTTCCAGAACCGTTTCATTATCACTGTTAATTATCCCCCCCTCCATTCGTTATTTAATCTTAAATTACCGACAGTTCATGGTAATAAAAGACAAAGTACAATCCTCTGTATACAATATTAAGAAGTCTTCTTTGTAATACGTCACAAGTGACTCTTTAGCAGATGAAGGGATTTAGTTAACTCTTTGAAGGACAGAAACACTGCCTTTATATGACATTTCTTGGTTGACGGTTACGAGTATCCACATTTTTGAGTTTATAAATAAATGTTAGTTTGTCTAAAAATAGTTGTTAGACATTTTTGAGTTCTGATAATTCTAACGATAGCTCTTACAAACATACATACAATTAACCACTGCTCTTGAAATGTACTGAAATCTTAAGAAATACTAGATACATTTCTTTACCTATTAGCTTGTACGTACTTTTCTAACAAACCAGAGGGCTGGAGAATATTTTTAAGGTCATGTCTCGCTAAAAAAAATATTATGTTGAAATATTCGATGGAGTTAAACCCCTTTCCTCGCATCGAATTTTAGCGTCATAAGAGATCATACCTTGTATTTTAGTATTATGTCGTCAGTTTATTTTAGTGTTACTATAACCTTTTATTAAAAGTAAGGATTTGTATTAACAAAACCTTTGTTTTTCTAAAGAGTTGTACGTATATTCTTTATTTTACTAATTTATTAAGGCAGTGTTGTTTTTATGTTTAATAAATATTATTGTTTAGTTGGCACTCCTTAGTTTTATTTGAAAGCTATTTACCTATTTTTTTTATTTTAAGGAAGAAAGTGTTGTGTGTATATGTATATTGTCATTTAAAATCCCCGGTCTTTTTTATTAGAAAGTAATTTTAATTATTTTATTAAGAAGACAATGTCATTATTATTTAACAAATTTATATTAGACATCCTATTGTTGGGCGGAGCGAAGCGTAGCCTTATACTCCCTACAAACTGCAAACTTTTGTTACCCTACTCCTCCGAAACTACTCAACCGATTTTTACCAATTTTTTTTCTTCATATTCTGCATAAACCCAAGGGTGCATATATCTATTTTCAGAACNTCAAAAATTCTTGTTTTAACGGAATAATGGAACAATATGATAAAGTTTATGTGGTGCCCGAAAATTCGAGGTGAAACGGATGGCTCCGCCCGTTTTTGTCCACGGACACACCTAGTTACTTTAAAAAACACTACCGTTATTTTTGACGAGGATTCACTTACTTTTTACTTCCGACTCGAGTTTCGTCTACTTCCAGTCACCCCTGACTGATCATGTGGGTCCTGAGTTACCAATGAACACCGAACAATAACAAAAACAACACCAAACAGTCAGTTTCCTTAAATGTCTTCGAAGTAGACGAAACTTGAGTCGGAAGTGAAAAGTAAGTGAATTCTCGTCATAAATAATGGTAGTGTTTTTTTAAAGACACATGTTTTAAATCATACTTGAGAAGTAAATTTTATCTATTATAAGTGGTATGTCTTCGTATCTGGAAGTGGTTCTTAAATTTGAATTATCATGGGTGCGAGACCAAGTACAAAAAGCCCAGTTGAGGCTTAGGTGCAGGGGCTCATATAGCCCTAAAGAGGAATCTAGCTCATGAGCCCCAGAACCATGAAATTACTGCAGTAGACTTAAGTCAGTAAGATAATATTGCAGAGATACTTTCTGTGTTATTTTACAACATCAGCTGCGGTAGACTGGGCATGTTAGGATATCACCCTCAAGTAACATATCATAATTTGATTTAGTATTATTGATTTTCCAAGGTAGATTGGAAGAAGTACTCTCCATGGCAATACCAGTTTCAAATCTTAAAAATTTCTATCTTCTCGTTTTTTTTATATTAAACCATTGTTGTGTGTTATTGTTATGTTTAAAATCACACACGAGTTATTAATTTTTTTCATTCAAAAGCTATCTTAATTATTAAGCCAGTGTTGTGTTTATTACATATTATTTTTATTATTATTTGTTTAATTTGAGTTAAATATTAATTTATTTTCTTTGTTAATTTAAAAATTCTAAAATTTGTCATTTACATTTTGTATTGTTAATTAATTTAAACGCTTCTTATTTATTATTTCCACTTCTAGAAATAAATGATTGTTACTAGTAACAAATATTTGTTTCTAAAAACAAATATTTTCTTTTCTAGTAACACAAAAATTTTGTTTCTAGAAACAAATATTTTTTTTTCTTGTAAGTGACCCGAAAAATTCTATTTTCATGTAACACAAAGTTTTTTTTTCTTCTTTAGGCCACTTTCATATAGATGTAATGAAAATGTAATATTACTATTTTAATATGAAATGTTTTATAATCAGCATAGATTTTAATTTTCTCATAGTAAACTAATACGATTATTTGAGAATGGAGTTTTTTTTTTTAAAAAAAAATCATACTTATGAGAAATAAATTGGCGTTTTTTATTTACCTTTGTATTGTAAATCTATTGAAAAATAATCAAAACAAAATGCAGACTGTGGTCTATTTATTATGTATATATTTCCTTAGTTCGCTTTTTGTTTTGAATTTTTTTTTTATAATAATTATTTAAAAAAATGGTAAATAAAACTCGTCTCATAAGGTTAGAGAGAAACAACTTAGTAGATTATTAAAAAAAATAAACATGAGTGTTGCTTCCAACATTTTTTTTGTTCCCAAAAAACATTTCTTTTTGTTCTAAAAATTCATGCGCAATATTTCAGACTTATTATGACAAATTTTTAAACGAAAACAATAAGTTTCTTTTTATTTGTATTGTGAGAGACTTATAGGTTTGTGAGATGATTGAGAGATGAATTATGAGATGTTAGTGAGATGGCTTGAGAGGGCCTTTGTCTGCTGGATACGATGGAAGGAATTTTGATGTAGCACTTGATCAGATCTTATAATTGTGGCGCTGGTCTTGGTCGTTCGGAGCTTGTGCACTTCCTATGTCTAAAACTGATCTGATTCCTTGGGAAATCTCCTAGGACCTTATACTGCTATCGACTTTCATCTCTGGCAATATGATTTCTCTTGTTTATTTTTCTTGCCATGTTCGAGATGTCGTACAGTGTTTCTCTATGTTAGTTCCGCAGTGACTGGGTGTCTCTGCTTTACTACTACTTGGGATCAAGTTTTGCTAAGGTTTATTAGGTTTGTTGGTAGAGGGAGCCAAGCTTCCCTCTGACAGTATAATAACGCTATAATAACAACAACATACAGGAGTACAATTTTATTGTGCCACCAACTTTTAAAACAAAGGTCACAACAGATTTAAATAAAGGTTGCATTGATTATTGCAATCAGTTTCATTTGAGACCTGGATGATAAAAAAATAATCAGTACAGTATCTATTTTAGAAGATAATAGAACGAAAATAAAGAACGAGTCCTAATAATTCCTGCTCAAGAATCGATCAGAAAAAAATACCCTCCCCTTCAAAATGGGAATTTTTACGTTTGAAGGTACGTCGGATCCGAAAATCCAATCAATTCGTCCACCGTATGTGGTATTTTCAAATCATATTTTAAATGACATTTGTTGACAGTTTACATGAAAAACATCCGTCTAAGGTTGTCGCATTTTTCACCCATCGGTGTGGTATTTTCAAATCGTATTTTAAATCACATGTGTTGACGGTTTACATGAAAAACATCCGTCTAAGGCTGTCTCATTTTTCACCCATCGGTGTGGTATTTTCAAATCATATTTTAAATGACATGTGTTGACGGTTTACATGAAAAACATCCGTCTAAGGCTGTCTCATTTTTCACTCATCGGTGTGGTATTTTCAAATCATATTTTAAATGACATGTGTTGACGGTTTACATAAAAAACATCCGTCTAAAGCTGTCGCATTTTTCGTAGATTGCGTTCGTTTACTTGCGGAGATATTTTTTAAACTATTCTCTTACCTTATCTGAAAATGTTCAAAATTATGATTAATAAATCATATTCTCGAGTCATGGGAGAGTGAACACAAATAAAAACAACATATAATATTAAGAGCAATAAATAGTTTTACATCCAATCATTTATTTTCTTTTAAAAATAAGTTAAATTATAAAAAAAAAAAAAAAAAAAAAATAAAACNAAAAAAAAAAAAAAAAAAAAAAAAAAAAAAAAAAACGTTCCGTCCAAATTCAAAATTAACAGAAGTTTCGTTGGTTTAAGAAAAATAAAAACGTGTATCTTCTTCTTCACCCCTTCCCAATTCTATTTGGGCCAGCCCTAATTTCCATTTTCTACCATGCCACAACCTTTTGTTCGGTGTCTACTCTCTTTAGCTATCTGTAAATCTTTCTTGGCACGCTAACCCTTCTCACAGTATCCATATAAACTGTGTATAACCTCGGTTTTTCCTGATAAGACAAAACGTGTAATCTTAATATATAAATCAGAAATGTGTATGTATGTACCTAGGTTCGAAACCGGGAACGGGTAAAATATTATTTACAAAATACTAATATTCAGAATGGCCGTGCCTCTAAGGCGCCTGACAAAACGTTTAAATGTTGGGTTTTAAAGGTTGCAATATACAGGCTGGGCACAAAATAATACACCCCTCCCAAAAAANCACATCCCCCCCCCCCAATTTCCATTGTCCTTGAAAAACAAAACTAGCAATATAAGAATCGTACCGAAGCACGGGCGAAACAGCTAGTATTAAATAAGAGGCAATTTTAATATACCTTCTTTTTTTAAAAAAAACGGACTATAGAAATATATACAAAATAAATAGACCCGAGTCCGCTTTTTGTTTTGATTTTTGAGGTACAAAAAACAACAACAACATAAAATTGATTCCCTCTTGACCCTAATGAAGGTAAGTACAAAAATTATGTAAACAATAAATTTCATTTAAATGGATTCGCTTATTATTATAATCATCAAAAGAAAAAAAATCGAGTCGAATTAGAATTTCTCTTCATGGGGTCAAAAAAGTCCAAGCCTTTGTTTATGGAGAGGGAATTCAATTTATCTGTAGCTTTTACTCGTTCTTTTATGACCGCAAGTGTAGGAGTATGTAGGTTCCTACTTAAAATAATAAAAAAAGAAAAATATTTACATTTTTTTTTTATGTTTTTAAGGCATGAAACAAAAACGTTTCAAGGTGATTTTTGTACGTGTTAAAACCAAAACACTATTTATAATTATTTTTGAAGAAACTAGTTTCGAATCATTTGATTCATCATCAGTCTAGTCGAGTCGAAGGATGGAAGTTGACTTAACCATCAACTACCATCCTTCGACTCGAGAATAGAATGATCCGAAACTAGTTGCTTCATAAATTAAAATAAATAGTGTTTTTGGTAAGTTTGTTTTTTAATTTAATTTATTTAAAAGTTAATGTTTTTTTATACGCCCATTTTGTTTGATATGAACAGAAAAAATTATTCTCTTTAGATTTCCGTATTCTTGATCACATTTTTTTTTGTTCAAAAGTAAAAAGAAATGGAAATGATATTTGAAAAATATTTTTTTCGATAACCAAAAAAAATAACCCCGGTTCAAAATGTTGTGGCCATGCCTTTATGAGAACAAATCTTCTTTTAGAAATAAAATTATATCGCTGAATTCAAATAAAAAGATTTACATAAAATCCAATATCCTGAAATTATTCTTACTTTGCTGTAAAATTTTATTTATATAAAAAAAAGCCAACGATACGTGGTGTTCCCAAGCGGTCACCCATCCAAGTACTGACCACGCCCGACGTTGCTTAACTTCAGTGATCGGACGAGAACTGGTGTATTCAACGTGGTATGATCGTTGGCGATAAACAAGGAGAAAATAAATTTATTTCAATATTACTAACCTTTTTATCTTGCGATTTATTAAAATTGAGTTTACATTTAGTATACTAGACAGCAAATTCCCTATCCACATTTTGACTTGTGGGAATATAAGTCCCCAGGAATGCTATCTTTTATATCTGGTTTCAGGTCCATTAAGTATTGTTTTTCTATTGTTATAACTTATCGGAATCAGTTCTATTACACCTCAAACTATTTCATTACACTGATGCATGTGTGGTGGCATAGTTAGATTACATTTATATTATATGGCCATGTTTCGCTAAGATGATCCATGTGGGATTAAGTGAGATTACGTTCAACATGAAAATTAACATTTGGTTCAAAACTCAACAGATATTAAATGACCCAGGAAACATTATAAACCAAACCCCAAATTTCCAACTTCAATTATGCAGGTACATAAAACACCCGGCTATATTAACTATAGAAGTTGTAGGGACAAAGGACAAAGTTCTTTTATAGCCACAGGCCCAACCAATTCCAAAAATTGCTTTGCTGGATTTGGTTTTCACAACCTTTTTGTAAATAATAATGTAAAACATAATAAAGGAAAAGAGGCATTTGAGCGGGGAAAAATTTGCCGACGACAATAAAGAGAACAGCATATATTCTTCACATAAATGACCATCAAAATATTTTGTATAAAAAAGAGGAGCCAACGATACGTGGTGTTCCCAAGCGGTCACCCATCCAAGTACTGACCACGCCCGACGTTGCTTAACTTCAGTGATCGGACGAGAACTGGTGTATTCAACGTGGTATGATCGTTGGCGATAAGCGAGGAGAAAATAAATTTATTTCTACAGGAGAAATGTAAGTTAGGATATTGATAGCTTTCTCTATCTCGCGTTTTATTAAGATAAGAGTTTATTAAGATTAGAGTTTCACTTAAAATGGCTACCAGGATGCCCCAGTTGACACAATAGGCCCCCATGTCGCTGTTGTCGATAACAAATTTCATCAAAATTGGATAAGGCGTTCGAGAGTTATCGTAGCACAAAAAGGCAAACAAAAGAAAAATCACGGTGTTAAAATTAGAACCCCACTTTCTTTGGTCAATTATAATATCGACAAGGGTCGGTTTAAAGATACAAATTATTTTTGCTTGAATATTTTTCATTTTAGACTTTTCAAAAAGTAGAGTCTTGGAAGGTTCTCCAGAGAGGCATCTATTTGAGCTATAATCTTCTCGTTCTAATTGTGTCATTTCTGGCCGAGTTATTTTGGAAATTAATAAAAGGTAGGTTGCAAAATCTGGTAGACATTTTAATTACTTCAGATCTTCAACCCTCAATTCTCGCATTGTCTTGATGGAAGAAAAATATTTTTCGTTGATGGTGATGATTTAAAAAAAAAAAAATAATAATGGCCGTCGAGCCATTTTTAAAGTTTGGAATCGCATGAGATCGCATGAGAACACTTTTTTTGAGGTTTTTTCAATTTTTTTGTCCTCTTAATCATCACATTTTCCTCCAATTTTCTCATATTGACTATAAATTAATTTTCGAGCTTCCTGATTAATCGATATGTTAGGCTAAAACCTCGAAATCTCTCACTGAGCGAAAAAAACGACCAAAGGCTCACACCCAGAAATTGGGCAATTGAGCCATTTGTTTTTTTTTGTTTTTTAAAAAAAGGGCTTCCTCAACCAGAGAGATTAGAAAACCTTTTTGCCTCCCTCAATAAGACCTATAGGTAATGTAAAAGGGAAATATCTATCTAAAGTAAACCTGGAGACATTGAAGCATTGTTTTTTCGTTGAGCGATTTCGAGAGTTGGGCCTAACAGATATACTGAGCTCCGATTAATCGGTTAATCGATTTATTATTGTTCGATACCCACCTCTACCAAAAAGTCACATAAACCTTTGATAAAGTTTGAGATTTCAGAATCCTTTAAGAACTGATTGTTTTGACTTCTTCAATTGTTATAATCATCCTTGAATAATTTTTCATTCTTTTCTAACAGGCAGGTCCACATTGGCATATGAAGTGTTTCGCTTTCTCAAGTATCTCCTTACAGAGACGACAGGTTTCTGTTTCTGACATCATGGCATATGATGTGTTTCGATTTTTCCAGTGTCTCCTTACAGAGACGACAGGTTTCTGTTTCTGACATCATGGCATATGATGTGTTTCGATTTCTCCAGTATCTCCTTACAGAGACGACAGGTTTCTGTTTCTGACATCATGGCATATGATGTGTTTCGATTTCTCCAGTATCTCCTTACAGAGACGACAGGTTTCTGTTTCTGACATCATGGCATATGATGTGTTTCGATTTCTCCAGTATCTCCTTACAGAGACGACAGGTTTCTGTTTCTGACATCATGGCATATGATGTGTTTCGATTTCTCCAGTATCTCCTTACAGAGACGACAGGTTTCTGTTTCTGACATCATGGCATATGATGTGTTTCGATTTCTCCAGTATCTCCTTACAGAGACGACAGGTTTCTGTTTCTGACATCATGGCATATGATGTGTTTCGATTTCTCCAGTATCTCCTTACAGAGACGACAGGTTTCTGTTTCTGACATCATGGCATATGATGTGTTTCGATTTCTCCAGTATCTCCTTACAGAGACGACAGGTTTCTGTTTCTGACATCATGGCATATGATGTGTTTCGATTTCTCCAGTATCTCCTTACAGAGACGACAGGTTTCTGTTTCTGACATCATGGCATATGATGTGTTTCGATTTCTCCAGTATCTCCTTACAGAGACGACAGGTTTCTGTTTCTGACATCATGGCATATGATGTGTTTCGATTTCTCCAGTATCTCCTTACAGAGACGACAGGTTTCTGTTTCTGACATCATGGCATATGATGTGTTTCGATTTCTCCAGCGTCTCCTTACAGAGACGACAGGTTTCTGTTTCTGACATCATGGCATATGATGTGTTTCGCTTTCTCCAGTATCTCCTTACAGAGACGACAGGTTTCTGTTTCTGACATCATGGCATATGATGTGTTTCGATATCTCCAGTGTCTCTTTACAGAGACAACAGCTTTCTGACATCAGCTGTCAAGAATAAATACTATTTACATAAACTTACTATCTATTTTCTACTAGTGTGACTTCAGATCAATGTGCTTCTTATTAGGTTCCACATTGTTATTTATATTTTCCACATAATTATTGTTTATCATATTTGTATCAGTTTTATCTTTAATAGATCCTCTAAAATTAGACTTCAACAGGGAACTTCGTACATTTTGGAAGGGCATTTCAAATGTTAATGTTAATATTACAGATGCCAGAACAATTGCTAAGATTTCTTTCAAATTTATCTGAAAATAAATAAATAAATAAACCTTTATTTGGGATAAAACATAATTAATTCCAAAAATCAAAAATTACATACTTTAAAAAAATTTAAACAAAAAACATTTTAGCCCAATTCAGCATACGCTGAGGAAAATAAAGATACAAAATTAAGGTACAATATTCTTTTATCTTCACATGACTAAAATTTATTAAATACGCTTTGATGATGTTTTCAGGAGAGGACGAAACTCGTTAGCTCTAAATAACATCTTTTTTGGTTTAACGTCTCTTTAACATCTATTGGTCATTCAAGACGGGGGTTTCGCCCTCCATTCGCTGGAAACTTGCAAACCAGCTACCCACATTGACCTCACCCAGCCTGGTGGGTTGGGGCGGAAAAATAGTCAGCATCACGAGGCCGCGAACCCACTTGAACACCCTCATGGTACAACCTCGCTGGACGTTGCTTAACTTCAGTGATCTAACGGGAACTGGTGTATTCAACCGCTGTAAACATCTTTAGTAACCATAAAAGTTTACAATTGACAGTTTAAATATATTTGTCCGATCAAGAAAATAATAATTGCTGGTGGAATTCCCGTTAAATCACGCCATCTTTTAGTTTGTCTCTTTTTGCTGTCAACTTGTGCTTCGCTACAGACCGGTTTTGGGCGGTACGCCTAATTTACTTCAGCAAATTTAATACCTCATATTTTAATTCAGTTCATACGTTTATCGAGCAAGTTTCTCAATGCACTCACAATCTGCCTCGACGTAGGTATTTGGCCGATTATTTTTCGGTTGTTAAGCGTCAAAAATGAAATAAAAAAGATTAGCGATTCATTCATATCCCGCAAATTGTTATAGGGGGCAATCAAGAGCATCAAAACAAGATCATCAAAAATTAAACTCACACCCCTCTTCTAGAAATATAATTATTTTCTCCTCGGTTGACGCCAACGATCATACCACGTTGAATACACCAGTTCTCGTCCGATCACTGAAGTTAAGCAACGTCGGGCGTGGTCAGTACTTGGATGGGTGACCGCTTGGGAACACCACGTATCGTTGGCTTTCTTTTTGCTGTCAACTCGTGCTTCGTACAAGGCCGGTTTTTGGCGGTACGCCTAATTTACTTCAGCATTTTTTTATTTTTTTTTTCTAATAATTTTTTGAACAAATTTGAATTTTTTTTTCGTTCTCCCAATTTCGGGTTTCGGTGGAAAAACTGGCTATAAATCGGAGAGGGGGAGATTGGACAATTTCATATTTTTTTGATGGACATAATAGTTTATGTTGACCGACTGAAGTGAAGTCTAATTTTAACACGATAGAATTCCATTTGTCGGTTTGTCCGTTGCCCTTTTTGCAGCACGATAACTCTCGAACCGCTCTAACGCCTAATTCGATTTTTATGAAATTTGGTAGATTTAAAAAAATAGAAAATCACGTTTCATATTTTTCTATGTGTTTCAAGAGTATCATCGCCATCTCTTAGTTTGTCTAAAAACCTTTGCTCTCTTCTGGAAATAAATTTATTTTCTCCTCGCTTATCGCCAACGATCATACCACGTTGAATACACCAGTTCTCGTCCGATCACTGAAGTTAAGCAACGTCGGGCGTGGTCAGTACTTGGATGGGTGACCGCTTGGGAACACTACGTATCGTTGGCTTTTGTTTTATATGAAGGTACCCTCGAATACTTTTTATTTTCCAACTTGTAAAATTGGAATCTCGGATGGGTGACCGCTTGGGAACACCACGTATCTGAACCCAAACAAAGGAAAACCACGTTGTTGGTTTTCTTTTTGTGCAAAATATTTTGAGCTCTGTTTCCTATTCTGGCCTATTTATCCAATTCTAATCCACTGCGCTAGTTTCATCAGATTTTTGACCCAGGTTGTATTTTTCATAGATGTGAAGTTTGGCATGTAGCAGTCCCGCGCACCTACCTGGAGAAGTGCGTTTCAAAATGACGTGAAAGGCGGTTTCAGTGATTTTTCTAATATCTAATATTTTTGCGATTTCCAAAGTTAAATCCTTGGTTGGCCCCCTCGACATAGTTCTACTATTTATTAAACCTAAGGCGGTGTTTCGCTGTCAAAAGTGTTTATCGAGCACCCATCTGTCAACTCAAAAATAAAGCTCCCATCCGTCTACTTTTATGATTTGGTTTTTCTCTCGTTCTGCTCGAATCATTGTCTGCCGAGTCGTTTTATAAATTTGGAAAAAAAAAAAAATGGTTTCACCGACGAAAACAAAAATTGAGAAATTCTATTCTGTAGAACTAAAATTCGATTCAAATTTGTTTTAATGAAGTAAAATATTGATTTCTCTTTATAGATAATAGGTATGTTTTGTTTTAATGTCTTTGATGACTTTATAATGTTTTTTTTTGTTTCAAGGATTATTTTAAATATTTTAATTTTCGTCTTCTGACTTTTTTAAAATAGATGTGAAAAATCTATTTTGAAAAAGTCAGAAGACGAAAATTAAAATAATCCTTGAAACAAAAAACTTTATATTGATTTTTCTAAATGAAAACCGTACCGCTAAAAACCGGTCTGCTGTCAGCAAAAAGAAAGCCAACGATACGCGTGGTGTTCCCAAGCGGTCACCCATCAGAGTACTGACCACGCCCAACGTTTCTTAACTTCAGTGATCTGACGGGAACTGGTGTATTCATCGTGGTATGATCGTTGGCTTAGTTTAAGGTTAAAACAACCTATAACACTAGGTTTAACTATTTTTGAGAAAAATGGATAAATCTGGAAAGCACAGATTTCTTCTAAATTATTTTTCCAAAGTTGTAAAGAAGAAGAATCGATTGAATCCCTTTGGGAAAAACTGAGGATTCTCATGAAAAAAATATTAGATGAAAAATAATATTGTTCTATATNAAGGACGTTGTTAAAATCAATCTTTCGTAAAAGATCTGACTCTATATACAATATTGACAGAGCGTCGAGCCTTTCTTGTCGCATAGTAATTATTTTTTATAATAATAGTAAAACTTCATGAAGGCGGCACAAACCACCACACATAAAGATAAGGGAATCACTATTCGCGAGGTGGCGCTCTTCACCAAGAAAACAGCCGCCAAAAATTCTTATGAATTCAAAATGAATTTTTTTTTTTTAATTTTTGGTGGTGCCCCCCTGAGACATGATGCCCTAAGAAATTGCTTACTTTGCTTATTGATAAATCCGGCACTGCGTTCGAGAGTTATTGTGGTAGAAACCAACAAGAGAAATTTTCTCCAGTTATAAAACTAGAACTCACTTCGTTTGGTCAACAGAAACTGTTGGGTCCATTGAAAATAATCAATCTTCCCCCGATTTATGGCTGGTTTCACCATAGAAAACCGGAATTCAAATATTTTCCGCAATAGAAAAAACAATACTGGAGAGTAAAATATTGATTTCTCTAAATGGAAACCAATATCTAGCGAGATCGTAAAAAACCGGTCTGCAGCAAAGCACCGGCTCTTACCTATTTGATAAAAAAAAAGATTTTGTCATAAAAAGAAGGCCCTTTGGCCGTGGTTTTCCCAAGTTGGGAAATAAAAAGTTGTTGGGGGGCCTTGTTGATATAAAAAAAAAGCCAACGATGCGTGTTGTTCCCAAGCGGTCACCCATCCAAGTACTGACCACGCCCGACGTTGCTTAACTTCAGTGATCGGACGAGAACTGGTGTATTCAACGTGGTATGATCGTTGGCGATAAACGAAGAGAAAATAAATATACTTCATTAAGAGGAATATTAGTAATACTGAGGTCGTGTGTGTGAGTTATAGGTATGAGATGGTTTTGAAAGGGTCTTCTTATTCTTCTTAGTTCTAGATTCGTGTTTGATAAATTGTAGAACTAGGGTGATAGGCTGATAGGAGTTTATCGGAAAAAATTTAATGGACCTTGGCTGGAACTTTGATAGTTTGTGTTACAGGTCGTCCCGGTGCGTGGAAACAGTCATTGTGATGATAGTTTGATGGCGTAAAAGGACCCGAAATATCTTTTTTTTTTCTAAAAAAAAAACATTTTTTTAAAATGTATGAATTTACTTACACAATTTAATTTAAAATCTACAAACGAAAAAAACTATGATTTTTTTTTAAAAAAGCAGAAGGTTCAATTGTACTTAGGCAATAGCAACCGTCTTTTTGTACAAACATTACTTATGCAAAACTACTGTAATTTTTCCTAGGCGTGCCATGAAAATTTGACTTACCAGAAGTCCGAAATAGTACTGTTGCGGTCCCCTGGTAGTCGCCACGTTGTAAAAGAACAATGGAAATTGTGTTAAATAGAATGTGTAGGATATCCTTGTGCATATGAGAAACCCTTTCCAAGAAGCTAGCCTGCCCAATAATCCTGAAATAAAATAAATAACGATTTTTTTGTACATTGACGATCGAAAAAAGAATTAGATCCTTTTTTGTTGTTCTTGTTTTGCGCTATCGATATTAAAGGTTAATAATAACAACAGGCCTGATTATTTAAAATAATTTAAATAATTGAACTTTTGAGGAAATTTATATAACAAGAGGGGAAATTCTGGTAAAATATTTGAACATTTTCAAGATCAAATCAAATTCTAGAAGAATAGAAAATTTCCCTATTCTCTAAGATTTTAACTTATTTTATATCAGTTTTTGGCGTTAAAAAAAAAAAAAAAAAAAAAAAAAAAAAAAAAAAAAAAAANAAAAAAAAAAAAAAAAAAAAAAAAAATGAATTAAAAAATGGTAAGAGAAAGTATTTTTTATAAATAAAATGACATAAATAAGTTGAAAAAAATATGCCTACATTCTTAGAATTATTTATTTTTACTCGCATATCGAGTTTCATAAATTATGGAAAAAATCCGTGTTTTGGTCAATTTTTCTATCGCCCACTCATCTGGTTTTTTTCAACAATTGTGAGATCCTTAGATTGTTCACATCTTAATATTATTATCTTCAATAATTTCACCTGCTCATACTTTTGGACACATCTTTATCATAGAAAGGGTTAGTGCGATTTTGTCAATAATAATAATAGACTTATTATACTGCCTTACTAAGCCCCTTAAGGGTCTTGTTCTGCCAGCAGTAAGCTCAAGTCATATTATTATGTGGTCAAAATCTCATATAGAGGATAACATTTGACGCCTTCTTTTGACGTCATAGCCTGACAGCAAGATTTGACAGATTCAGGATGACTCCCACAATAATATTGTTAAGCCTCAAATAATGAAGATAAAATGGGTTTTCCATCAAAATAAATTTCTACCCAATTTCTAGATTCAGGTTTAAGAGAATGCTGCTGAGCAAAAGGCTGATATGAGGTTACCGAAAAGATTTTGTAGACACTCGGCTGTAACTGTGGTGGTATGCGTTGCTGGTCGTAAGTTGCGTAGAACCGATCATACAGAATACGTAGAATAGCCCAAACGAGGTATATGATATGAACAATTAAAAATTCCAAGCCCAATTCCCAGAATTTAGAACGATTTCCTAGATGAAGTGATGCGAGGCATAATCTTTTAACGTCCTCACGATGGCCGGTTCTACGCACCAGAACGACCTGGAATGCCTACCATCACAATTCCAGCCAAGGGCCATCAAAATCTTTTTGGTAAACTTATATCAATCTGTTTCTACCATTTTAATTAATCATACATCTATAAATGGGAAGAACGAATGATTGCGTGAGAAAAGCCGCTACTACAACAACATAATCTTTTAACAGTAGAAAATCATTTACTTGTAAATTTGTCTGGCGTGTGCTTAGTGAATATATTTTTCTTTCAATCCTCTTTTTTTTAAACCAGTGGATTTTTTTTGTCTATTTCTTCATGAACTTTTCTTACCTCCATTTCCTGTATACGAAAGGAAAATAATCCACATGAATACTAAGCACCATGTGATAGGTGCAAAAGCGGAATAATTAGCAGCATCAAGAACATCATATTTATAGTTTATGTCACCCATTTTGGAAGGTGTTATCACAGATTGGTAAAGGAATCCTGAAGCAATACACCATCCCAGTGTGATGTGAGACTGGAAAAAAAAAAATTTGCAAAATTGTGAGAATTTTCTGTGCACGGAATTCATTGCTTGGTATTTTAACAAAATATTACACAGGGTGACTAGAATAATATTATCACAGAATAATATTATCCAATTCCAACACAAAGTAGGTACTCTATAATTATATGATGTTTTCGTTTGTTGTTTCGAAAATAATTTAACAAAAAAAGGTTTGAAACTTGCGTTCTAGCGCTCTCTTTTCGAAAAAAAAAATCAGAATTTTGTACTGAAATTTGGCCCGAAAAAAATTCAACCCAGGAATGGACATGAAACCAAAAAAAAGTTATGAAGAATTTTATAGGGTAAGGTGGAAATTTATGAAACGGCCGCCATCTTGACATCGAAGCAAAAATGGCATATACTCATTACAGTATTTTATGTTGGAAATGGCATGTTCTATCTACTTTAAGCCTGTGATAACGTTAGCCTGGTTCACCCTGTATATCATTAGATATCCTAACTAATTGAAAACCATCACCCTGTATATCATTAGATATCCTAACTAATTGAAAACCATCACCCTGTATATCATTAGATATCCTAACTAATTGAAAACCAGTTTCCCTGACTTGGATTGTCTATTTAATTATATTAGCAGACTTATAAAGTGGTTTGTTGATTTTCGTTACCAAATCAGTTTTATTTTGCTTGCTCTGTGTGTCAACGACCTTTTTAACATGTTGAAGAATTCTTGGATTTGTACTTTTCAAACTTACGCTCTTTAATTTAAAATCTCGTCCACAATGTCTGAGAAGATATCCCAATGCTATCCCCATAGCATATACTGTAAGCCTGTGTGTTGGCAAAATATAGGAGTAGTCGGCTGTGTCGAACATTCGAGATACTCTGAAACATTGATTGAATGAAAAAAATTAAATCAAATACCGTTGCTTACAAGTCAAGTACAAATTGAAGATATTTATATGTATAATTGTATATAAATTTTGAAGTGCCAAATCTCTCTCCGAGACGCAGAGAAAATGTAAACTACTTTCATTTGCCGAAAAACTGACCTCCTGCTTACAGAGACTCTCCTTCATTTTCCCCCCTGTCGGTTTTCAATCAGTACTCCTGTACTTTAGACATTGCAGATGATGAAGTTAAATGTAAATGTAAGGAGGTTCTGCGTTCGCCATGCGCGGATATAGGGGAGGGCCCGGGGGGCAAGTGCCCCCAATCTTTTTAAGCGGGCGGTTTTTCTCAAATTTCCTCAACCTAATCACGTAATTAAAAAAAAAATCAAATGAATGGTGATGCGCTGTGTCTTTTATCCCATTGAGAGGGGGGCACGGGTCACACATAACATTAATACTTACTGCACAGGACTCGAACCCTCGGTGTCTAGGTTACGAGTCCTCCGCTCCCTCCTCCAAATTTTCTATTAGGTATATTGTGTCCCCCCAAAACAAGAGGGCTATATCTGCGCATGACGTTCGCACTGGCTTTATGACTAGGGCGAATGGAGAAAATGTCTGCATGCGTAATTGTAGTACACTACGTGCATGCAGAGAGTAAAAAAAAAAAAAAGATTGTCCCAAGACTACCAAGAAGAGCGACTAGTCACACTACGAGCGACTGATCCAAATGATAAGTAAATGGAACCTAGTCCGCTGTAAGCGTACAATGTGTCCCACATAAGGAGCGGTGCTGAAACATGGATAGTGGGTTTTAAATTTTTGCACTTTCATCGGAAGCTTCAGGTTGAAATTTAAATAATTTTACATTTTTGAAAAGTATAAGAAAATCCTAAGGGTGCTCGCAGATATACACAAAATTAAATATTACATAGCACACTTGTAGAAAGTATCAGTGTATCTGCAAGAACCCTAACAAGATGATTAAAAATGGATTTTTCGCTGGCCATGTCACCTCTAATACCAATAAAACGTACGATGGAGTATGCTGTCAATGCTGATCTTTTACAATCGAAATAAATTTATTTTCTCACCACTTATCGCCAACGATCATACCACGTTGAATACACCAGTTCTCGTCCGATCACTGAAGTTAAGCAACGTCGGGCGTGGTCAGTACTTGGATGGGTGACCGCTTGGGAACACCACGTATCGTTGGCTTTTTTTTTTATATATATAAATAAAGGATTAGGTATATAAAAATGAATCATTTTAATTTCTGTAATACATAAAAAAAATTGGCCAAAATTTGCCGCCCCTAAAATTTCTCGCTCTAGGCTCCAGCCTACTGTTCCTATTGGTAAATCCAGCACAATCCGATTTTTATGATATTTGGTAAAAATCACGTTTCATATTTTTCTATGTGTTTCAAGAGCAACCATCTCTTGGATTTACTAATCACTGAAGATAAATCACTCACTCCTAATGTTGAAATAAATTTATTTTCTCCTTGCTTATCGCCAACGATCATACCACGTTGAATACACCAGTTCTCGTCCGATCACTGAAGTTAAGCAACGTCGGGCGTGGTCAGTACTTGGATGGGTGACCGCTTGGGAACACCACGTATCGTTGGCTTTTTTTATATCAAGGCCCCCGCCAATTACTTTTTATGTCCCAAATTTTAAAATTGGGATCTCGGATGGGTGACCGCTTTGGAAAACCACGTGACTTTTGCCTTCTTTTTATGACAAAATTCTTTTTTTTATCAAATAGATAACTGCCGGTGCTTTGCTACAGACCGGTTTTTAACGATACCGCTAGATATTGGTTTCCATTTACAGAAATCAATATTTTACTCTCCAGTATTGTTTTTACTATTGCGGAAAATATGTCAATTCCGGTTTTCTATAGTGGAACCCACAAAACAGCCCTGATTGAATACAACTTACGGATTTCCAAAATAAATGAAAAGACTCAATTGTTTCTTGTATGATACATAAAATCTCAACATTGTAGAAATAACGCCAAAACCTCCTAAAGCCAAAAGTCCATTCTTAGGCCATTTCCATACCATGTATACAAGAATTGGGGATACAAAGAACAATTGAGTATCGATTCCTACGTGGTGAGTATGTGTAAGACACTGAAACATGTAAAATCAATTTATCTCAGAATAGTTAGAATTGGGGATACAAAGAACAATTGAGTATCGATTCCTACGTGATGAGTATGTGTAAGACACTGAAACATGTAAAATCAATTTATCTCAGAATAGTTAGAATTGGGGATACAAAGAACAATTGAGTATCGATTCCTACGTGATGAGTATGTGTAAGACACTGAAACATGTAAAATCAATTTATCTCAGAATAGTTAGAATTGGGGATACAAAGAACAATTGAGTATCGATTCCTACGTGATGAGTATGTGTAAGACACTGAAACATGTAAAATCAATTTATCTCAGAATAGTTAGAATTGGGGATACAAAGAACAATTGAGTATCGATTCCTACGTGATGAGTATGTGTAAGACACTGAAACATGTAAAATCAATTTATCTCAGAATAGTTAGAATTGGGGATACAAAGAACAATTGAGTATCGATTCCTACGTGATGAGTATGTGTAAGACACTGAAACATGTAAAATCAATTTATCTCAGAATAGTTAGAATTGGGGATACAAAGAACAATTGAGTATCGATTCCTACGTGATGAGTATGTGTAAGACACTGAAACATGTAAAATCAATTTATCTCAGAATAGTTAGAATTGGGGATACAAAGAACAATTGAGTATCGATTCCTACGTGATGAGTATGTGTAAGACACTGAAACATGTAAAATCAATTTATCTCAGAATAGTTAGAATTGGGGATACAAAGAACAATTGAGTATCGATTCCTACGTGATGAGTATGTGTAAGACACTGAAACATGTAAAATCAATTTATCTCAGAATAGTTAGAATTGGGGATACAAAGAACAATTGAGTATCGATTCCTACGTGATGAGTATGTGTAAGACACTGAAACATGTAAAATCAATTTATCTNAAAAAAAAAAAATCTAAATTTTTTGAGAAGGGTTGCCAGACACCCCTCCCCTGTTTAAGACCCATCTTTTGAGGTGAGAACGCTCCCTCTGGTAGCCAAATTGGTAAATAAAAAAAGGAATAATCAGCTGTTTTTCACAATCTTGCTTCCAAAATTCTTCACGAAATAAAATGCGAAGGAAACCTGAATAATCCTTTATTCAAATAAATAAAATTCGACTATTGTATACCTGATCTTTGTCTCGACGTTAGATTCAACAAGAAAACATTTCAGATTACAGATAAATTATGCGCTAGTCAAACGCTATTGGTTTCTGAGTTAAGGTTGCTAATTCTATCTTTAACATCACCCTTTCCCAATTCTACTTTTTTATTTCCCATAATCATCTATATTTATTTGTTAGACAGGGATGTTAGACAGGGATGTCGATTCCTTTGAGATTTTGAAGATCCTCTTCAGGTCCGTGTTGGTTGCTGCATTGAGTCGGTCACAGTAATACCGTTTTTTCTCCTCACCATTTTAGTATATTTTATTATTAACACTTTATAATAAGGTGATTTCTTTTTTTTTAATTGTTTCTTGTACATTTGAAAATAAATAAAGTATTAGTATTATTATGCTACAACCTTGTTCGGTGCCTACACTCTTTAGTTGTAACTCTTTCCTGTCGCGGTGACCCTAGTTTGCTTCTCACAGTATTCATAGAAAGTCGCTTCTTGCTGATGATCTCTCATCATAGGTTTGAAGCGGACTTTTTTTAAAGGTTAAATGCCTTCCCAACACTAAACCTTCTGTATTTACATGGGCTTAGGACCGTCACCCGTCACCTAATGAAGCTGGCTTGCTCCCCTCGAAGTATACATTTTCCCATTCTATGTATACTCTAATCCCAATAAAACACAATTTGTAGAGTGCTAACTTAACTCACACCCCTCTTCTAGAAATGAATTTATTTTGTCTTCGCTTATCGCCAACGATCATACCACGTTGAATACACCAGTTCTCGTCCGATCACTGAAGTTAAGCAACGTCGGGCGTGGTCAGTACTTGGATGGGTGACCGCTTGGGAACACCACGAATCGTTGGCTTTTTTTATTTCTTTCTTTCTTGCAAATTATTCTTTATTTTTTAATAATAATATATAGTCGCGTAGGTAAATGGCATACCTACATAATTACAATTTTTTTTTTTTAATGAGGTCTACAAAATTATTTTTAAAAATTTTTGTATCTTGATATCTAATAAATATGATGTAGATTTACGAAATTTTACCAAAAAATGGTCAGCAAACTCTTCAAAACAGTTAACAGACACTATCAATTCTTATTGTTTTTGGAGTGTCGATTTATTCTTTATTGCATATTTTCACGTGCTCTTCCCTCAGCAATTTCTTGAATCTTAGGAAAGGTTTCTACGGCCATACTTCGACGAGAACTCTAATCCCAATAAAACACAAGTTGCTATCAATATCTTAACTTACAGCCCTCTTCTAGAAATAAATTTATTTTCTCCTCGCTTATCGCCAACGATCATACCACGTTGAATACACCAGTTCTCGTCCGATCACTGAAGTTAAGCAACGTCGGGCGTGGTCAATACTTGGATGGGTGACCGCTTGGGAACACCACGTATCGTTGGCTCTTTTTTTTTATACAAAATATTTTGATGGTCATTTATATGAAGAATATACGCTGTTCTTTTTATTCCCCGCTAAAATGCCTTTTATTCCTTCAATAAGTTTTATGTTTTAAAAAAAGATTGTGGAAACCACATTTACTTTGGCTCATAGCGTCGAAAAGCGTAACCAATAAAAGCGTTACTCTGAAAGTGTTACTTTTAGTTTCACTCGGGCACCTTCGTCTTAATCCACTCGGGACACAGAATTGAAAGGTCTTACGTTACTTTTTTATGTTGTACTAGCAGAATACGCCCGCTTCGCTTGGCGCCTTAGAGGCATGGCCGTTTATAGTTCCAACCCCCTTTTTTTCGCGCTAAAAAGTAGCCTATGTCCTTTCCTAAAGTTTAGTCTATCTCCATACCAAATTTCATCAAAATCGGTTCAGTAATTTAAGCGTGAAAGCGTAACATACATACATACAGACAGACAGAGTTATTTTCGCATTTATATATTAGCATGGAGTATGGATATGGATTTGTAAGGACATAAAATGTTCCAATGTGTTGTGGACTCGTACGCGAGCTTTATGTGTAACTTCTCTAACATAGAATTTGAATTACAATGCTGCCGGATTATTATTATTTTTATTTAAAATAATTATTGCTGGTACTGGTATGAAAACCTTTTGTCACTGCATCTTCTGTAAGTTCTTTTTTTAGTAAACATGGCAGAGTATGTTATGTACCTGCATAATACCTTTGAAAAAAGATAATTCTTTGTTTTAATTAGATAATTCGGAAAATTTTCCTCTCTTCTGCACAGAACTGCGGAAAAATTTGGCTCCATACATGAAGCATTATCTATAACTCGATCCATCAAGACAATTCTTTTTTTTCTATCTAAAATCTAAGTATTTAATAAAGAACACCACATTTTCTCCTCTAGCAAGTTAGGAATTCCTTAAGTCTTCAGTGGTTCTGAAAACATCTCTATTATATCTCTACCACTAAGTTTTACTTACCATGTTTTTAAATCCAAAGTAATTATGAATGAACAGCATATTTCTCCACCAATATTGTTTACAAATAGTTGCATGATGTGTAACAACCAGATTCCATTGCGGTCCTGTGCCCAGGAACGGTAGTATAAATGTACAAAATAGAATCAAAGCACCAAGCGTTGGTAATAATCTGTGGGAAGAAATTAAATATTAACTCATTTATTGATGACATGATGGCCTGAAAAATACTAGTTCTTAGCATTATATTACTAGTGGATCAAGATGATCAGGTGTTCACGTTAGTGTTGTAGTCATTTATAGAAAAACATTCTCAATCACATTTTAAAATACAAAATATTTGGCCCCTGGGCTCCCAAATTTTTCAAAATCAAAAATCTCTCAACACCAGCCATATCATATCAAAATTTTACGTTTCTACAACAAACCGCTAAAAAGATNATACCAAATTTCATCAAAATCGGTTCAGTAGTTTAAGCGTGAAAGCGTAACATACATACAGACAGACAGACAGCCAGACAGACAGAGTTACTTTCGCATTTACAATATTAGTATGGAAGTATGGATTGGGTATATTACTAGTGGATCAAGATGATCAGGTGTTCACGTTAGTGTTGAAGTCATTTATAGAAAAAAATTCTCAATCACATTTTAAAATACAAAATATTTGGCCCCTGGGCTCCCAAATTTTTCAAAATCAAAAATCTCTCAACACCAGCCATATCATATCAAAATTTTACGTTTCTACAACAAACCGTTAAAAAGATAAAAATCATTTTCTCAAAAAACACAAAACACACCCCGGGGGTCCCAGGGCCCACAAAAATTATACAGCGAATTTCCTTTATGTCCTAAATATGTATATACCAAATTTCGTCAAAATCGGATAAAAATTGTGACTTGTATCGCGTAACAAACATACACATATACAAGTCCATTTCGGGATGTATACCGGGGTCAAAAGTGGATTTCACTAACGTTCACAATTATCATACTGTACGTTATTTTTTGCATAGAGGACCATTTATTCTCCAACGCTGAAATACGATTTGTTGTAGGTATGCATAAAATGAAGGAAATGCATTAACTATAGCATTTTCTACAGCAAATGCTTCTACAATATTAAATTCTGTAGTGCAGATTGGAATATAAATCTTTGATTAACGGATAAGAAAAAAATCCGTTAAGATCAACTCATGGTTTCTGGAATCGAGGAGGAGTTAGAGAGGATTTTATTTTAGAGAGGAAACGTTTATACGGCCATGCCTCTATTGTGTATGTACAACCGTCCAACACGGACCCATGACGGCCAATAAAAAAGCGAATTAAAAAAAATTGTTGAAAAACACAAGTTTTTGTTGCCAGACACTCCTCCCCGGTACCAGACCCTCAACTCATGTAATCCCGTCAAATGCCGGCACCGACCATGTGCTGCCCTGGTCAGCTGCCCTATTTGCCTATAGCTAGGACCTGTTAGTAAGCATTGAAACGTCGCAAATACTGTAGCAGATTTTATAGTAAAAACATTTGAATGTTCTGTTTTATTAATCTCTCGAAGACATTACCTGGCGTAGACTGCTAGAACTCAATAAATTCAAATGAAAATTCTACTCATCATTCACATATTTTGAATGCAGTAAAAATTCGATATTACGAGACAAATCCGTAGTTATAACAAGGTTTTTGAGTCTTTCTTTTATTGATCCTTAACCGAATTTACTGACAACAGGGGGAGACGATGATGGGAATCTTCAAAAGATACACCCCACTCGAGACCCCGCTCGAGTGGTGTGGAGGTTATGTTGGCCTCCATCTAGCCTACCAACTGAACCCACCCACCTCTCTCTTTCCCACTGCCAGCTTTTGTCTAACAAACTGTCCCGGCACTGCTTCATCCAGCTATTCTTCAGGAGAGTTGTTCATTTTCCCAAGGTTTTTGAGGCTTGATGAGTCTTTTTTGTTATACCTCTTCATGACGCATTTTTAGTCTGTATTTTGGGTTTCCGCCTGCGCAAACATAGTTTGGGACATAAACACAGTTCAAACTTTACACAACTTCTGTCTAATTCTTTATTTAACATTGATTTAAAGGAATTTCATCAACACTCGCTACAACAAAAACTAGTTAGAACGACTTTCGATTGAATTTCGTTATAACGTGATTCTACGAGGCAGAAAAAAAGGACCAAATGTTAAGTCGGTATTGCCTACTTGATTAAGACAGAAGAAAGTGCAATACCTAATATATTTAATCCTAGGATCCTTAGTTTGTCTAAAAACCTTTGTCCTCTTTTTGAAATAAATTTATTTTCTCCTCGCTTATCGCCAACGATCATACCACGTTGAATACACCAGTTCTCGTCCGATCACTGAAGTTAAGCAACGTCGGGCGTGGTCAGTACTTGGATGGGTGACCGCTTGGGAACACCACGTATCGTTGGCATTCATTTTTATCTAACATTTCTTTTATTAACTACCTACACAAACTTTTTTTTTCTTTCTCTGCGGTACCCCTAGGTGAGAGATGGCTGTCCATATAGAGAAATCAATATTTTACTTTACCGCAAGATTTGAACCATAGTTTAGTTTTTGTTGATCGGGATATTTTTCACCATTTGGTGTCAGATAAATTACCTAATTTTAGTGCATTTGGTTATTTAAATATTGAATCGAAACAAAATGTTGATTTGATCATTGAAAAGATGAATCTCACAAAAAAATTATCATTGATAAAAGGTCAAAGTTCCAACCACTCTTCCAAAAATTCCTCCCATGAACTTCAATAATCTATTATTGAGGCCAAGTTTATTCTTGCTGCTGTTCATCTCACACTTATTGCCCTTTTCTGTCTTAATTCACTTAAAGGAATACCTACTTTGCAATTGGTCAGGAGAATCGCCAAATATTATCTAATTTTTTACAAACTGGCCAAGTGTAGGCTGCTGAGTTTTAAACTCAGCAGCCTTCAACACGCATTTTTTTTGGAACCTAACCTAATAGGTACTACTCCCAACACGTTCTGCATATCTTACCAACCCGTTACTACTCCCCATGTTCTACCTAGGCTAACAACCGTG
This sequence comes from Pachypsylla venusta, assembly GCA_012654025.1. Taxonomy (NCBI): domain Eukaryota; kingdom Metazoa; phylum Arthropoda; class Insecta; order Hemiptera; family Aphalaridae; genus Pachypsylla; species Pachypsylla venusta. The sequence goes on along the minus strand of CM022885.1, from coordinate 35,681,484 downwards.
TAGGTAATATGTAAACTATGTGTGGTATGTTTGGCATTAAACGTTTGTACCTCGGTGATATGATTATTAATGTAAGAGTCAGATTTATTATCATTTATTTCCGAAGGCGCAATTTTTTCCCATCTAATTATGACTTACCAACTTCCAGAGTAAAAAATAAATTATACTTGAGATTGCGATAAGTTTCTCGAGGATGACATCCTCACGGGCCTAGTCCATCTGATCTGATGGTGAATATTAACACAGAAAGCAGCTCTGGAATATTATTATGTTAATGACGTAATAATATTGCAGTGATTGGCATGGTTCTGGGGCCTATGCAAATTATTAGCCTCCAAGATTAGATGTATGATGAACATTAAAAACCTTAGCAGCAAAGAACAACTTATTTATAGCTGAAGTCTCAATCGGGTATCATTGGACACGATGATGTCACTTCTGATTGCTTTGATTAATTCTAACTATAATTTTGGTTTATTATTTTCAATAATAAACATTTGGAATCGTCACGAAAAAAAAAAAAAAAATACACCCCCTCAATTTTTTTTATCATTTTCATGATGGAATATTTACCTAACACATCGAGACACAATTTCCCGTACAACATTGATTTTTTTGTTTTTCTCAAACTGTCTGAGAAAAGAATATGCAGTCAGCAAACCACTCAACATTATAAATGGATCTGTGTATAAACTAGCGGCTCTCGCTATAACGGTCCAAGGTTTGCCTAAATTCTGAAAAGAAAAAAAAAAAAAATTATTCTATGAGGAGAAAAAAACATTGACTCCGACGAGCATTGGAGATGGTATCGGAAACTAATAGTAATTTCAGAAAATCATTTCATATTAAAGTTATTATTACTAGTCTTGCACTTGTTATTTGTATAGCTTTACTATACATTCTAAAAGTATGACACTGTATATTGACTTGTAGTTTATTGTGAAATGACCCCAAGACATAGGAAATAATCTAACCCAATGCCAAATTAGTTTTGAGGAAGAAATGGTGGTGGTCTTGTGTTTTTGAAAGTTTGCAGAAACATATCTTTATATTATTTGACCAAACAAATTGAGGTCCAATTCCACCCATTTTTCTGTTAGTCTATTATTGAGATCCACGAGAACTCTCAAACAAATATTTTCATTTGGCCCAAACTTGGTATTTTAAGTTATTTTCGGGACCAATTGGATTTGCTCGTCCTTCATATCGATTCTTTTAATTCGTTACACATTGCAGATATGGTATATATAGTAAATATAAATTTTCAAAGAGAGTATATTGAACTGCCAGTTTTCTGAAAATAAATAACCCCATTAGTTCTAATTTCACGACCAACGAAGACCGATCTGAAATTGACTTTGCCATTTTTTATACTTACAGAAGCCATTTGAGTTCTATTGATGTATGGATTAAAAAATAGTGCCATTGATTTGTGAGATATCAAAAGCATAACGGCATTCAAAGTTCTGATCCCATGAACACTTTCAATGTCATCTGGTGATCGGTCCAAACTCAATAACTTCTTTGTATTCTTTATTAAAGAGAATCCCATGAGACATTGAGACAAAGTGCCTGCAAAAAAAAAAAAAAAAATATATATATATAAAAAATACTAAAAGTAAATTTGGCTGAAATAGCCTCAGTAGCTCAATTGGCAAGAAATATATTTGTACTTTTCAAATCAGCAGGCTGCTGGTTCGAATCCAAGAAGAACAATTTAGTAATAACATTGGGAAGTGCATAACACAAATAAAATCCTCATTAAATTTAGCTGGAAGAATCTCAAAGCCTCAGTAGCTTAGTTCGTTGAGGCGTTGGATTTGTAAACAGGAGGCTGTTGGTTCGAATATAATTCCATCCCCGGCTCATCGAAATAAGTGATAATTTCAAACAGCCTCAAAAAAGACCTGCAACCAGTAATAATACCTATATGAATAATTTTAGTATCTTGTCATCAGATTATGGATATATCTTTATTTTACTAAGTGCTGAGATTAAGACAAAACTAAAACACAATCTGTCAAGATTTCATCTTGCTCCCTCCTATTCTAGAGACAAAGTTCTTTGATATACATTTTCATTCTGCAATGTTTTTTTAATAATGTAGAATTTTGAGCGTGGCTTAACTTCAAAAGGTCTGAACCTAGATTTATAATTTTACTTTCAAATTTTGGAGTAGAGGTACATCTGTTTGAAATAGGGACAATGTTTTTAGTTAAATGTTATGATGTGATGGTTACGTAAAAATATGTGTGTGGTTTATTATCGAAATTTCTGCAATTCATTCACTATACAGACACTAGATCGTCTCTTTTGACGAACTGAGATGGCCAGATTGCTTCAATCTCTTCTCTTCCTCTTTATATCTCTTGCACCTTACCTTACCAGCTCGGGGTGAGCCTTGGCCTCAACAATTCAAATCAGAAAATAATAATTTAGCCTAAAATAACGTCCATAAACTTTTTTTTTTTCACATACAGCTCACTTTCGCTAAGTTTGTTAGTCTACTCTCAAGCGTCGTAAATATAATAATAAATACTTAAAATATTTTTAGATTGCTGAGGTCATAAAATGAAGTACACACCCGAAGAGTTCCGGGAACGTAATTGACAGACATTGTATTGATAATATCATAAATTGAATTTAACCTTCCTCAAGAATTCCGAGACTTCAAAAATAAATTAAAAAAATCTTGTAACCCTTAATATACTGACTCATCCGGTTCTGACCACAAAATTTGTTGTTCTCAGGTTCTGAGGTATAAATAAGTTTGCAAATTTGAAGGTCTCTATCACAATGTATGTTCGTGTAAGCGTCTTATTTTAGAACTCCACAAATAAAAGAGTAAACAGGAAGAAATATTCAAATTATAAGACAAAATCTCACAATCATAATTTCGTAGCTCTTGCAGTTAATACTCTTGGGTCCTGGTAGACAGAAACGTTTAATTCCTAGTGCCATGAGCAACCCAACAAAGTTGACTTGCTCTACAAAGTTGACTTGCGAAAGAAGATACATTCACACTCTTAAATCGTGGAAATAATTGAAGAGTTAGGTGCAAAAAGGGGTAATCTATATTTTTCTCCCAAACTATCTTTAGGGGTGCTCCCTAATAAATAATGCAAGAACGAGTAGAGCGAGTAATAGCAGAATCATAATGGTTGATCATTTAACAGATTTGGAGCAAAAGTTAGTAGATGACTCATTTTATGAGTAGATGACTCATTTTATGTATAACCTCTTTTTTGCACCCAGCTCTTCAATTGTTTTGGCAATAATACTGCGGGAAAGCAGCGTGAGTGTTTTTCTTTCCAAAATTTAGACCCCTCCCCTCGAAATATGGAAGAGGATGCACTTTTATTTGAAATTAAGTCTTGAATTTGTCCAATATTTTACCCCCCCCCCTCTCGGAAATATGGTAGAGGGTGCACTTTTATTTGAACAGAAATCGTCTAGACTAAACAACCAAATTTGTCGCTGTCTCTTGCGTTGCCGCGACTACTGATTAGTATCTTTGTAACAAAAAAATAGGACAATCGGTATTCAAACAAGTGGACTTTGTTTTAATATCAAGAGATGTGGTTTGCCGATCGGTCAGTAGTAGCTTTGAATTTTTCCGTCGTCAATTTAGAATGGACGGCCTTGACATAGTATACACGGTACAATTTCTTTCTACTAATATGATTTATCTTTATCTATCTACCTATACAGAGTGAGGATAAAGTCTAGTATCTTACGAACGGCGAAAGAAAAAGAGCAGAAATTCGAAGTGTTCCGATTCAGCATATCTAACACGAATCAAATGCTCCGAACAAGTAGGCACGTCTCAGTTAATTTTGCAGAACATCAAGATGTAATTTTCATTGTGGAGATCAGTGTATGAAAAGGAAAAGTTGCTTCATTAGGTTGAACTTTTTTATTTAAAGCTATAAATTATGGCTTCAAAAAACTATCAATTTTACTGGAGGAATTTCTTCTCAGTGGTCAAATGTTTCTCTAGGTCACCGACACAAAAGAGTCACAAAGCACTTTTTATTTAAAGCTATAAATTATGGCTTCAAAAAACTATCAATTTTACTGGAGGAATTTCTTCTCAGTGGCCACATGTTTCTCTAGGTCATCGACACAAAAGAGTCACAAAGCACTTTTTATTTAAATCTATAAATTATGTCTTCAAAAAACTATCAATTTTACTGGAGGAAATTCTTCTCAGTGGTCACATGTTTCTCACATGTTTCTCTAGGTTTCTAATATTTATATCTTGAAAACACACTCCCAACTTTTTATCGGTTACCGTGTTCTTTTATAACTAAAAAAACTCCTAATTATGTTCTTACTCTTTTGCCGTTCGCGAGATTTTATGTCGCGAACAGCACTCGGTATATTGCTTTAGTATGAAATTATGTTGTTATTATTGTGCGATAAAAGTTCAGATAGATAGATACCTACCTGTTTATTTTAAAATTTATTATCGAGACCTTTAAAAAGGTCATATTTAATCCAGGGATGATTTTATTAATTTGGTGTTCTTCAATAACTGATATAATAAGTAGATTTTTGTGAAATTCGACAGTGGACACATTAAAAAGTTTTGGCACTAAAATACATTAGATCAGATTATCTTTTGTCACTTTTGAAGACGTAATTAATTTATTGCAAATATTGTCTGCAATAAATTACAACTTCCTTGAAATTGAGAGAAGTTATTACACTCTGATGGTGTAATATAACATCGAAATGTTCTTTAGCAAAATCTTCTTCTTCTTTTACTTTCGTCTTTTCCCACTCAAGTAGTGGTCGACATTTTTTGTCAGTCTCTTCTAGGCCAGACGTACTTTGGCATTTGTGTTGTCACCAGAGACATCCAATATTTATTTAGAAACCACGTGTTAATGGTCTATCCAAGAAAAGAAAATAGACATCAGAGGAAAGAGGGGAATAAGGTTTCTTGGGACAATTTCTACCAACTGTCGACTCTCGAGGTAGTTGAAAGTGAACGGTTCTCCCAGTACGATTTTTTGATCTCCTCACGTAAGTCTTTCTTCATCATTTAAATTACAATCCCTTCCAATAGCTCTCAGAGAACATTTGAAACACCTGTGTATTTTAATTTGATTATTTAATACAAATTTTGATTATTAATAATATTACTATCTAAGAAATTATTTAATTCTTTAACCTCAGTAAACGTTCATTTATCCTAGAATTCTAAGACGAGAGTTGAAATCAATTTGGGACTTTTGAATTCTATATTTATAGAGACGAGTCCACAAAATGATTTACAAACAAGGGCGTAGCCAGCATCTGGCCTAGGGGGGGCAGGTGAGATCTTCATGTCGGGAGGGAGGGGGTGGGAGTCGATAAAGTAAATCGTTACTTATTTAATAATAAACCCCCAGGGGTAACTGATGATTAAGTTATTGGGGGGGGGCGGCTCCAGGGCCCGAGCAAGTGGTTGATGATCCCTGGATAGTTACAAGTATCAGTAACGTCCCAGGAAGTAGTGT
>CM022885.1:35657211-35671983 GCA_012654025.1 Pachypsylla venusta | reverse complement strand
AACAAAATACTGTTGGGAAAGACCTGTCACCTATATGCTGCGGAATCTCACACCATGACACACACACATAAACAAAAAGGATGTCATGACACACACACAAAGGATGCAACAAAATACTGTTGGGCAAGACCTGTCACCTATATGCTGCGGAATCTCACACCATGACACACACACATAAACAAAAAGGATGTCATGACACACACACAAAGGATGCAACAAAATACTGTTGGGCAAGACCTGTCACCTATATGCTGCGGAATCTCACACCATGACACACACACACGCAAAGGATGCAACAAAATACTGTTGGGCAAAACCTGTCACCTATATGCTGCGGAATCTCATACCATGACACACACACACACATACACAAAAAGGATGTCATGACACACACACATACACACACACACACGCACACACACACACAAAGGATTCAACAAAATACTGTTGGGCAAGACCTATCACCTATATGCTGCGGAATCTCACACCATGACACACATACACAAAAAGGATGTCATGACACACACACACACACACAAAGGATGCAACAAAGTACTGTTGGGCAAGACCTGTCACCTATATGCTGCGGAATCTCACACCATGACACACACACACATACACAAAAAGGATGTCATGACACACACACACACAAAGGATGCAACAAAATACTGTTGGGCAAGACCTGTCACCTATATGCTGCGGAATCTATATTTCCTAAAATTTAAATGGAGAATATCATTAAATGTGTTTTTATATCAATAACACATTCCTGATATCTAATTCTCTAAAACAAGTTATTAGCGAAAAATCATAAATGTTAAGAGAAGAACTGACTAAAGGTGAATTTATATTGCAATGGTACCCAAGAAATGAGAAAACACCAAGCACTAGATGGAGTTTCTCATTTTTCTTATATTACTTCATCATTTTCAGTGAGAACTTTAAATTGCAAGTAGATATTATGCGCTTTGATTACTGATACAATTCTAGGATATAAGGTTAGTGCACCTCGACGTGGCAAACCCAGGGTCATAATAAAGAACATGCGTCTAGCCACTGAAACCAAAGTCAATGATCTTGGTCAGTATACCTCATTATACTGAATTTGTTATCTATATTTTTTGCTGTCATTTTTATTAATCCGATTTTCTACAAACAAGTAACATGATCTCTGCTGTAGAATATACAGGGTGTCTCAAAACAGGAAATCCTTTCAATCACATATACTAGAGCTCAAATGAAGGTCACTTTGCTGAAACATTGGGCCCGGAAATGCACCCTCTCCGCGCAACAAGGCCGTGAAGTTCCAGATATTTTTTGTGTTCGCGCCCAAATTTGCTAACGGTAAATGATATTGGAATATAGTAAAATAAATGTTGCGGAAAAGCGTACTAGACTTTCGCTTCCTTAATCATTCTATCAGACTACCATCGAATTTAGATGTTGTTCTTCTAAAGTTTGAACTCTATTAGTGATACTATTATTATTATAATTATTTCTGTTGCCGTTGACCTTTATTTTAAAAAGTTTTGGCAGACTTCGGCTGTAGACATTGCTCTTTAGTGATAGTATTAGTTTAAAATGATTTGTCAGCCTACTGCTGTTGACGTTACTCTTTAGTGATAGTATTATTGTAAAAAGATTTGGCAGCCTACGGCGACTGACGTACTCAATTATACTAAATTTGACACTTTTTCATTTACTGAGAGGCATCAATAGGAAGGCGAGAAAAAGTAACAAAAGGTGGAACACATTCCAACAAAACGAAACCACGTGGCGTGACCATGTAGATTCGTGCCCTCGTGATGATATTCCCACTCGACCCCAGGCTGGGTGAGGACAATGCAGGAGCTGGTTTCTTTCGAGCGTTTGGGGGGGGGGGGGGAAAACCCCNAAAAAAAAAAAAAAAAAAAAAAAAAAAAAAAAAAAAAAAAACAGATGGTAGTGTGGAGGACCCATTAGTGTGACACAGGTGTCTACTCGTATGTTTCGATTTCGACACACTGGTACCATTTAATCGACGCACTATCCCAAAACCAAACAAAACAGGGGCAAAACAATATTAGTCAAAAGAGTGGCTGGCTGATATACCTACAAGACCTGTATATTCATCTTTTCAGTGATCAAATCAAAATTTTGTTTCGATTCAATATTTAAATAACCAAATGCTCTAAAATTAGGTAATTTATTGTCATTAATCTGACAGCAAATGATGAAAAATATCCCGATCGCCACAACCTAAACTATGGTTCACATTATGGTGAAGTAAAATATTGATTTCTCTCCGCAAAAATAAAAAACTAAAAAAAAAACTCTGTAGTTAAAAAGAAAAGATGTTTGATAAAAATGAAAGCCAACGATACGTGGTGTTCCCAAGCGGTCACCCATCCAAGTACTGACCACGCCCGACGTTGCTTAACTTCAGTGATCGGACGAGAACTGGTGTATTCAACGTGGTATGATCGTTGGCGATAAGCGAAGAGAAAATAAATTTATTTCCATAAGAGAGCAAAGGTTTTTAGACAAACTAAGAGATGGCGATGATACTCTTGAAACACATAGAAAAATATGAAACGTGATTTTTGATTTTTTTTAATCTACCAAATTTCATAAAAATCGGATTAGGCGTTAGAGCGGTTTAAGAGTTATCGTGCTACAAACCAGAGAAACCGACAAATGGAATTTTATCGTGTAAATTAATTTTAAAATTAGACCTCACTTCGTTCCGTCAACATAAACTATAATGTCCATTGAAAAATATGAAATTGTCCAATCTCCCTCCCCTCCGATTTACCACCGAAACTCGAAATTGAGAGAACGAAAAAACAATTCAAATTAGTTCCGTAGAAAAATCAAAATATTTTGAAGAAAATATTTACTTCTTCAAATGAGAACCCAAGTATTAAGCGTACCGCCAAAAATCGGTCTGCAGCGAAGCACGGGTTGACAGTTTTAAAAAGAAAGCCAACGATACGTGGTGTTCCCAAGCGGTCACCCATCCAAGTACTGACCACGCCCGACGTTGCTTAACTTCAGTGATCGGACGAGAACTGGTGTATTCAACGTGGTATGATCGTTGGCGATAAGCGAGGAGAAAATAAATTTATTTACAGAAGAGGGGTGTGAGTTAAGATATTGATAAATACCCTAACTCACACCAAAGGGTTTTAGACAAACTTAAGAGATGGCGCTGTTACTCTCGAAACACAGAAAAATATGAAACATGATTTTTACCAAATTTCATGAAAATCGGATTAGCCGTTAGAGCGGTTCGAGAGTTATCGTGGTACAAAAGGAGCAACCGACAAATGGAATTTTATCGTGTTAAAATTAGACCTCACTTCGTTCGGTCAACATAAACTATTATGTTGTCCATCAAAAAAATATGAAACATGAAATTTCCCAACGAAACCCAAAATTGAGAGAGGGAAAAAACATTTCAAAATTGTTAATTGTTCCGTAATTTTCAAAATATTTTCAAGTAAAATACTTATTTATTTCTTCAAATGAGAACCTAAGTATTAGGCGTACCGCCCAAAACCGGTCTGTAGCGAAGGACGAGTTGACAACAAAAAGAAAGCCAACGATACGTGGTGTTCCCAAGCGGTCACCCATCCAAGTACTGACCACGCCCGACGTTGCTTAACTTCAGTGATCGGACGAGAACTGGTGTATTCAACGTGGTATGATCGTTGGCAATAACCGATGAGAAAATAATTTTATTTCTAGAAGAAGGATGTGTTGTCATTATTTTTGAGCTCTGTTACACGTGGTGAAAAGGACTACATGCTTTTTTGAACATCCTATAATATAGGTACTATACCAAACTGATTCTCAACTTTTCAATCTTTTAAATACACAATCCACAAGAGACAAAATAATTCCCAACATTCATATGTGAAGACCTTGCTGGTAAATACGCACTTCCTGTTTAGCCTTAGTGGGTATATCCTCTATTACGGAGGAAACATCTGGGAGCTGGGAGTCGTCGATATTGCTGTGACCCGGGATCTTCTTTTATTATCTTGTGCTTAGATTTTTTCTGTGCAGAGGAGAGGAAAATTTACCGAATTGAAACCGGATTAAAACGAAGAATAATCTTTTTTCTCCGGATTAAAACAAAGAATCATCTTTTTTCGAAGGTACTATGCAGGTACATAACATACTCTGCCAAGTTTACTAAAAAAGAACTTACATCTTACAGAAGATGCAGTGACAAAAGGTTTTCATACCAGTACCAGCAATAATTATTTTGCTGAATTAAAAAGAAAGTTTTTTTGGTTTTCACAACCGTTTTTGAAACAATAAAACTTATTGAACGAAAAACGGCATTTGTGCGAGGACACGTTTGCCGACGATAATAAAGAGAACAATATATATTTTTCACGTAAATGAACATCAAAATATTTTGTATAAAAAAGAGCCAACGATACGTGGTGTTCCCAAGCGGTCACCCATCCAAGTACTGACCACGCCCGACGTTGCTTAACTTCAGTGATCGGACGAGAACTGGTGTATTCAACGTGGTATGATCGTTGGCAATAACCGATGAGAAAATAATTTTATTTCTAGAAGAGAGTAAAGGTTTTTATACAAACTAAGAGATGGCGCTGTTACTCTTGAAACACATAGAAAAATATGAAACATGATTTTTACCAAAATTTCATAAAAATCGGATTAGGCGTTAGAGCGGTTCGAGAGTTATCTCACAGATGTCCCAAAAAAGTGTCCTGGTGACTACGTTAATATGACAGCATTCTCGGATATCAATGATTGCGGGCGTTTTGCGATCAGAATATTTGGAAGATTAGAATAATGCTCGCGTTTTATTGCACAGCTCGCCCAAATGTTCGTACTAAGAATCGATTAATCCAAATCTATGTTATAAAAATAAATAATTTATTGATATATAATAAGCAATAATTGCTTTTCGGATTTTATTGAATACTTTTCAACTTACCTACAATCATATTCTCAATATCTATTAATCACTTATAAGCTTAATACAAAACATTAAAGCAATTTATATGAAAATGACAGAAATATCTTTGACAACTTTATCAAACAATAATCTGTAAACTTTATTGGTATTATACTGACAACTTTAAAACTTAGCATTAAAATAAATCATATTTGATTGAGTGAGATATTAAATTTATAAAACATTATTCAGTCTGTTAAAGTAATAAGAACTTAGAGCACATGTCCTCTGAAAATATACATCGCCTGTGATAATTCTTCAACCTTCTATCTTGGGTGTCAAGAAATAGAGCTGTGAAATACCAATATTCCCAATATTCTCTTGATCAAAAGGATGGGCTCTTCCTTTATTAAAGTTTTCAGAACAAAACGCACATTTCCTATGAAAATATATATTGCGTGAGATAATTCTTCAACCTTCTATCTTGGGTCTTAAAAAATAAAGCTCTGAAATACCAATATCTCCAATACTCTCTTGACCAAAAAGATGGGCTATTCCTTTATTAAAGTTTTCAGAACATAGGGCACATTTCCTATGAAAATATACATGCTTGAGATATTTCTTCATCCAGATAGAGATCTTGGGCCTCAAAAAATAAAGCTCTGAAATTCCAATATATCCAATTTTCTTGCTTCAAATTTTATAGTACTTTTAATACGAATTAATGTTGTTGTTTTTTTTCTCTCTCTCTCTCTCCTCTAATAACATTACAAATATAGCAGACGAAGTAATTGAGACCAGGATTACATTGGATAGTCAAAAAAGTATGGAAGAAATTCACACTGCACATTTTTGTCTGATCTACAAGCTTCATTTTCTCGACATTTTTTTTAATTTACCTTTCTCATTGCTGACTTGAGAAAATATTTAATCTTTTGATCTTTGGTGAGTTACTATCTACTGTACGTTCATATATCACGCATTCAGCTTAACTAACGATAACATGAAAGACTTGAATTTTTGTAAAGTCTGTCTTTTACGTCTGTATGGATTTTTAGTTTTTTTATTATTGATACACAAGAGAGTGTAAAACAATAAATATGAAAATGGAGATAAATAGTGTGGACGAGAAAATCAAAAGACGATTGATCACAAATAGAGAAAATAGTTTAAGAACAGACCATGAAAACAAATCAACTCCCCTGCTGGACGGGGTTCGGCTGGCTGCGCTTAGTTAACCTTATTTGAGAAAACTGATTGACACCAGGTTTTAATATCTGAAAATGGGTACTTAAAATTCCCGAGTATTTGTTCCTAACTACAAATAGTACAAATTAATAGGTTCCCTGGAACGTGTCTATTAAGACGTCTGAGGAATGACCTTGAATGAGATTTGACCACATGTATTACAAAGCGCGTCCTTCCTGATACAGTAATATACAACAAAAGATATTATCATATTTATTTAACATAACGTTACAAATTATTTAGGCATTAATGATCACTGTCCTTATTGCAACCTAGCTGACTGGTCAATACGTCATCATCACTGCAGATTACATCAATCTTAATGAACATATAATTTATTGAATATTTTATCAAAATTTTATTATTAGAGCGCGACCTCTTTTCAGATAATTGTATGTCGTATTTTCTATGCATTAATTATTGCATATATTTTGATCGTATGTCATTTATTTTATGTGTAGAAGATAGCCAGTAATTAGTTCTAATTATTGATTATAATTTTACTACATAAATTATTTATTAGTCTGTACAAGTAATCTTCTTAAGACTTAAGGTAAGCGTTATATTCTAAATTGCAAGTGCATAGTGGTGACTGTATCTAAAAAATCCAAACACAAGATTTCATAGGAAATGTGCCCTTTGTTCTGAAAACTTTAATAAAGGAATAGCCCATCTTTTTGGTCAAGAAGAGAGTATTGGAGATATTGGTATTTCAGAGCTTTATTTTTTAAGACCCAAGATAGAAGGTTGAAGAATTATCTCACGCAATATATATTTTCATAGGAAATGTGCGTTTTGTTCTGAAAACTTTAATAAAGGAAGAGCCCATCCTTTTGATCAAGAGAATATTGGAGATATTGGTATTTCACAGCTCTATTTCTTGACACCCAAGATAGAAGGTTGAAGAATTATCACAGGCTATGTATATTTTCAGAGGACATGTGCTCTAAGTTCTTATCACTTTAACAGACTGAATAATGTTTTATAAATTTAATATCTCACTCAATCAAATATGATTTATTTTAATGCTAAGTTTTAAAGTTGTCAGTATAATACCAATAAAGTTTACAGATTATTGTTTGATAAAGTTGTCAAAGATATTTCTGTCATTTTCATATAAATTGCTTTAATGTTTTGTATTAAGCTTATAAGTGATTAATAGATATTGAGAATATGATTGTAGGTAAGTTGAAAAGTATTCAATAAAATCCGAAAAGCAATTATTGCTTATTATATATCAATAAATTATTTATTTTTATAACATAGATTTGGATTAATCGATTCTTATTACGAACATTTGGGCGTGCTGTGCAATAAAACGCGAGCATTATTCTAATCTTCCAAATATTCTGATCGCAAAACGCACGCATTGACCAATCAATAATTGATATCCGAGAATGCTGTCATATTAACGGAGTCACCAGGACACTTTTTTGGGACATCTGTGAGAAGTAGTTGCATTGACCAATCAGTCATTGGTATCCGAGAATGCTGTCATATTAACGGAGTCACCACGACACTCTTGTTGGGTACGGTTTCATTAAATATTTACACTTCCTCGGTAAAATCAACATAACCAATTCAATGTTGACACAAACATTGAAATCAAGATTACGAATATGTGAGAACGCGCAGCCTGAACTCATACAATAGTAGTAACAAGATAAAATATGTCCGTTATCCCCATCTGGCGCCTTTTTAAATACCAAATGACCACCTTTTTTTTTTTTTTTTCCGAGAAGTTTTTTTCTCATCCACCCACGGAGAAAACGAGACGGACGGTTTTGTTTTAGATTATAAAAAAAAAGTTTATAATTCATCAGTTTTCTTACCTACTGAAAGGGGAGGTAAACGTACAATGGAAAATCTCCATGCCGCTGGATCTTCGAAGTTTTTTTTCTCGTGACGTTTTTTTCTCTGTTCGTTCCCAATGACAAATCACTATGTCAAGATTAAACGTGGTTTTTTTCTTTTCTCGTCGTGTCGAGAGAAAATTTTCGTAATGACAGCACTCCAATTTATATGTATGCCCCACACGTTAAAAAAAACGTGACGGGAAAAAATGTCACCGCAAAAAAATCGTTCTGTGCCAGTGGGAACGAGGAGTAACAGCTGCATCTCTTGTATTTTCTGAGCACTTATTGAACTACAGTATAAATTTTACTCCCAAACTGAAATAAATTTATTTTCTCCTCGCTTATCGCCAACGATCATACCACGTTGAATACACCAGTTCTCGTCCGATCACTGAAGTTAAGCAACGTCGGGCGTGGTCAGTACTTGGATGGGTGACCGCTTGGGAACACCACGTATCGTTGGCCTTCTTTTTGTGCCAAAATCCTTTTTTTCCATCAATTAGTAGCTGTTACGCTACAGTCCGGTTTTTTGCCTAGAGAATACTTAGATGGGTGACTACTTGGGAACACCACTTATCGTTGGCCTTCGTTTTGTGCGAAAATCCTTTTTTTTCCATCAGTTAGTAGCTGTTTCGACCGGTTTTTTTTGCCGAGGAAGGTAATGCAAACTCCAATTTATATATACCACATTGGATAAAAAACGTTACGAGGTGTTATATTTTTATTAAAAAGCTTTGAGCCCTTTTGCCCTTAAGGAGAAGCCACCACTGGTCATGTTATATATATATAACAATATTATATATAACAATGTTATATATATAACAAACACAATACTAATGGTATGAAAGATGTATACTATTAGTATTATAAGTCGACATAGTCCCAAAACATGTGAAAATATTATAATACTGGGAAAAGCGATTACTACAAAAAGTCAGATATTTAGGAGTTAAGCAGGTAATTTGTAAAAAAAAAAAAAATACAAAAATCAAAATGTGACCATTTTTTTAAAAAAATGTTGCTCCTCCTGGAAATTTGGATTTATGGACCTATCTCTTCTGCCCTAGTATGCGAGAATTATTATTCTCTCAGCCATAAAAAACTGCAGAAAGAGAAATTGGCTCGAAGTGTCAGAGCAGAGCGTGACTGTTCTGTCATAGTTTATGTCAGAGGTTTCTTTGCAAAGCGGTAAAACGGAGAGCTCAATAGAAAATTTGGTCAAAAAGCTATGATCACAGTTTTTCGCACGTCATATTAGAACTTGAGTTTCTGGCATAGAAACTCTGTTATAGCGTCTGAAATGACAGGTCCAGATCATACGCACCTTAAAAGAAGCTTTTCAATTTTTGGTTTATTATTTTCAATAATGAACCTTTGGAATCGTCACAACAAAAAAAAAATACCCCCCCCTCAAAATTTGATATTATACGTTTGGATTCTACGTAAGGTAAGCAGAATCCAAAAATCGAATAAAAAAAATCGTTTGTCCGCCGTACGCCGCCGCTGTCCGCCGCATGCCGTGATGGGCACTTTTGCCACTTAGCGTTGACCGATTTGGATGAAATTTGGTATATAGGTCCCATCTGGGCTCTAATTGTGCCCCGAAACTGCAATCGAATAACCGCTTTTTAGCGGTTTTCAGTATTGCTGTCTAAAATGAGAATGGTAAAAGCTAGAGATATGAAATTTTGTATGTATGTCATATATAGGGTCTCAGTTAGCTCCGAAATATTTGGGTTCAATTAAATATACTGCTGGCGGTTTTTACCGCTTTAAAGCGGTTTTCATTAATGTCAAAAGTCTTTTTTTTTATGTGTTTGCATATAATACGTCCCTACGAACTCTCGTAACCTTGATGTATTCTACAATAAATCAAATAATATTATATTGGCCGCAAACAATTTCCATGTTTGTGACCAAATTTTATTATACTAATTTGATCTTCTGGTAGAGGATCAAGGCTACTTCATAGTCGTGGGTATGTATAAGATGCAAACCCAGAACACGTGACGTCATATCAACGACCAATATACCTCTGACAGTGTTAGTTTTTTATCGAAACTTTGGGTCAAATACCACTGCCCCATTTGATAATGCCGCCTGATTTTGATTCCAGAAGTTTTTTTTTTATAACTTTTCTTTCGATTTTGGGATTCTACCGTACCTTGAAATGAAAAATTTCAAATTTTGAGGAGGATAGTTTTTTTCGTGACGATTCCAAAGGTCCATTATTGAAAATAATAAACCTATACATAAATAAAATAATGCTTCTGCATTGGCTATTATACATGTGTAATTAAAAGGCTCTGCTGAAGTTTTACCAACTCTTTTTTCTTATTGTGCAAATAAATATTGTGTTGAAATTCTGACAGGATATTACCATGTGTCCGAGAGTATCTTTTTTTTTTTTTTAGGTAAACGCTACAGTTTCTATCCTATCGGCAGGGCCGTACCCGAGATTTTTTTTCGGGGTCGGGGGGGGTGGGTGGGTGATGTTGTTGTTGATAATGATGATGTTGGTAATGATGAGTTACACATTATAATATTACATAAGTCATGTATAAAAAATAATAATGAAATTTCGGGGTACGGCCTTGCCTATCGGTACAATTCTGTGGTGCACTCGTAGACAGTTCATGGTTACATAGAATTCATTTATGATTTAGAGTTCTCAGTGTCGTTATTATTATTATTATTTTTTTTAAATATTAAAAAAATCGTTGGCATTAGAGAAAAACATTGAGTGGAATTCATTGAATTTAATTCTGAAATCGGTTATCGGTCCTTGCCACCTGACAAGGAGAATCAGTTTCGACTGCCTCCTTTGCCAATTTATTAACGCGAAATATTTTCCATTCTATTATGAATTCTATGTTTCCATGAAGTGTCTACGAGTGCACCACACAATTGTACCGATAGGATAGAAACTGTAGCGCTAATCTAAAAAAAAAAAGGAATTTCCTAATTCAAGGTAATTACAACTGACTTATTATTTACGGACAGAAATTTAAGGCGTAAAACAACTTAAATATTTCAAGATGTAAATTGTATAACAGGATCGACAGCACTATATGTCGAGCTTTTACTGTTGGTGAATATTTAAAAAAAGAGAAGTTAAATTTTAATTCTTTTCATTTAGTCATCCAGAGTCTTTCGTGAACCTAGATGCTCTCAAGCAGCGACGTGTTCAAGCTGATTCGAGGTTCTTGCGAAAACTCCTCTCTGGTCAGTTTGAATTGTGTCAGTTTGTCAGTTTGAATTTTTTTTTTTGAATCTCTTTTGATTGTGGTCGGAGGCTCAGGAGGGCCAACGTGTTCTACGTTGCTTCGTCTAATAGGAACTATATATTCTACTCGCCACTTAACAGAATGTTGAGGGCGGCCAATAGTGACGCCGCGTTTGACTTTTAGTTCCCACCGTAGTTTGTGATTAATTTGTTTATTTTGCATTTAATCGTTCTTGGGTAAATATTTTTTTTTCCTTTTCTTTTCTTTCTTTTTGTTTTTACCATATGTAAAAAGGGTTATGCCCGTAAATATATATTTATTATTATTATTAAATTGAATTAAACCTATATGTGTTTTTTTATTACTTTCCTTATCCTATAAAAAGGAAAGTATTGTAATGGGTTGAAATGTCGAGTTTTCAATGCCAAAACACGTTTTGGGGTCCCCAGAGCCCAAATCTCGAGTTTCAGCCATTGGTCCGTGTGTGTGTGTGTGTGCCTGTGAACAAGATATCTCAAGAACGGCAAGTGCTAGAGACTTGAAATTTGGTATGTATGTCAGTATTCCATGAAGGGCATAATAAGCTTTTGGTGGAAATCGAATATACCGTTGGCGGTTTTATGTCGCTTTTTAGCGGTTCTTCACATATCCTGCTTAAAATGAGAACGGTAATAGAACTTTAAACTCGGTGCCTATTTATATCAATTTTATACAAGAAATTGAAAAATACAACTTAGGTTGAAATGTAATAAATTGTTGGCCGCTAATTAGCGGTTGAAGCCAGCTTTTTGGCGGTTCCGCCTAAAACCAGAATGGAAAGAGCTAGAACTTAAAATTTAGTGCCTATTCATATCAATTTCATACAAGAAATTGAACAATACAACTTAGGTTGAAGTGTAATATATTGTTGGGCGCTCATTAGCGTTTGAAGGCCGCTTTTTGACGGTTCCGCCTAAAACCAGAATGGAAAGAGCTAGAACTTGAAATTTGGTGCCAAGTCATATCAATTTCATATAAGAAATTGAAAAATAGAACTTAGGATGAAATGTAATATATCGAAAAGTGCAATATATAATTTTTCCGCCCTGGGGACTTCAAAACGTGTTTTGGCATTGAAAACTCGACTCGAAAATTTCAGCCCATTACAATACATTACAACGATTTTTTTTATTCCAATTTTGGATTCTAAAGTATCAATTTTTTTTTAATGTGACTTACAATCATGTTGTTGTTTTATACGAATGTAATATTTTATGTTGGTTATTTCACAAAACTATTCAACTCATGAATTAAGTACTAATCTATAATAGGCAACTACTACTCGTTTGTTTTCATATTCTAATGAAATTGGTTGTTAGGATTTTAACTTGACCTTCTCTAAGCTATTTTAATATTGAAATACTTGATTCTTAAAAGTACAAGATAATCGTTTTGTGACTGAAATTCTAATTTAATCTGATATTAATACGATCTTGAAGCAACTTTTGTAAAGTTTAATTTTAAAAATTAATTAGAAAAAAAGATTTGCGTAAATACAACATAGGTTTAAGGTCATACAATAAATCAATTTGCAGCTTTTTAACCCGCGGACATCTAATGAAAGCTCGCGCTACCTCGAGCGCATAAGGATACGAATAGAATATAGCAGATACTAATCGATACTTGTGAACGTTAGTGAACTCCACTTTTGACTCCCATATACATCCCGAAATGCACTTGTTTATGTGTATGTATGTATGTTACGCGATACAAGTCACAATTTTCATCAAATTTTGACGAAGTTTAGTACACATGTTTAGGGTATGAAGGAAATTCGCTCTATAGTTTTGGGGGCCCTGGGACCCCTCGGGGCCCCAGGGGACCCAATATTGTGTTTTTTGGAAGTGATTTTTTAAAATTTGATCAAGATATTTTTTCTTTCAATGACTACAACATTAACGTGAACACCTGATCATCTTGATCTACTAGTTTACTTTTGATACTTTTCTGGTATCGATACTTTTTTCCTATACCGAGTGCTGAGTGCTATTTTGAATTTTCAGAGAAAAATGATATGAAAAAATCAAGTAATTTCATATCGATGAGCTCTTTTTTTTACTGTAGCCTAATAGCTCTTAATTATTTACCACCTGAAAATTAAAGTTACTTAAATAATGTAAATCGGTGTTCACCTCAGTGGTGCAGTTTGGGGCCCACCGATATAATGAGCCAAATGAATGGGACCCCGTCCACTTTTAGCGTTATATGTTTTACGCTTACAGTGGACGACTATATTCTTTGAGATAGGTCGCTCGTAATAGCGTGAGCTTGTAGTCCCTTCTAAGGTACGTCGGACCTATTTTTTTTATATATATAAAACGCAAAGCCTATTATTTGGTATACTGACTGACTGATAAACTTGAAATTTGGAACAAAGATTCTTCCTAAAATGTAGCGGAAGAAAAATCAGTAATTTGGAGCCTGAAATGTTGCACAACGTGATGCATTAATTATTATTTTAGATTTTTTTTTTTAAATAACAGCCCGATAAAAATTTGGAGGTCATGTGAGGGTTATTCTTTTTAAAAAGTAGATTAATACAAGAAATGAAAATGATGAATTGCACTAGACTTTATTTATTATTAAACTGGTTGCAGGTCTGTATTGAGATTGCAATTGTCATTGCGACCTTTATTTAGATGTATTGTGACCAGCGGCGGGGATGGAGTTAGATTCGAACCATGGGAGACTTTTCAAACACTTTACTTTATAATTGAACTAGCTGTTTTCCCGTGCTTCGCTACAGTTTACGAAATTTGGATTTTTGGTGGAACCGACCTCCAGAGTGAACACGGCTCCTATTTAGAAAATTCAATATTTTATTTAAGGATATGACTTTTTCTAATGCGGGACACCTATGTATCGAATTTCAGCATTCTCGCTCAGTACTTCTCAATTCAGATTTTTTGGTGGTGAGAACCGTCCATAAATCGGGGAGAAACCGGAAAATTCCAAATTTTATAATTTTTATGGGGTCCCGATATACTATTCTGGGGGGTCTATTCTCGGTCATTTTTCGTTATCTCATTTAGTTTGCCCAGAAAAAAATTGCAAAAAGACCCGCTAAAAAGCGTCATTTTTGGCGGTAACTTGCTCCCACTTGAACTTTCGATTTTTTCCTTTCTTATTACGCACCTATATACTAAAAGGTATATGTGTGCCAAGTTTCAAGTATCTGGGTTTAGCCATCGTGGAGCTACGTTGATTATCAGTCAGCCAGTACGTCAGTATACCGACTGGGCTTTGCGTTTTATAAGTATAGATTGGGATACTATGTCAAGTAAATCCATAATGAGGTAAAGAAAATACTATATCTTTACTTGACTATAAAATTATTAAGATGTTAATTAGAGCTGACTAGTTTTGTACTCTCCTGAGCACATCATCAGAACTTGAAGTGAGTTTGAAGACTTCAAACTCTAATTAAGATCTTAATAATTTTATAGTCAAGTGAAGATATAGTATTTTCTTTACCTCATTA
>CM022885.1:35632965-35652517 GCA_012654025.1 Pachypsylla venusta | reverse complement strand
GATGGTAGCCAGATGTATGAGACAGCAGCTCTAGACAAGTTGTAGTATACTGCTTATGTTTTTAATTGTCATCCTACATCCGTTCTTGGAGGCTGATAATTGACATGCCCCCCCAGAACCATGACAATCACTGCAATATAATTACGTCAGTAACATAAGATTTATAAACATAATGATATTACAGAGTTGCTTTTTGCGTTATTTTACACCATCAGCTCAGGTGGACTCGGCCCGTGAGGATGTCACCCTCAAGTAACTTCTTACAATCTCAAGTATGATTTACTTTTCCTCATGGAAAGTTAGCAAGTCATATATGGATTGGAAGAAATTACGCCTTTGGTCAAATAAAAGCTGTGAAATGGCAAATTATTTTATTTGAAAGTCTTATCAAATAGTGTGATAGGGGCACAAAACCCAACACACAAATTCAACAAATATACATCAAATTTGGTTGAAATGGGATACTAGATACTATGTCAAGTAAAACCATAATAAGGTAGATTGATTGTATTTTACAGTCAAGTGAAGATACGAGAGGGAACCCAAAAGTAACGAGAATCTATACTTATAAAATGCAAAGACCAGTTGGTATACTGACTGACTGACTGATAATCAACGTAGTATCTTGAAACTTAGCACATAGGTCCCTTTTAGTATGTAGGTGCGTAATAAGAAAGGAAAAAAAATAAAGTTAAAGTGGGATGCTACCAAAAAAAGGACGCTATTTAGCGGGTCTTTTTGCAATTTTTTTCTGAGCAAACTAAAGGAGATAACAAAAATCACCGAGAATGTACCCCCCCAAAATAGTATATAAGGACCCCATATAAAATATAAAATTTGAAAATTTCCGGTTTCTCCCCGATTTATGGACGGTTTTCACCACCAAAAAATCTGAATTGAGTAGTACCACTTCGGGATGAGCGAGAAAGCTGAAATTCGATACGAAGGTGTTCCGTAGTTCAAAAATTTATATCCTTGAATAAAATATTGAATTTTCGAACTAGGAGCGGTGCCCACTCTGGTGGTCGGTTCCACCAAAAACCCATAATTAAGAAGTCTCACTTCAGGATGAGCGAGAAAGCTGAAATTTAATACGAAGATTTTTGGCAGTGCAAAAAGTAATATCCTTGAGTAAAATATTGAATTTTCTAAATAGGGGCCGTGTTCACTCTGGGGGTCGGTCCCACCAAAAATCTAATACTGGGAAGCTCGAAATTGTTTTTGAATTTTGTAACCGTAGCGAAGCACGGGAAACAGCTAGTTTCTTTATAAAATCTACATGCATGCCTTTTTCGATTCCAAAGAAACTTTAATCTCCTTCGAAGAACTCTCCTCCGGCCTCAATACACTTGCATATTCGTTCATACCACTGTTGGAAGCACTTTTTACACTCGTTCTCTGTGATACCTACCAGAGCTGCCGTGATATGGCGTTTGACGTCGTCTACATCAGCGAAATGCTTTCCTTTCAGGAACTTTTCCATTTTAAGGAACAGATAGAGATTTGAGGGAGCTGTATCAGGTGAGATGGGCGCGCGGGTCAAGGTTGCTGTCTTCATAGAGGCCAAATACTTTCACGAGAAGCTTCAACAAGGCGATTCCTTTGATCCCTGGACTCTGGAGAGAATGCGGGGAACCAATTTTGCTGCCATTCTCTTTATTCTTCGCTTAAGATGCATTGGATTGAGCTCCAAGACATTGCAGATAAGTCATCAATAGTGATAGTCCTCTGTCGGTCTTCATTGATGAGAACATATATTTTTCTGTCCTGAAATAACTTATCCCAAATTTCGTCTTCAGCTATTTCTTCAATTAGCTGAAGAAGAATACGAGTATTTTTTTTTTTAACTGAACCACCCTTCATATATATTTGGAAAAAAAATCGCAGTTGAAATCTTTCGATTTATTTTTTTTAGTCTCTCTGAGTGACAATTTAAATAATGACCCTTCTAATTCACTGAATGGCTTGAGGGGTTTCAGCGGTTCTTCCAACAGTAGACTTCATTGAATGGCTTGAGAGGTTCAGCGGTTCCTCCATCAGTATACTTCATTGAATGGCTTAAGGAATTCAGCGGTTCCTCCAACAGTATACTTCATTGAATGGCTTATGGGGTTCAGTGGATCTTCCAACAGTATACTTCACTGATAGCTTGAGAGTTTCAGCGATTCAGAGAAATTTAGAACTACATTATTTAATGTTTTTTCAATCCATTTTTATATCTAGAACTCCTGGGCTAAATATGCACTTGTACACATTTGGCGAAGTATATTTTTGGGGTTGATTCCAAAGGATTATTGGAAATCTTGAATATATTTTTAATCAATTATTTAAAGAGAAAGTTTTCAACTTAAAAACATCCTAAATCTTTGTAAAACCTATACTTTTACTTGAACCAAACCTTCCAGTGTTCTTTTTACATCCTATCTTCCATTCAATTCCTCTGCTCAATATTCTTTCTTTATTCAATTTACTTCCACTTCAGCTATTCTCTTCACATCCTATCTTCCATTCACTTCCTCTCCTCCATTCTCTTTCTCTCTTCTATTTACTTCCACCATTCTCTTTACACTTTACATCATATCTTCAATTCACTTCCACTCCTACACTCTCTTTCCCTCTTCCATTTACTTCCACTATTCTCTTCACACTTTACATCCTATCTTCCATTCACATACTCTTATTCATTCACTTCTCCGCCTCCCTTCACATCCTTTCCTCTATTTTCTTTATCTCTTCTATTTACTTCCACTATTCTCGTCACTCTTCACATCCTATCTTCCATTCACTTCACTTCCAAACTGTGCTCAGATTTGTTTTTCCTTCCTAAGCACTTACTTAAACTTTCTGTTCAATTCTTTATTTCTTTTCCACTTATCCTTCCTCTCCTCCCTTCACATCCTCTCCACCTATCGCTTTCTTCTTTTGCTAACTTGTAATGTAAAAAAACAACTCAATTTTTTTTTCGTTTTTTTTTCTTTATAAAATATGTATGAAAATCAGTGGTGGATTTGTAATGAAAGTTGGGATGGTATTTAGTTATTAGTAGAAAAGTCTCTTCTAGGCACAAAGATCATCAGGCATCTCCACTAAACACAAAGTACATCAGGCGTCTCCACTAAACACAAAGTACATCAGGCGTCTCCACTAAACTCCCATCATTCGACTCGACTAGACTGATCATGAATCGTATGATTCGAAACTAGTTTCTTTATAAATAATTATAGCTAGTATTTTTGGTAAGTGTTTTGTTTTTCTTTATTTAAAAGTTAATATTTTTAACACTTATAATTAACATGTTATTCAAAGATTTAAAAGTCTCCACTAAACACAAAGTACATCAGGCATCTCCACTAAACACAAAGTACATCAGGTGTCTCCACTAAACAAAAAGTACAACAGGCGTCCCCACTAAACACAAAAGTACATCAGGCATCTCAACTAAAAATTCGTGTAACTTTACATTTAACTTCGAAATACCTACGATACTACAATTACATATACAGGATTGCAGTATTTGTAGAAAAAGTCGCGTAACTTTACTTCTAATTTCGAAGTACGAGACTACAATTACACATAAAGGGACTTCAGTATTTGTACAAAAATTTGGGTAACTTTACTTCTGATCTCGAAATACGAGACTACAATTACAAATACAGGGACTTCAGAATTTGTAGAAAAAGTCGTGTAACTTTACTTCTGATTTTGAAATACGATACTACAGTTACAAATACAGGGACTTCAGAATTTGTAGAGAAATTCGTGTAACATTAATTTGTGTTCGAAATACGAGACAATTACAATACAGGGACTTCAGAATTTGTAGAAAAAGTCGTGTAACTTTACTTCTGATTTCGAAATACGATACTACAGTTACAAATACAGGGACTTCAGAATTTGTAGAGAAATTCGTGTAACATTAATTTGTGTTCGAAATACGAGACAATTACAATACAGGGACTTCAGTATTTGTAGAAAAAGTCGCGTAACTTTACTTCTGATTTCGAAATACGATACTACAATTACAAATACAGGATTACAGCATTTGTAGAAAAAGTCGCGTAACTTTACTTCTGCTTGCGAAATACGCGACTACAATTTAAGCATTTTTTTTCCTTCATCATAAATATTTTATAATATGAAAAAAAGCATACTTAAATGTAAACATACAATTTTGAGGTATATAAGAGTGAAAATTCCCAGGATTATAGCAATGGTAGGGGAAGATAAAGGGGAGGTAGAGGAATTGTAGGAGGGGGAGGAGAAATGATAGGAAGTGGAGGGGGCAGAGGGGAGGTATAGTGTATTTTAAAACTCTCAGGGTAAGTTTAAAAATAATATTATTATTATAAGGGTGTTTATATGTACAATACAGGGTGTGTGTTCTATTTTTGGTCAAATGCTAGGGTATACTTTCAGTCAGTAATCCGCGTGAACCTGTTTTTCCCAAACCCATTTTCCAGAAAAAAGAGTATTTTCGACTTCTGGATTTAAAAATCTTCCGTAAAAACGGCTAAAAATTTGCAAAAAATCTGCCCATAATAGATTAACTTTTAAATAAATTAAAACAAAACACTTACCAAAACACTATTTATAATTATTATTTATGAAGAAACTAAGTTTCAAATCATTCGATTCATCATCAGTCTAGTCTAGTCAAGTCGAAGAATTATTTATGAAGAAACAATTTGTTTTAATTTATTTAAAAGTTAATATTTTTTAACACTTAAGATGTTATTCAAAGATTAAACAGCCGACGTCTATGGCACGTTGAATACACCAGATTTCGTTAGATCACTGAAGTTAAGCAACGTACAGCGAGGTTGTACCAAGTGGGTGTCCACGTGAGTTAGCGCCCTCGTGATGCTGGTTATTTTTCCGGTTAGCTGGGTGAGGCCAATGTTTGGTTTCCAGCGAATGGAGGTTAAAACCCCCGTCTCGAATAACCAATAGATGTTAAAGAGAAGTTAAGCCAAAAACCCCTGATAATTGACATGGGCCCCAAAAACCATGACGTTCATCACTGTAGTATAATTACGTCAGTAATACAAGAAAATGAGTTACAAACATAATGAAATAATGATATTACAGAGTTGATTTCTGTTTTTTTTTTTTTCTTTTAAATTTGGCTTAACATCTCTTTAACATCTATTGGCCATTCAAGACGGGGGCTTCACCCTCCATTCGCTGGAAACTTGCAAAGCAGCTACCCACTTTGACCTCACCCAGCCTGGGTTGGGCCGGAAAAATGAGCCAACGATACGTGGTGTTCCCAAGCGGTCACCCATCCAAGTACTGACCACGCCCGACGTTGCTTAACTTCAGTGATCTGACGGGAATTGGTGTACTCAACGTGGTATGATCGTTCTTTACACTATCAGCTCGGGTAGACTCGGCCCGTGAGAATGTCACCCTCAAGTAACTTCTTACAATCTGAAGCATGATTTACTTTTCCTCATGGGAAGTTATTAGCAAGTCATAAATGGATTAGAAGAAATTTCGTCTTCTATGTTGTTGTTCTTCTTCTTTAAATTCACCCTTTCTCAATTTTATTTGGGGTCGGCGCTGTTTCCTCAATTCTACCATACCACAACCTTTTGTTCGGTACCTACTCTTTTTAGCTGTAACCCTTTCTAGGCACCTAGGCACAGTAACTTATTTACACGGACAGGGGGGGGGGGGGNATTGACAGCCAAGCCGGGACTAACACCTGAAAATGATTATCATGGAAGGTGATGTTTTTTGTTGTTGTTGTTGTTGATATTGTTGTTGCTGCTGTTGTTTTGTTTTTTTAATATTATAGGTGACGTGCAAAGTAGAGTATTTTTAAAAAAAAAAAAAAAATATTGAAATTTCGGGGGGGTCTGGACCCCCGGATCTCCCCTGGTTACGGCCTTGTACACGGGGTTATGAACGTCACCTAATGAAGCTTGCTCCCCTCGATGGCTACATGTCAACAGTGGTAAGTATAAAAAACGTGTGACAAGCAGTAAAACGACCTGTGGCTACATTTTGCGAGTACATGTTCAGAGGGTATTAAATTCTTATTTTGACCTCCTGTATCACCCTGTAGAGTTTCTTCTTCTTCTTTAACACCAAAAACTGCTCAGAGGAAATTTAAAAAACAAAATCTTTTCTACAAATTCTATTTTCCTTCTTATTTCCATTTCTTAATTTGACCTCCTGTATCACCCTGTAGAGTTTCTTCTTCTTTAACACCAANTGTTTTATATCTACTATGTGTTATTTAAAAAAATCCAAAAAGGTTTATTTATTTACTTAATTGATTTATGCTCACCACCATTTCAGAAAAGTTCTTACAATCGCAACCAAACGATTTGAAATGATTGTGGCAATCACAGCGGGTAACAATCTGTTATATGTCGAATAATTAATTATTATTTTAAAGAGATTCTTATCTTACTATTGGTTCCAAACTATTTCGCAGGTCATGCCTCTAATGTGGGCGGAGCCTGTTAGAAAAATAAAAATAGATAGTTCCGATTAATTCGAATAATTTTCAGCTTCATCGAGTCAAAAGGTTGTTTGATCCCAATATTTACTGAGTGTGAGGTAATGCACAAGGCGTAAATAATATATAGACCTGATAATAATAGATAGACCTGATGAAATAATTTGCAAATAAGAATCATGCAATTTTTATCCTAGAAAATTATCAAAACTAAAAAGAAGAATGTCAAGGTGTTTTCTAGTTACCCGAGTACCTGACCGTTCAATTATCCCATTTTCATAACGATAAAATAATTATAAAATAAGGTTCATGGGTTCAATGTTAGTTCGCCTTCACGTGATGTAGATCTCATCAGTCGACCAGACACTCTGACATTATAATATTGATCTCCTCTACTGGCCTTATAGCTCATTTTATATCCATATATTTTTTTTACTATTTTGACTTTGATGTATAAAAAAGCTATTCTTCTTCTTTAACTTTGCGCTTTCCAAATTCTACTTGTGGTAGCCAACTCGGCACTGCTTTCCTTTTTCTACCATACCACAACCTTTTGTTCGGTGCCTACTCCCATTAGTTGTGACCTCTCCTGGCGGGGTAACCCTAGCTTGCTTCTCACAGTATCCATAAAAACGACAGAGAAATTCGCTTTTGCAAATGATCTCTCATCATGTGTTTAAAGCAGAGATTTTTAAAGACTGTGGATACCCCCTTCTGTATTTAAACGGGCTTAGGACGTCACCTATAATAAAGCTTGTTTTCATCCATCGGTGGCTACATTTTTAGTTATAACCTATAGATGGATGAATTAATGTCAAAACTGTAGACCCCACTCAATTAATGGGCTGCCATGCAATCAATATTAGGGTTCAACAACAAATCATCTAATTCTATGGATATAATGAATGTTCATACCATTTCTCCTTAAAACCCGAGAAGGCTTTCTACAGTTTTCGTCAACTCGAAGTTATGAACGATTAAGTGGAACTCGAAGTTAGGTGTTACACATATTTTCAGTTTGATACTACCATCAAAGACGATTTTGCCACGTAAAAAGAAATAATAAATGACAGAACACAACTATAAAAATAATTAATAACATTGTCATTCCCTTATGTCACACCTATTCATGTAATTTCATCGGGATATTTTCAAACCTAAAAGTACCAGTTAAGCCAAAAAACTCAATAAATAAAATTGGAAGTGTGCTGGGGGTGAAATAATCATTTCTATTTATAAAGCATATCGACATCTTTTTTGTACAAAATTAGTGAGCTTTTTACGCAGTTAACCAAAGGTAAAAAAAAAATGCTAGCCCAAACGAAAATCCAATGTTTATTGGATACATTCCTATACTAATAAACCCATCTTGCCTCATCCGCTAATAAAAATTGATTCCGTTGCTAGTGAGGACAACGTTAAAAACTAGAGAATATGGTGTAGTTTTTCCAATGTTGTACCAAAAAACTTTTGAAGTTAACATTTATCAGGATTGCAAATGTAGAATTTAGTGAAAGGTCAGAACTAATAGCATATTAGTGTTATTTGTGGGTCTTCTATTTTACAAATGAAACAAAAATATTCGAATAGAATATATTCTTTTCAATACACTTGTATTATTGTTCTGCCTGTAAATACTTTCTTCCGAGCAGTAGGTACGAAGAGTATTGCAAGAACTTTTTAATGAAATAGGTAATATAAAAAGATACAAGTTGAGTTTATTTGATAGAAAATGATCCCCTAAATGTTAGATTTTTGTCAAGGCTACTAATTCAGGAACATCTCTTAGCCCTCGATCAACTTTCAATGAATAATTATTCATTGAAAGTTGAAATTGAAATTCATGGAAAGATTAATCAACTTCTACGGCGGCGGCGTACGCCTGATCGTGGTGTAATTTGTATACGATTGTGAGGACATTAGTTACAATCTACTCGAAGACGCCTTCGCTGATGATACGGGAAATTTGTTTGCAAAATGATTGAAACTAAATACAATTCTCGAGTTTCCGTGAGATTTCTTTGTTCTGGTATGGATAACATATAATTTTGAGATAGCGTGCTTGGAATGTCAAGACAATCGGATGTAAGGTTCTTCAGCGTGATGAACCAAATAGGGAATGCTATAATCAACAATAGTTCTTCCTTCATTTAGAAAAATACATAAAATTCCGTTTGGAAAAACGTGCTCTGATTTGTATAACGGATATGAAAATAATAATAAGTCTACCAAGTAGGTTCCTCAGTCTTCACCACAACTCCTATAATGTAGGTAGCTTCCTCACCACAACTCCTATAATGTAGGTAGCTTACAGAAGTACATTATAGTGTACTTCTAATTTTTTGGAAATTTTCTCAGATGATCAGAGTAGATATACCTACCTACCAATATCATGTATGGACTATTCTCAAAATGTTTTGTTCTACAAGGGTATAATGTTTAGTGCCAATACAGAAAGTGAATTAGTGTGAGAGGAAAATGATAATATTCCAAAATCAGCTACCAATATACGATTATCTTCCATACTTTCGTACTACAAGATTATACTCTCATAACGTTCATCCCGTTTTTGGTGATTTTTTTTAGCATTTTGAAGGTTCGTCCCCAAACAATTCTACATTGATTTCATTTGTATTTCCCTCTGCTCATGCACACTTGACATACTCATAAAGAATAGCATTTGACGTTCTGATTTTTTCGTTGATAAAATCAAATTTTTGGTATAATTCAGACAAATTGGTATCGACAAACCTACAGAAAGCTGAACACTACTCTACTGGAACTGATACATCTACTTCATTCTGATACTCATATGTAATATTTGTTTACATTTTTACTGGTGTGTTTCAAGTTCTAGACGTCATACGCTCTCATGCATAAGTGGTAGAACAGGATAGTTGCTTCATTTCTGTGCAAGATCTCTGAAACGCACCTCTCCTACCTTCACTCTTGATCTCTATGTTTATGTGGGTTAAGGATTCGCCGACAACATTCCGCTCAGCAATTATTTTTAGTTTTGTCTTATTAGCTCACAAGATGAATCTTTCGTAAGTATGTTAGTGTTTGCTATAGTTCCTGCAATTTTTATCTGTATAACACGTGCTCGATGCCACGTGTTGTACAGGGTACAGGTAAC
This sequence comes from Pachypsylla venusta, assembly GCA_012654025.1. NCBI lineage: Eukaryota > Metazoa > Arthropoda > Insecta > Hemiptera > Aphalaridae > Pachypsylla > Pachypsylla venusta. The sequence continues at coordinate 35,642,912 of CM022885.1, read as the reverse complement.
ACACCAGAGAATTTAAAAACAACGTTGATCCTTTTGTCGAACTGTCTGTAGGTGTTTTTTTTCTGTGAAGCTCTGCGTCAGAAGCTCAAATCGTCACGAAAAAAATAAAATAAAAATAATAATAATAAAAAAATCGTGACAATTTCAAAGTTTTATTATTGGAAAAAAAAAAAAAAAAAAAAAAAACTCCGAATTTACTCCGAAATTCGGCAATTGGGATTTTTTTTAAAAAAAGGGGTTTTCCCCCAACCAGATAAGTTAGGAATCGTTTTAACGGCCATGCCTCACCCCCGGTAAAAGGGAAATTTCAATTTAAAGTCAACGTCATTGAAGCATTTTGCAGAAAACCACATCGCAATGTTGTCTTTTTTCGCTTACTGAGCCATTTGAAAAAAAAAAAAATGTTTCTTTTTGGGGATCTCCAAGTTGACGAGTGCGGGAAGTTTAAAATAGAGTCCAAGGCGCAAGACGCTCCTAGAAAAACGCCTCTTCAAACGTACTTATTTTGACTTTACCATTGATTAAAAAAATCACATTTTTTATTCGCTCTGTTAAATTCATTGTTTGTCTGAATTATCATAAACTGACGATTAGTTTTCAGTTCCTTAACATTCTGAATTGTTATGGAGCTTGCGTTTTCTATAAAAAAGAAGACAGCTCGTAAAACTTTTCATTATAAATTATCGTCCCAAACAAACAATAGATTTTCTTCTTTCAGTTTCAATAGGAATTCTTAAGTCAACAATATATACATACTTAGACGGAATATTAAAACAGATATACAGTGTGTAACTAATTGAAACAATAATAGAAACACACTTAATCCGAATAGAAACACAGTTATAATTATTACAACCGGGTGATTCTAATAATTAAATACAATCAATTGGAGAAATACTTTCTGATGAGTTTTTGTAATACATAAGATATAAATGTAGTTCAAAAGAACGGTGATCTAATTTGGTAATTCCGCATTAAATTTTAAAGCGGATCTAATTTTTGTAATGAAAACCTCGCTTGTAAAAATCAACGCTCGAAAAAAAAGGATCGAAAATTTGTAAACGAATAAAAAGAGTTAAATCGATGTATGTATGAGGAAAAGGAGAGTGAGAAAGAACATAGAAAAATGGACACATTAAGAAAAAACAAAAAAAGAAGAAGATAAAGCACAAATGGGGGAAAAAACTACCCAAAATGACGACCAATAAAAAGAAGAAGGTAAACGAATACCAAGAGAACCTGGCAAGATACTCTGCCGTACCAAATTTGAACATGACGTCAGATTTATGTTTCTCTGAATTCTAATTTCGTGTTTCTAGGTATGCATCAACATTGAATTCTAACTTCTCACTTTTATTTATATTTTATTCTTTAGCATTAAAAAATATCAAGTGAACATGAAAAAAAATGGCACACATGTCAGCATATTCTACGCAAGAACATATCTTGTGTTCTTAGTATCATGTGTAGTATCCCTGCCGCGTGTAGTGTGAAACACCCCGTACTTATTCATTCTGACTGTTTCATTGTATAGTATCTGACGCTTGTAGTTTGAAACACCCCGTACTTATTCATTCTGACTGTTTCACTGTATAGTATCTGACGCTTGTAGTTTGAAACACCCCGTACTTATTCATTCTGACTGTTTCACTGTATAGTATCTGACGCTTGTAATGTGAAACACCCCGTACTTATTCATTCTGATTGTTTCACTGTATAGTATCTGACCTTGTAGTGTGAAACACCCCGTACATATTCATTCTGACTGTTTCACATATTTACTATCGTCTAGGATCTAAGATATTTCTTATAATCAGATTAAACTTTTGAAATGCGTGCAGAATTTTAATTTGAGCAACATTTGATGCGTATTTGCATGATTCATGCATGAGGACTAATATTGCTTGAATTGGCAACGGGCGATGTTCGAGAGATATTTGTGTTCGAGCTGGAGTTCAATTTATGGAAGCAACTAACTAAACATTGTTTAGAACTTTAAAACATACTTTTGTTGCAGCATTTATTATTTGTGTACTGACCGAACAAAGAAAACAAAATTTTTGTTTGTTCCACGATAACTCTCTAACGACTAATCCGATTTTCATCAAATCTGTTTGTCTTTTTGTATCACGATAACTCTCGAACGTCTTATCCGATTTTCATCGAATCTGTTTGTCTTTTTGTACCACGATAACTCTCTAACGACTAATCCGATTTTCATCAAATTTGTTTGTCTTTTTGTATCACGATAACTCTCGATCGTCTTATCCGATTTTCATCAAATCTGTTTGTCCTTTTGTACCATGATAACTCACGAACGCCTAATTTGATTTTCATCAAATCTGTTTGTCTTTTTCTATCACGATAACTCTCGAACGCCCAATTTGATTTTCATCAAATCTGTTCGTCTTTTTCTATCACGATAACTCTCGAACGCCTAATCCGATTTTCATCAAATCTGTCTGTCTTTTTGTACCATGATAACTCTCGAACGCCTAATTTGATTTTCATCAAATCTGTTTGTCTTTTTCTATCACGATAACTCTCGAACGCCCAATTTGATTTTCATCAAATCTGTTCGTCTTTTTCTATCACGATAACTCTCGAACGTCTTATCCGACTTTCATCAAATCTGTTTATCTTTTTGTACCACGATAACTCTCGAACGCCTTATCTGATTTTCATCAAATCTGTTTGTCTTTTTGTACCATGATAACTCTCGAACGTCTTATCTGATTTTCATCAAATCTGTTTGTCTTTTTGTACCATGATAACTCTCGAACGCCCTACCCGATTATGATGATATTTGGTATGAACATTCATTCTATTCATATTATTAGCTGATCATTTTCGGACCATGATGGGCTACTCAGGGCCAAAAAGTAGCTACATTCAGTGAGTGAGGTATACATTTCACAAAACCATTTGTCATTTGTGTATTATGTATTTGTTTGAGCAGATGTACCTTTTATCATCTAATTTGTAGCAGTATGAGAAGGTATATCAAGTGACACCTTGTTTTAAAGGTCTCCTTTGCGGCCGCACCGAAATGGTAGGTAAAAATGCCTAGAAATAAGTTTTTATGATCCTAAATAAGTAATTTAGTAAAAAAGATGGTTGTCCCGCCCACTTTCAGCGGGGCCCCCTCCACCCCGCGCCATGTAAGTAGTCTACCTTTTGGAGCCAGTACAAAAATTGATTATCTTTTGGCCTTTTCTTTAGTACTTACAGCTTGTAAAGAAAAGTGAAATTAAATTTTGAGTATACCAACATCGATAAAACATGGTTACCGCTCATGCTAAAAAAAGCAAAAAACAATTTGCTTATGTTGCAATACTCGTTTCTTTATTAAGTTCCTAGGTACCTAATACTTGTACTTTCCTAAATTAGATTTTACTGCATACTTTGAAGAGTTGGGGGCCCCCGTCAAAATGATATGTTTTTTCAATTGTCAACCGTTTAATAAATATCTAGTCAATGAATATATATTTTAACATTTACTTTAATTTGTCANTATCTAGTGTAAGTTGTTGAAAGCCCGGGGCCCGTAGCACGAGCTACAAGTGCTACTATTGTTAATCCGGCCCTGATCAGCAGCTTTAACCTGGAGCATGCATTTTGTTGCAGCACGAGTATCTACTTTATCCTTGACTCACAAATGAGACGAACATTAAGTTCTCATCTTTCACACTTTATTTCTTTATTGCGCTATCACAACTATTTAATTGAGATATTATTTATTGCTATGTACTTAGTTGTTTCATTTGCGATGATTACCATTTCTTTAATTTCATCTACGATTTTTCTTATTGATCTATTCATTTCGAAATCTCACCACTAATGGAATTGTAATTCTAATTTCAAACGTACATTTTGTTCTTTTAAGGTTAAGTTAAATTTGGCCGGTCGACCCTTGACTGGCGCTTAGAGATTACGATCCCGGGATTTCGGGATCCCTCCCAAATATGGCAAAATTTTGATCCCGGGATTCGCCATCCAATCCCGGGATTTTCGGGATTGACAGTGATATAATAAAAGCAAACAGAAAACATTTTTTTTTATTGAATTTGAAAGTGAGGACTCAATACTCACAATACATCACCCTTGAACGTTACATGAAACTCGATATGCTGTCATCTGCCATGCAATAAAAAAATGCAAGACCTTTTAAAAATTCTTTTCTTCTTTAAGTAGACCGAACTCACCAAATGAACCGATGACCGATGTATTGTTTGTATGACCCCTTTCGGCATTTCACTTGTTTCAGTTCAAAAAATAAATTTTTATTGCTCTAATAATTAATCTAATATATTCTAACATCTTTTTTGAACGTAACAGCTTGTGTTCGGTTTGACTTTAAAATGAACGGTTTTATATCGCTCAAAAAAGATTCTAATCCTTCATCCGTTTATAGTCATTTTTTAGTGTCTAAAGACTGCAAAAATGCAAACTGTAAAAAATCTGATGCTATTTTGAAAACTCTTGGCAGTTCCACAAAAGGACTCCACACACATCTCACATCTCTCAAGTTAAAAACTTGATTTTATTTTTATTTTATCTGCTTATTATAGTAACTCTACCTATTTCTGCTTGATTTTTCGAAGGTTCCGATTTATTTTCTAATCCCGGGATTGTGATCGTTGCAGTCCCGAAACTTCGGGATTGTCAAGAAGTTTCGGGATCATAATCTCTACTGGCGCCTGGCGCTACTGTCGGTTCGGCATGCACTTAAGTACCTATTGAGCAAACACTCCCCAAAAACCGCAACAACTTCTGTTCAACTGCGTCTTCCGGTCGACTGAACGCGATCAGCACGTCCCCAATGTGAACTTCATTTGAATTTATTTATTCAATATTTTTACAATGGTTCTTATCCCAAACTAATAAGACTAATCTCAGCTTCTAAGATACAATTCCATTCAGCTTTCTTTGATCCGGACCGACCTGTTTCGGGTTGTATTCGTTTATTCGGGGAGGGGTTCGGCCCCCGGCCCCCCCTTGTGTCCGCCAGTGGAGGAACATCAGCGACTCACGAATGAGCCCAAACAGACATAACACAGTATGGTTATTAATAGAATTCCGTCAAAACACTCCGCGGTCGGGACTCTAAAAAATTAAATGTTTTCAAAGAGGTTATTGGTCTGCAGGAATATCCATTCACCTTGAGATGATTTGACGTAGATACTTCTAAAATTGAAAAGCAATTATCTCGTTAGATAATTGCTTTTTATGAGATTAGAGTTTTTCCAGACAGACATTTTATAGGTATACACAAATTAAAATTCTCACTAAAACTTTTATAATACACTTATAAATTATATCTGATTTGCCAGACACCTTCGAGACATTACTCGTATAGTCAATGTGATCAGGGGTAGTGTAGTCTATTCTTAGTGAAATAAATCGGTTCAGTAGTTTCAAGGATAGTGGGAACTACTTTATATATAATTAGTAATATGTATAGAGATACTATATTAGCATATATTTTGACATTATCGATATACTTGGAGCTGACTAAAGCCATTAAACATGACCCTTCAGATAAAATATGTTAGATTGAACATGCAGTAGTACACTTACTTGGATTTTCAGGAACGAGTTCAAAATATTCTAAAACTGACGTGACTCCGATGATAGTTAAAATAATCAGAAAGAAAGCTCTGGAAAAAAAACATCAAAATCAAAAATCGTCACCAACACGAGAAACACTAAAGATTTAGTACATTCAAGATTAACAATTTTTGGGGAATCGTTTTTGGATAAGGGAATTAAAATCTATAACAAAATGAACAATGTAATCAAAAATATGAATTACAAAGATTTTAAATTATATTTAAAGAATCATCTATTAGATATTGCTCCCTATAGTTTAGAGGAATATACCTAATAATAACTAAAACTTTTTTTTTCAGGCACCTACTAATATCAAAATCTCTTTACTGGTCCTGTTCGTTTCGTTTTTTCCTTTTTTTTTTATTATTATTTTTTTTCTTTTTTTGATTAATTCATTATTATTACCTAACTTATTTTAAGTTATACATTTTAACTCATTATTATAACAGGTAGGGTGAATGTTGCCTGGATGATTATTTCCAGAGTACAATAATAACAATTTTTTTCTTTTTTTCAGGAACCCACTAATGATTTATTTCTTTTACAGATTTTGCCCACTGGTCCCTTAAGAATATCCCTTATTGTAATTTGTCAGAGGTTTGAGGTTAAAGAATAATATTTTTTATCAATACCATTAAACTTTCCATTTGTTTCGTTGAAAATTTGTAAATACTTTAGCTTTCCTGCAAAATCCTTTCAGAAGAATTTTACAAGGAATTTTCTTAGAATTTATCTGGGGGAACAGGAAACAGTCTCCGCTTATTTGCATCATTTTCAAAATGTTAGAAAGTAAAAATTGTCAGGAGTTTATTTTACGAAAATCGTCAACTAAAGTCTCCTTTTTCTTCATAACATTTTATTGAAATGTTCCAAAGTATACGGAAACTATTTTTCTTAGAATGTTCACTAATTTCAGTCATGACATTGGTGGTTTCTCTTATATGAACTGCATTGACCTTCATCAAATGAGCTGTGGTTTAGGATGTAGGTATTTCCTTATTTATCAATGTGAGACACCTTAGATACGTTATGAATTTTTCACCCAAAAAGAAAAAGTGTACGTTTAATTTTATGTTTTGTATGTCAGCAGGAAAAAAGTAATATTTTTCCATATTCGACAAATTTTTATTTTTAGACAAAATTTCTACATCCTTGCGGCATATAAAATTCAGATAAAGGTCCTCTGCAATAAAATGTTGTTTTAACTAAAATAAAATATGCCTAAAATCAATCCAATAAACGGACATAATCATCAACTTACCCTGCTAATAACTACCAACTTATCCTGCTAATAACTACCAACTTAGCCTATTAATAACTACCAACTTATCCTGCTAATAACTACCAACTTAGCCTACTAATAAATACCAACTTACCCTGCTAATATAGTGCCTGTAGTTGGTTGAAAAGGTGTCTCGATCTGACACATTTCCGGATCCACTCTGACTCGAAATTTCAATCCTGAATTTGTTAAATATTTATTTAACGTAGATTTCAATGATTTTTCTACATCTTGAGAAGAGCAGCTGGATGGAACGCATAATGCCCAATTTATGCTCGAAAATCTAGGAACTCTGTGACCAGGCTGAAAACAAGAATAATTTTAAAAAAAAAACAGTCATGATAATTAGTACCTACACTTACCTAAAGAAAATATCGGTTATATGTCAGTGCTCTCGCCCATTAAAACCGTCGACGATAAACATTAAAAACACTTAATCTGGTAAGGCATCCTCCTTTGAATATTATTTCGAACTTTCGACGGACGTCAAATTAAATTTTTAAATTCCACTCTGATGGGATTTTCACAAGTTTCATACGTCGCCTGCTCTCATAAATCATACCGGTCCACGTTTCTAATGGACACGAGTCCGAATCCATCAGATCATCAGTTTGATGGTTGCAGCCGGGTTATTGGTATTACACCATATGATTTTACTGTTAGAAAAATCATATGGTGTAATACCAAGAAGAAGAGAATCGATTGATATTTCAACGAAACGGGAATGGTCCAGACACCCGCCCCCCGAAATTTCATTTTTTTATGTAATATTGTAAAGTGTAACTCATCATCACCACTAACAACAATAAGAACAACAACAAAAACAACATCATCAACAACAACAACAACATCATCTACTCATCATCAACAATAACAACAACAACATCAACTTCCATGATCATCATTTTCAGGTGTCAGTACTGGCTTGGCTGTTAATCCTTCGGCCCCCCTCCCCCCGAAAAGAAATGTTGGGTGCGGCCCTGATGTGTACCTCAAATTTACATTGGTCATATGAAGACGAGAAATAAAATCGTCTAAGTCTTCCTTCCTAATAACTATCTAATAAGTCTATGTTGTCTAGGAACCATTTTCTGTACAATCTGTTCAACAGTTCCTAAATTAATTTAACTTGGACTAAATGACTAAAAAAAAATTTCTTTTCAACTTACATCTTCTAGTTTACTTTTGAAAGGTGAAAATGATTTTGTAAGTTGAAGCAGATGATTAAGATTTTTGTTTTCAACATTTTCCATCTCAATCTCAATGTACGTCAAACAATATTGTCCTTGAATGTCACCATCTGGTTGTCGACTTCGAACGCAAACATCGTAATCACCAAATTGATTAACATTACCATTTAAAAGTCCGGAAGGAATTTTAGCTGAACCATCGTACACTGGAATAATAAATTAAGAAAAGATTAAAAAACCCAAAACGCAAATTTTCTGGTTTACAGAAGTTCGAAATATTTTGAAGAGATGGGTATAACAGAGGAAGATATTTGCAATAGGTATTGACGTATTTTGAGTTGTCGTATTTTTAGAATTCAAACAAAAACCGAATAATAAGTGTGGATCTTTGTGTATTGAAGCAACATGTATAAGGGAAAGGGTTTTTGACATTCGTGATTAGTGGGTGATGTTTTTTTTTTTTACCTAATTAACTAATTATCAATAATGACAAAAAGTTCTTTTTCGTGGTCCGTATGAAAAATGAGCTCCAATTTGTGTAATTTTGCAGATGAAATCAAAAAAGGTAAAAAGACAGCATTAATAATTTAAAGAAAGAATGCGGAGAGATCTAAATTTGCAAAAAAAGATCATCATCAAAAACCTACCGCAATACTGCGGGGATGAGACTGAAGAGTCTCTTTACCACCACAGTCCAAATAGAGGTCTTATATATTTTACAAAAAAAATAATAATGGTAGAAAATTGTTTTCATATTTACAAATACAGTACAATAGAAAAAACCTATTGAATTTAAAAAAAAAAAAAAAAAAAAAAAAAAAAAAAAAAAAACACACATTCATTCTCGCAATAAACTTCCATGATCCGTGCACAAGCTACCAAACTTCAAGGCAAAAGGAAAAGACTAGAAGGAAAACGATAGTAAAGAGGAGGAAATGTTAGGTAATGGGAGCTAACAAACCTTCTAGGTTTATTAATTCCATTATTTTGTCTATGTGGTGATTGTAAATTTCCTTGCTCTTTTTAATTAGATGGGTATCAGATTTTCCTTTTTGTATCTTTTATATATAAGTTAGTCCTTAAGAATATAATTCTTGATAATGGAGTAAACTCCGAAATGCGCGTATCGAATAATATATTAAAATTGTAGAACATAAAGTTAAGTGATTTGGTTTATTATTTTCAATCATGAACCTTTTTTAATAATTTTCATTTCTTGTATTACAAATTTTATATAAATTTTCTCTACAAAATTTATTTCTCTACAGTAATTAGTTTTCTCGGATCGATATTGAAATTACTGATTACATTATTCTTTAAAATATATACAGGGTATCTTTTTTTTTTTTACATTTATTATTTCATTAGTTTCCAAGTATAAATTTCCCTTTTCTTAAAACCTAAAGATATTACAAGAAAAATAAAGAAAAATGATGATTTAGAACATAAAGTTAAGTGTTTTTTAATCATTTTCATTTCTTGTATTAATAATTTAATTCAGAATTGATTAATGGGATGGAAATTAGACTTTTTTTTCTACAAAATTTATTTCTCTACAGTAATTACTTTTCTCTGATCGATATTGAAATTACTGATTTCATTATTCTTTAAAATATATACAGGGTATCTTTTTTTTTTACATTTATTATTTCATTAGTTTCCAAGTATAATTTTCCCTTTTCTTAAAACCTAAAGATATTACAAGAAAAATAAAGAAAAATGATGATTTAGAACATAAAGTTAAGTGTTTTTTAATCATTTTCATTTCTTGTATTAATAATTTAATTCAGAATTGATTAATGGGATGGAAATTAGACTTTTTTTTCTACAAAATTTATTTCTCTACAGTAATTACTTTTCTC
>CM022885.1:35616382-35632837 GCA_012654025.1 Pachypsylla venusta | reverse complement strand
AAAAAAAAAAAAAAAAAAAAAAAAAAAAAAAAAAAAAAAAAAAAAAAAAAAAATCAAGTTATCTCACAAAAACGAGGCACTTACTCAAGGTTTCTGGTCATGTAAGTAAATTTATCTGAACAGAAAGTTTCCATGGGTTCCAAAAATAACTTCAAATTTTCATAAAACGTATGTCCAAGAAAGTTATGGACATATTTGTGACGTTAGGCGTACACGTGTAAAAAAAAAGAAGATGAAAATGCGAATAACTCAAAAACAAAGCTTTTATTAAAAAGTTGAAGGGAGATGTGGGTAGGTATTGGCATCTAAATAGCGCATCATTATTGTCCTCCTTAACTAGGACACCCTGTATATATACATAGCAATTATGCATATAATTTTAATAGGCTTCTAATGATTCTATTTTCAACCTTGTGTCGAAGAGGGTGGATAGAGTTGAATTCAAACTAACAGCCTCCTGATTTCGAATCCACCGCCTCAACCAACTGACCTTCTGAGCCTGTTTGTTCGATTACACAATAGGTATAAATAAAACGTTGCAAAGTACTAAAAAAGATATAAGATTTTTTAAAACTACATATCTACCTACAATCTACATGGTATTTTATTTCTTATAAGCAACTTCTTACCGCTTCTCGAGAGGTCTTTGACCCCCTTAAGGTTAAGTTCATTAACTTTGTGACATTCAGTAAGTGCCATTTGATTCAATAAACATTTTTTTTTTTTTTTTAGTTTAGATGCCAAAATGCTATTCAAATTAAATTTGCGTTATAGAAGTACTTTAAATATACTTACTTTCGACCGCCCATAATTCTAAATTCCTAAGACTTTCTAAATATATTTTGCTATGATTTGAACACAATGGGTTTGAACTCGAAACGGGAACTATAGGAGGTAGATGTGATAAGAGATGTTTCGAAATTATTCTGTTGTTTAACAGATTAGATGCTGAAACAAAATGAGAAAATACAAAAATAAATTAGTATTGTTTGTCTTTTATAGAGAATTCTGGATATTAAAATTAATATAGCCAAGACTGGCAGGACTAACACCTGAAAATGATGATCATGGAAGGTGATGATGTAGTTCTTGTTGTTGCTGTTGTTGTTGGTCGTGATGATGAGTTACACCTTACAATATTACATAAGTCATGCATAAATTTTTTTTTGGGGGGGGGGGGTCTGGACCCCATGGGCCCCCCTGCGTACGGCCTAGAATATAGGTATCAACTGAAGAGCTGTATGCGCCTCTGATTTAATAACCTTGATATAGGCCATGTCCGTTTTAGAAAATCTGAAATAAAATGATTAGACATTATCGATGTTGTTTCCTCATTTTCTGGTTTACTGATATTTTCCATATCTAAAAATCATACCTTAGGTCATAAAATTTGACATTCGACAACTTAGATAGCCTTCAAGAGGTCATCCATGCACTATTCAGATGATTCTCCCATTATGTTACACCTTATTTACATTTGTAATCAACTGAATAGTCCCACGTTACGATATAACTCCTGCAACGCGTAACTCCCACTCAGAGACGATTGACCGACTCCCAGGTGTTGTTGGCAAGTTCCGCTTCTGGTGATAGTTCGTCTTTAAGTTCGAATGAAGAGTCAAAATTTTCTTGAAATCAAAGATTGATTTTTTAGATTTCTAACAACATACGAGTAGGTATGAGAGGTTCTCATTTTCGGAGAAAGCTTTTTCAGACGAAATGGGGAATGTGGGTATAGTGTAACTAAACTTCCGATGACAGGTGTTAGTGATTGTTTTCGTGCTTCGTAGGCTGGGACGTGTGAGTCTTCAGTATCTTCGTTCTTCTTTAAATTCACCCTTTCCAAATTCTATTTGGGGCCGGCATGGCTTCTTTTTATACTATGCCACTACTTTTTGTTCGGTGCCTACTCTTTTTAACTGTAATCTTTTCTTGGCACGGTAATCCTAATTTATCACATTATCTATAAAAACTCGCTTTATGCTGATGATCTCTGATTTTTGCTTTGAAGCAGATTTATTTTTAAAGGCCTAACAATAAACCTACTGTATCTACACGAGCCTAGGACCTTCACATGAGGAAGCTGGTTCAGTCCTCTCGGTGGCCACATCTTTTTGGGCTCTTTAGTATGTTTTAAATAAAAATTGAATAGTCTTATTTCTTAAGATAAAAAAAAAAAAATCTTTTCTTTTGTCATATAACTTATTCTGAGTTGACCGAATGAGTTCAAAATGAGAATTTATATCATGTTGTAATTTGAAATACCTACTCTTTGCCGAGAGTTTGATCAGGCAAAATTATTGCATAAAATGATGGTATCTTATATTATAATATGATGAAATTGTGCGCTATTAATATTTCAAAACTTAATCTGATATCCTCAGCTAAGTTTTTCACATAAAATGAGCAGTTCAGGAACTTACTTGTATCAAAGTATCTCAGTTGACCACCTTGATCTTCTCCAAATGTTTGAAATGGTGAGGTCTACAATGCAACATCTATATTAGGATCTATCCGATAAAGCTAGTTTTATCATGATTTATAACAAATCCAAAAATAATAGAAGAAGAAGAAGAAGCTAATTTCAAAATCATTTGACAGCTAAATTCTGATAAATTTATTTACGGTGGTTTGGCCAAACTTTAGTTAGCGTCAATTATTTTTTTTTTTCAACCAAGCCTGGTTTGGTTAATTCTTCATTTATTTTATGAAATCATATTTGTGATTCAAGTTGGTATAAAAGTTTCGCCACATTGGTTATGAACACTTGCGACGACCGACGATATTTGTTGGCGACAACATCAAACTTTGGTCTTAAAATGGGACCTGGCTACCGAGTTATTTTATCACGGTTTCAAGAAACGCGACACCCAGTGTAACGGATCGTTTTCTTTTCAGAAAGTTATGCCCGGAACCGCTTGGCATTACTTCAGGGCACTTCTTTTTGCAGCCATGCCATTGCGGGAACGAGAAAATTAGATCAAATCAGGAGGTGGAATTCTCTGTTGCACCCGCCCACTGTGCTCCGCCAACCTGGTGGCAGAGGCAGGATTAGAACGAGTATGAACAATACAGGACCGTACCAAGCATTGACAGCCAAGATAGGATTAATACCTGAAAATGATAATCATTTTCAGGTATTAATGGAAGGTGATGTTGTTTTTGTTGTTGTTGGTGGTGGTGTTGCTGCTGCTGTTGTTTTTGTTGCTGCCGTTGTTGTTTTGCAAAGTAGAGTATTTTCATTAAAAAAAAAAAAAAGATTGAAATTTCGGGGGCCGAACCTCCCCTTGGTACGGCCTTGAATAATATGCTCATAGACAGTGTGGGGTTGATATACAACTTGAATATTTTGTCCGTCTGGCGTTCGAGCCCTGCCGATATTGATGAAATTTTATACATTAATTATGTTCAAGAAATTAACTTATTAGTTTCTGGTCCCTAATGGATTAATCAGGGTCAAATGGCGACCCAAATTTTGAATGAGGTCTACAGTTCACAGTAGTTCTAGTTAGAGTTGAAATCTTCGCTTGGCCGAACCAATCATAATTTATTTCGATTAACGGAACGATTTATTTGCAACAGAAATAGGTACAACTTTAGAAATAATCACTAGGCAACCGGTATAACATTTTTGAAATGGGGCCACTGAACTCTTTAACTGTAAACCTTGGACAAGAAACCATTGGAACAAAGTTTTTTTGCATAAATTATGCAAAAAATGCTCGAATGGTTCCCGCTGTTTACTTTATTTTTCTATATCTTAAATTTACATACATAGAAAAAAACAACATATCTACTTTAGATTTTATCTCTAAACGAGTCCAGTTTTTTTGAATTTTATTTAATGTTTTCTACATTCTTTTAAATCATCAATTGAGGTAGAGAGGATGTCTTCAAAATCTCAAGTGTTTTCTTTTGGAAATTAGTAAGTTATAAGTTGTCCATGCATTGAAGATAGAAAGAATTTACGCCTTCGTTTTGTAAGATTATCATGGAAATTAAATACGAGATCATGAGAGAAGCATTTTTTCATCAAGGGAGTACCTAAAATATGCCGAGCTTCAGAGAAAAAATGATTATTCATGACAAAATCATCGATTAAGTATCCGATTCTTTGAAATTCTTTCTCAACTGCCTTTGAATGACGAACGTGCAACACTTCACAGGATTATTACTGACGATCTGAGCTTATCAAAAGTGTGTGCAAATTGAAACAAGCAGTTGAAATATGGCTAACCAGTATGGCGGCAGAGTGGTATGACACTGGATATGACACTTGAAAAAACTTTTACAAAGATACCAAAAATGTATTGAAAAACAAGGCGATTATGTACAAAAATAATTGGAATATGTAGGTACTTCTCAAAATATACCTTTTTGAAAAAATTGTAACTTTTTTTTAAGTGTAACTTACTTTTGTATTTTAAAAGGCTCAAAGATGTTTTTTTCTTTGATTCTTTTTCACTTTTTCAAAATGAATTTCACTTGACCTTGATATTAAACAATTAATGTTGAGAATAAATTTGGAAATCAAGGAAGCAATTGAAGCTGGTAGGCACATCCAATTAGGAGTCAAAGATAAATAATATCTACAGGTATCTATTGTGGCAGTGGATCGTCATGGACCGTGAAATGAAGAGCGTTCTGTGCTAAAGATCTTTAAGATTGCCATGCCAATGTTAAAATAAATGAGTTACCTATATATTTCCCTTACATAGTTTGTGTTTAGTCTATACTGTTTGTTAATGTAATTAAATTTGTATCAAGACCGAGGTCATCACAGATCACAGGGCAGGCTTATGATTCTAGATAGCCCGTACTATTGTTTAGTACGCGTGACATATCAAGTATGGCTAAATTAGGTTCCAAATAAATTTTGTTCTGCGAAAGTTCGCCGATTTTTTTTTTCGTCACTCAGAAATTTTAAAGTTATTGGCGTCCAAACTGTGATCCGTCGACTTAGCGTTAATTTTTTGTACCACCAGAACCGATCAAGGCGTTTGATGGCTCTCTGTTTTGCCGAAAGCCACCGAAATTTTATTTTTTTCTCTAGGTCAATACATTCCGGAGATATAGTTTTGTAAGCGGTTGTCAGCCAACTTAACAATAAGTTGTCAGAAAACCAGAACCAATTATGTTTTTTGATAGCTCTCTGTTTTGCTGAAAGTTTGACAATTTTTTTAAAATTCCCTTAAATTTTTCGGCACTAAGCAGTTTTTTTTTTTAAATGTAGACTTCCAAGCGGTGGTAGCAGTCCATAAATTAGGGTGGAAATAGGTGGTTGAAATTTAGAAGCTATAACTTAGGAAAAGTACATTTGAAATTATAATTGTAAAAATTAATTTGAATATATATTTTTTTTTAAAAAAAAAATATGTTGAGAATACTCGAACTGTAGAATTTTTCAAAACATATAGTGAAATATTTAATAGAAAAATTAATGAGATGAAAATTGGTTCTATTGTAAAAAATGACCTTGAATGACCCTGAAAGTTATTTCTAAAGGATTTGTCAAGGTCACCATAACATGTCCTCCCTGATATCATAAAACTTCGGTCACAACATTGTATCTCCAATAAGATCCAAGATCCTATTGGAGATACACGCAGTCTTTTTAGGTAATTCTGTTTAAGAACTACGCTCTAGAATGCCGCGATGTCCATTCTTAATTTAAAGGATCCTAAATAGACCTGGAAATANTTAAAGTTATTGGCGTCCAAACTGTGATCTGCCGATTTAGCGTTAATTTTTTGTACCACCAGAACCGATCAAGGCGTTTGATGGCTCTCTGTTTTGCCGAAAGCCACCGAAATTTTGTTTTTTTCTCTAGGTCAATACATTCCGGAGATATAGTTTTGTAAGCGGTTGTCAGCCAACTTAACAATAAGTTGTCAGAAAACCAGAACCAATTAAGTTTTTTGATAGCTCTCTGTTTTGCTGAAAGTTTGACAATTTTTTTAAAATTCCCTTAAATTTTTCGGCACTAAGCAGTTTTTTTTTTTTTTTTTTAAATGTAGACTTCCAAGCGGTGGTAGCAGTCCATTTGAAATTATAATTGTAAAAATTAAATTGAATAAATATTTTTTTAAAAAAAAAATATGTTGAGAATACTCGAATTTTTCAAAAAATATAGTGAAATATTTAATAGAAAAATTAATCAGATGAAAATTGGTTCTATTGTAAAAAATGACCTTGAATGACCCTGAAAGTTATCTCTAAAGGATTTGTCAAGGTCACCATAACATGTCCCCCCTGATATCATAAAACTTCGGTCACAACATTGTATCTCCAATAAGATCCAAGATCCTATTGGATATACACCCAGTCTTTTTAGGTAATTCTGTTTAAGAACTACGCTCTAGAATGCCGCGATGTCCATTCTTAATTTAAAGGATCCTAAATAGATCTGGAAATACGTGAATCAAACGATCTTTGGTATCTTTAATATTTTGGCTGAATGATTCATTCACCTTGGCAATGACTAAACTTTGTATGTCTAAAGAAGTTTTATTCTTGTCAGTTCTATTCAATACTATTCAAAGAATATTATCCAAGTGTCAATCATTGGCACTAAATACAGGAGCTATACATATATCTTTCCTTAAAAACTGACAATAGTGATACAGGCCCGGAATTACGTATAGTTATATAAATATGTAGTTCCGCATAGTTATCAGGGGCATACTATGCCTATCATAGTTATCAGGAATTCCCAAACTTGGTTCAATGGCTAACTTTAATTGGCCGCCATTTTGTTTTGGTTTGAGATAAAGTTGGTCTGTTTTTGCCAAAAAATATCTAAAATAAAGGTCTAATATAGCAACTAAAAAAATGGTCATTGTATTTAAGAGTTTAAAGTTGACCCCCCTGGGGCCGCCCCAGGGAAGCCCTCTCAAATTTTGAGTACCTCTCAAATTTCTTTTCCATTATCAGGAGCTGCATATAAAATTTTAAATTTCCGGGTTGAATAGTAAAAAAGTTATAAGGGTGGCCTCCGACTTTATGAACACACTCTATATAATCTATGTAGTCAAAAGAATAGTAAAATTTTATCTGAGTACTTGAACCTGTGTTTGTGACTTAAGCTTAACCTTCCTGTACAAAATGTCCATGACGCTAAGGTGCTGGATACCAAACTTTAGGAGTAAATTGATACGATAAAAATGTGTTCATCTTCTTTAAATTTTGTTTTTCCCAATTCTATTTGGGTTCAGCGGCACCTTCCTTTGCTACAACAGTGCCTACACTATTTAGCTGTACTTTTTCCTGGTACGGTACTCTACCTTGCTCCTCGCAGTATCAATAGAAACTGCATAGAAACTCGCTTTTTGTTGATGTGCTCTCATCATTGATTTGAATCATAGTTTTTTTTAAAGGCTGAATGCCCTTCCTAACACTAAACCTTCTGCATCTAGACGGGCTTAGGATCTTCACCTAAGGAAGCTGGTTTGTTCCCCTCGGTGGATACATTTCCCAACACCAAGCTTTCTGTATTTACACGGGCTTAGAACCTTCACCTGAGGATGCTGGTTTGTTCCCCTCAGTGGCTACATTTCCTAACACTAAACCTTGTGTATTTACACGGGCTTAGAACCTTCATCTGAGGAATCTGGTTTGCTCCCCTCGGTGACTACATTGTGATATGATACATAATCGTGGAGTAAATATTACCTCGTTTGACGTATAAGTTAGTAATGGGAAATTTCGATTCAAAAATGTCGAATTTGCATAATACAAAAATAAATTAATTAAGCTGAAACTATCAAAATTAAATTCTTTATTCTCGGGATGATTAGATTGAATGATAAATAGGTGTAATATATTATCATATTGTATCCCAAAAATTCGAGGATCTCGCACCAAGGGCCTCGCGTATGAAGCATACTCCGGTACTGTTGCTTGTATGGTTAGGCTTTAGGTTTATAATTGTGACCATGAAATAGTATCTATTTAAAAACAAATTAAAATCTGTCATTTTCATTTTAAAAACTTTAAAGCTAACTGCTCATCCTTCAACTAATGATTTTTTAAGAACCATATCAAAATTGTTTTGTGGTTTTCTATAATGAATAATATATTTTATGAGGGTATCTATAATTATTCAAGGTGGAGGTTTGTACATGTCAGGGAAGTCTAAAATCTGATTCTGCTGGCTGTATTCTAAAAAAAAAAGTTGAAGATTTGATTTATTTGACATTTCAGAATCTTTAGATAATTGTTTGCCGATAACCAGGAGATCAAACGTCAAATATCTTGTCTGTTGGAACAAAAACAATAACAACAAACACTTTGAATGAAGACGACAGGATTTAGGAACGTAGCAAAAAGAACTGGGGTAGAATGTTATTGGTCAGTCCTAAGGATCTAAGATTTTGGAGAACGTATCGAACAACACGCCAAGACTCCAGAAGCTGCTGGAATGGAATTATCAAAATTGTAATATCTACTGTGATTACAAAGCTGTGCGGGAAATCTTCTAAGAAGTATTTCTAAGCCTGATGGCAAGGCCGAACCCAGGGAGGGGTCCAGCCCCCCCCCCAGATTAGCGTACCATAGACGCTGGCTACATAAGAATATATTAAGTCTTATTGAAAATCATTTAAAAAGTCAAAAGTTTGGTGAATCCATCCTTTACAAAACCTTTTGTTTTGGACTGGATGGATCTGAAACCTGGAATATTTTTCCCAAATATTCCAGGTTTCAGAGGTAAACAAAAATTCGGCTAATGTGAACTGCCTCAGTAGCTCAGTGGTTAAGCGCTCGTCTGGTAAACAGGAGGGTGTGGGTTCGATCCCCAGCAGAGGCAGGATTTTTTCCTCATTAATTTGAGTATTTGACCACATAAAAATAGTGCTCTAAGGGTTAGGTGGTAGAAAATGCCTCAGACATTAACCTCGCCTAGGCGTAGTGGTTGGTTACCTTCCACTCAAGAGTCTATTTTTTTTATTTTATTTTTTAAGCTTGGACAAAGTCTAACCCCGACGTGATGAGGTAAAATTTCAAAATGTGTAGCTCGAAAATTTTAAATTTTGCTAAAGGAGAACCTATCACGATTCGGACTTGATGTTACATCTTTCAATTTTATATCTTTCATTATCTATTCAAAGGTCAACATTTCTAAGATTTAAGTGTCGAAAAAATTCTTCATCAAATTCGATTTTTACCTACCCAAACTGTGAGTGGTAATCAAAAGAAATGTTAGAAGAGTGTTTTAATAATATATGTACGTATTATCTATCATTTACCGAAGGCGTAATTTCTTCCAATCCATATATGACTTGCTAACTTTCCATATACATTTACATTTTTTTTTAACTCGCTTTTTTATTGGCCATCATAGGTCTATGTTGGTTATACATACGGAATAGGATCATGGCCGTATAAACGTTTCCTAACCTCTCTAATTGGGTTAATGCTGGTTAATTTAAAGGTTTGCCAGACACTCCTCCCCGGTTCCAGAACCACTATTTATGTTATTTTTAAGTGTTTTATTTTTTACGTTTCATAAATCTAGTAATGTCCTTTAATTTATTTATTGTTGTATGCGGGTATCATCTGCTTACTTCTTTGTTGCCAATAAATTATCTCTGATGTAACTTCATGTCAATCACACTATTTTACAATTATTGTAAAACGTGTGTTCCGGTACTAGTGTTTATGTTTTAAATTAATATATATTTAGAGAAAAAACANTGTGGAAGGTTTTTTGTTTTGGAAACCGTCCAAAAGCGTTATTAGTACTACAAAAAGGTACCTTAGGGTAGAAGTTGCTCTGACAGTACGATGGCGTTGTCGCATAGTTTCTGTTAACCCTCGTGTAGGGCTGTACCCGAGATTTTTTTCGGGGGGAGGGGGCCGAAGCATTGACAGCCAGGACTAACACCTGAAAGTTATTATCATGGAAGGTGATGTTGTTTTTTTGTTGCTGCTGTTGTTGTTTTTGTTGCTGTTTTTGTTGTTGTTGTTGATGTTGCGGTTGTTGTTGTTTTTTTGTTGCTGCTGTTGTTTTTGTTGTTGTTGATGTTGTGGTTGTTGTTGTTGATGTTGTTGCTGCTGTTGTTTTTGTTGTTGTTATTGTTGTAGNTTTTGGGGGGGGGGGCAAGACCGTACCTCCCTGGGTACGGTCTTGCCAAGAATAGGTGTATAAGAACAAGCACTTTAGCAACAAACGGCACCCTATTAATTGCTATAGTCTCATGAATCTGTCTACCATCGAAGAAATATTGAAGATTGACAAAAACAAGATATATAATAATTGTCGCAGAATTACTGAAAGATAACATAGAATTTAGGTAATTTTCTTTTTATTAATACCATGAATTAAAAATAATGTAAAATATTAGATACTGTACACATCTTGTGAACAAATCTCTTAAATATCATGAGAACTGGAAAGCAATCCTCGTAAATGAATTTACTGATGTATTAGATATACTATGCAATCATTGTGATAATTAATTCGTGGTTGAAGATTACACACAATTCATACTTTCTATGGAAATGTGTGGGACAATATGTAGAATTAGTTTGTCTTTAAAATGAGATTTTGCCAAAATAGGGCTACCAAAACTGATCTGATTTGAGGTAACACTATTACTTTTTACGTTTGTTCATGTTATATTTTTATTTTCTATTACTTTTGTTCATGTTAACCCGTTAATATACACCCGTATACCGGGATTATTATTAATTATTATTTAATAAAGATGCAAACTGTTTGCGAAATGATTATAATAATAAAATTATAGAGATCTGGAGATGATTGTTCAAGGGCCAGTTATAGAGAGAATGACGCCTGGTGCGTATTATTTCATAAAATAGGTACTACTTTTTTTTTAAAAAATGGGTGTTTGTACTTATGTACGCGCGTGAAAAGTTTAAAAAACTGGGTGTGTGTGTACTTATATACACGCGTAAAAAGTTATACTTCTTTTTAAAAATAAATTTAATAATATTTCAAAAAAACATACCACCCCACCCGGGAGTGAACTCAGAACCTACCAACTATGAAACAGAGGCCTTGCCACTGAGCCACGCTGTTGTATGGATGTAGAATGAAAAAATACTATATTTAAATTTAACTCTCATAATATTTTCATAACTAACTTCATCTGTGTTACACTGATGCGGTAAGAATTTTGTGTTACACATGCACGCGCATCTTAAAATTTTACTCTCATCATTTTTTCATAACGCGCCTAAAGAAGTATAACTTCAAAAATTTGGCAAACTTTTTATATAAAACTTTCATTATTGAAATATTTTTTTATCCAAGAGTCACTTACTCACACAGACTCCTTATCTACTTAATCCTGCACCACTATCAGCACTTATCATTCATGAACTCCAAAGACACACTACAGTCACTTTTACACACTCATCACTTCCACAAAATCATCAATCAGTCATTTCTCCATAGTACGCCCAACAGTTACTTGCTCATCATTCACTTACTTCCTCACACACACTCATTATCTACTTAATCCTGCACCACTATCAACACTTATCATTCATGAACTTCAAAGACACACTTAACATTCAGTCACATTCACACACTCATCACTTCCACGAAATCATCACTTAATCATTTCTCCATATACGGTCAACAGTTACTTGCTCATCATTCATCATTCACTTACTTCCTCACACACACCCATTATCTACTTAATCCTGCACCACTATCAACACTTATCATTCATGAACTTCAAAGACACACTTAACATTCAGTCACATTCACACACTCATCACTTCCACGAAATCATCACTTAGTCATTTCTCCATATACCTACGTCCAACAGTTACTTGCTCATCATTCATCAGTCACNTGGCAAACTTTTTATATAAAACTTTCATTATTGAAATATTTTTTTAGATTTTTTGTCCAAGAGTCACTTACTCACACAGACTCCTTATCTACTTAATCCTGCACCACTATCAACACTTATCATTCATGAACTCCAAAGACACACTACAGTCACTTTTACACACTCATCACTTCACAAAATCATCAATTAGTCATTTCTCCATATACCTACGCCCAACAGTTACTTGCTCATCATTCACTTACTTCCTCACACACACTCATTATCTACTTAATCCTGCACCACTATCAGCACTTATCATTCATGAACTCCAAAGACACTACAGTCAATTTTACACACTCATCACTTCCACAAAATCATCTATTAGTCATTTCTCCATATACCTACGCCCAACAGTTACTTGCTCATCATTCACTTACTTCCTCACACACACTCATTATCTACTTAATCCTGCACCACTATCAGCACTTATCATTCATGAACTCCAAAGACACTCTACAGTCACTTTTACACACTCATCACTTCCACAAAATCATCAATCAGTCATTTCTCCATATACCTACGACCAACAGTTACTTGCTCATCATTCATCAGTCACTTACTTCCTCACACACACTAATTATCTACTTAATCCTGCACCACTATCAACACTTATCATTCATGAACTTCAAAGACACACTTAACATTCATTCACATTCACACACTCATCACTTCCACGAAATCATCACGTAATCATTTCTCCATATACGTCCAACAGTTACTTGCTCATCATTCATCAGTCACTTACTCACACACTCATCACTTCCACAAAATCATCATCTCATCTCTTACTCAATACCGCAAACAACGTCAGTAAATATTCCACACTAAACTTCTTGAAACATCGAAGTGCGTAGATAACTTATCAAAATAAAATAATAATAATAAAACACCTTGGTGGTAATATTAAATCAGTTAGTGCTTGTTGAACCTATTAGAATTCAGAATTGAAAACCTCCTACCTAGCTTCACTCTAGCGTGATAACAAGCCAAACCACGGAGGTTGTTCTTCAATGATATTCGCTTACAATTATTGTCTGTTAATGTAAGCCTAACGTCCACAGTAGTACATAACATGTACAAGTTTTGCAGATTTAGAGTAAGGTCAGAGTAAGTTCTGATATTATCTCTAGTTATTATTATCATTATTACACCCATAAGCATATTAAAATGTAAATGCTGAATCATGGGCGTAGGAAGGGGGGGCAGGTGGGGCAGCTGCCCCCCCCCTAGCCCCCCCCTAGGCCAGATGCTGGCTACGCCCTTGTGCCGAATCACGTCTGAAGAAAAAAATCAATAAAAAATCCTGTGAGAAGTAGACTCTGGTAATCTGAAACTTTTGAATGATCTTTGATATCCTAAGATATATGAATCCAGTAATGTTTACATATATACCTACGTCTGTAATACCTTTTCTGTAATGTATACAGTACAGAAAAAAATTGCTCCTTTTGAAACTACGATATAGTTTCTTGAAACTACAATACAGTTCTATTCTATCCCCCCCAGAGGCCAGAATTATTAATAAGAATAAACTATTGAATGAGAACATATGCATATACAAATACATTCACTAATAGAGTATATTGTGATTGCATTTCTTGGGACTGATCAGTATAAATCTGGTTTAGAAATCAGAGGAGACGTGTCCATGTGTAAGGGTCCTACGCTGAGTTCTTTTCGAGCAGTTGACGGCATGCTAATCGGAAACTAACTTTACTCCGCAGTGATTATCGTCTGCTCATATTTCCCGAGCACATGTCTCTATCGCTATAGATGCACAGTGCACATTACGTACGCTTTGGTTATACGATATCGCCACGAAATTTATTAGCTGAATCGTGGCCGACCGTAATTGCCCGACCTCACCGATCGCTCTATATCCACCCCTAAACTATTTTCCAGGAAGCACAAAAGATTGGGGGCCGAGACTGCTACTTTTAGTAATCAAACATTGCGTGAATCATATATTTTTTATCAACGTATATTTAGATCTCACATATTACAAAAGTATGCGATTACCAGAGTTTTTTTTCTCTGAGAATCTTTTATTGATGTCGTCATTTATGTATGAATTCGGAGATAAATAAATAAAAATGGTGACTCAGATTATAGGTTTAAGAACCATGTTAAAAAGACTATGTAAATTAACTTTTCATTTTGGACAAGTTGAATAGAACATTCAGCAGACATCTGACAAGCTGCTAAGCTATTATACCTAAAACTGTTCAAAAAAGTCACCTGACTACAGGGCGGTACCCAAGATTTTTTNAGGACTAACACCTGAAAATGATGATCATGGAAGGAGATGTTGTTGTTGTTGGTGATGTTGATATTGTTGTTGATGATGGTGATGATATTGTTGTTGTTGATGGTAGTGATGATGATGAGTTGCACCTTACAATATTACATAAGTCATGCATAAAAAAATATATTGAAATTTCCGGGGGGAGGAGGGGGGGCGTCTGGACCCGATAGACCTGACTAGAATAGTCAACGGTTCCGCAGATCAGTGTTTGCTTGAAAGCGAGCAAACTTTAATGTTTGGTACAGTAAAACAATGGGACTAGATCGTTTTGATCACAAAATTATCAACGACCATGAAATTTTAATTTGTTGTTTGGCTATTACCGTAGTTGAATAAAAGGTGAGAAATTAGAATGTCCATTTTTAAGAAATATTTAAATAAATAAATGCATTCTTATGATAAGCAATGCGATTATTGTAATTATTTTTGTGACTTACACAATTGCAAACAATGACACAGGAACTACTGCTTGGGAACAATGACTCGCCAAGTGTTGTAATATCCACTCGCATTATTTACATTACTCTATGAATTCAAACAAACATAAATTGGTTTTAGGTAAATTAGAAGTTTTTAAGAATTAACCCGTGAAGTCTCGAATGTCAAGTTTATACTTTTTTACTTTCCTCAGCCTATAAAAAGGAAAGTATTGTAATGGGCTGAAATTTTCCATGTCAAGTTGGGTCTCCAGAGCCCATATCTCGCCTATGAACAAGATATCTCAAGAACGGCAAGTGCTAAATTGGTATGTATGTCATTTTTATTCCATTTTAAACTAAGCTTTTGTCGAAAATCGAATATACCGTTTTTATGCCGCTATTTAGCGGTTTTCGCACATCTTACTTAAAATGGGAACGGTAATAGCTAGAACTTTAAATTTGGTGCCTATTCATATCAATTTTATACAAGATATTGAAGAATACAACTTAGGTTGAAGTGTAATATGTTGTTGGCCGCTAAATAGTTACCCAAAGCCGCTTTTTGGCGCTTCCGCCTAAAATCAGAATGGAAAGAGCTAGAACTTGAAATTTGCTGCCAATTCATATCAATGTCATATAAGAAATTGAAAAATACAACGTAGGGTGAAGTGTAATATATCAAGAAGTGTAATAATTAATTGTATTCCTGCTCTGGGGATTTCGCATTGTAAACTCGACATCGAAAATTTCAGCCCATTACAATACTTTCTTCTTTTTTTATACATAAGGAAAGTCGTGTGATGTTCAAACCAGATTTTTGTTCAGTAAAATTATTTTGTTATTGTTGTTTACGTCTCCGACATTTACGTTGTTTTCATAACAAAGAGTTAAATGGTTTTATTGTGATCAGGATTTCCAGGCAATTGCATTACATTGCTCTATACTTTAGTAAATATTTCATTAATCATTATTGTAGTAAATATTTGATATAATGTGAAATCCAAGTAACCGCATTTGAAGTAACGCGTTCAAAATTAGTCGGTAATTAGTGGATATAAACAGGGGGCGCGTGGCCCGATAGATACCAAAACTAAACGGATAATTCAATGAATATAATGAATGTCCATAGGAAATCAAAATTGAATATCAGATTTGAGGAATATGGTATGGTTCAAACAGATAAAAAGAATATTTTATATCTGTTTTATGCATAAAAGATATTTTTTCGGGGGGTCCGAAGGATTGACAGCCAAGCCAGTACTAACACCTGAAAATAATGATCATAGAAGGTGATGTTGATGTTGTTCTTATTATTGCTGATGATGATAATATTGTTGTTGCTATTGTTGATGATGATGATGATGTTGTTGTTGATGATGATGATATTGTTGTTGATGATGATATTGTTGTTGATGATGATATTGTTATTGTTGTNTGATATTGTTGTTGTTGTTGATGATGATGATGATGATATTGTTGTTGTTGATGATGTTGTTGTTTTTGTTGGTGGTGGTAGTGATGATGAGTTACACCTTACAATATTACATAAGTTATGCATAAAAAAATAATGAAATTTCGGAGTCTGGACCCCCTCGGACCCTCCCCCCTGGGTACTACATTGAAAAGAAAGAAAAATTGTAACATTAAAACTAGACATTCAGTTTATTCTGTCAATAGATTAATTGAAATATCCCTAATATTCATAATCTAATCCTGAAAAATATTCCTGCAAAGAATTAAAGCTCCCGGTCTAACAGGGTTAACATTAGTGAATTCATAGGTTAGGTACCATGTGACTGGTCAAAGGAAATTGGTAAATAGATAAGACTTATATGTACTTGTACATAAAGCATGAGATTTGGATTAA
>CM022885.1:35574481-35585657 GCA_012654025.1 Pachypsylla venusta | reverse complement strand
TATCCAGTTAGAAAGCACTTTAATAATTTCATTGGTAAGTGTTATCCAGTTAGAAAGTACTTTAATCATTTCATTGGTAAGTGTTATCCAGTTAGAAAGTATTTTCATCATTTCATTGGTAAGTGTTGTCAGTACTTGGATGGGTGAGCGCTTGGGGACACCACGTATCGTTGGCTCTTTTTTCCTGTTTTGTAAGTTTCCAGCGAATGGAGGGTAAAACCCCCGTCTTGAATGACCAATAGATGTTAAGGAGACGTTAAGCCAAATTAAAAAAAAAAAAAAAATATTTCAAAAATTCTGAAAAAAAAAAGTTTGGGCCTTAATGTAAAATGTAAAGTGGTTTCAAAGACCGCATTTTTTTTTTTGTTTCATACTTCGGTGTTTGTAAAAGACTATTAACACTGAAATTAATGCATCGCCAAAATGAGAGAAGTCAACGTGGCATTGACCGCAGAGTTGCAATAGAAACCGTCACATTTGACGTCGCTTCCCATTATAAAATTAAAAAGTATGAACTTTAAATCTTTGAATAACTTGTTAATTAAGTGCTAAATATATTTACTATTAAATTAAATTAAAACAAAACACATACCAAAAACACTATCTATTAATTAGTTAAAAGGAAACTAGTTTCGAATCATTAGATGCATCATCACACTAGTCGAGTCGAACTAGNAAGCCAGTAAAATTATAAACCTGTTTTACATTAGCAGAGTTTTTCAAACATTTCAGGGGTCCTGCGCATATGTCTCAACGGAGTTCATAATGGTTATATTCTCTTTGATCTGGAATACCTTCAGTCTCCAGTTGTGGTCATGGATGAGGAGAATGTGCCCCACCAGTATGGTAGGTCACCAAAAAGTGAAGTTACATTGTGATTGGATTATTTTGGTATGGGAAGTGGTTTTCCTCTGTAAAAGGTTGTCCCGTCTATTTATATGGGTTGGTGGTGCAGTGGTAAGCCGATCTGACTGGTAATTAGTAGGGCGTGGGTTCAATCCCGGCCAACCCATGGAATTTTATTTTACGCTTCCCAATAGCATAAAATAATATTTGCTCAACCGAAACTCAATTTGGACTCGAATAATGGACGGATGATTTGAGGACAATGACAGTGGGCGGCTGGGGAACAAAGGTCAATAACTTGGGGGCGACTTGTAGAGGAGGCCAAGGACCACCCCGGGCTTTATTGGTAAGGTAAGGTAAGGTAAGAAAGGTAAATACTTCAATATTGATAAAAAAAAATAGGTAAAATAGGTATTTTGATAGGCTGAAAATCACAAGTAACAGAATGCCACTAGAAAGTGGGAGGAAGAAAATAGTGGTATTGTGTAAACCCTGGAATGGTTTACTTTAGAAATAATGCAAACAATTTTCAAAACCAAAGTTTTGTTTTTTTTCCAGCTTTTTAGGTATTCTGCCCCACTGTGCTACACGACTAGGGATTACGATCTTGGGATCCCGCCCGAAAATGGCTGTAATTTTGATCCCGGGAATTTCGGGTTTGACAGTGATATGATATAATAAACACAAACAAAAAACACATTTTTTATTGAATTTGAAAATGAGACCCCAATACATCAAATCAACCTTGAACGTTACATGAAAGGATGAAAGAACCGATGACCGATGTGAATTATCCAAGAATGGGTACCTAGCCTTTTGGTAAATTATTTGGCCGGTATTTCACTTGTTTCAATTTCTTTTTATCTTCTAACTTGCAAAAGTGTGCAAAGGCTTAATTTTTGATGTTCTAATATATTCTAACATCTTTTTTGAACGTAACAACTTGTGTTCGCGGTTACTTTAAAATGGACGGTTTTATATCGCAGAAAAAAGATGCAGATCCTTCATCCGTTTGGAGTCATTTTTTAGTGTCCAAAGACAGTAACAATGCAAAGTGTAAAAAATGTCATGCTATTTTGAAAACTCTTGATGGTTCCATAAAAGATCTCCACACACATCTCTCAAGATTTTTATTTTATCTACTTATTATAGTAACTACCTATTTCTACTAGATTGTGATCGTTCCAGTCCCGAAACTTCGGGATTGTCAAGAAGGTTCGGGATCATAATCTCTAGCACACGACGCATCCACATTCGGCTTTGCCGCTTGGCTTAAGTAGAAGGTTTTTTATTTGCTAACTTCCGCAAAAGCGTAGATCGAAGAGGAAGCATTTTTTCGGATTTTTTCTCAGAAGATTTTTTGTCGGTGGCATTTTGTTACACCCTGTATAACCACTTTTTCACTTTATTATTTTCATAAAATAAATCTTTTGAATTGTCGCGAAAAAAAAATCTACTTCTATGCTGTTATGAGCCATTCTAGCGTTCAACTATTTAGATAAAATTTGGTAAATGTTTTAGGCCGTTACTTTGGGTGAATTCGTGTATACAGTTTTTTTCTCGCTTTTTAATAATTTGTTATTATTTTTCTTCTTACTTTAGTTTTAATTGTTTGTCCTAAAATACCACCTTTTTTCAGACTTTCTGCTCACCATAAGCATTCGATAGCCCCAATAGAGTTTTCCAGAATTTAAAAATTCCAAGCCGTTCAAAAGTTAAAGAGCCTCCGCTAGAATTTATGACTGTATATTGGCCTACAGTATTTTTTTTTTCTATTTTTTCAGCCAGTACCACTGACTCGAGCCACTGAAGAAAATCTTTACTTTTTACTGGAAAGAGTTGCAATAAATTGTGTTATTTCTTATCATAATCTCATGCATCTTCTACAATCTGCTGGATGTATTCTTAGAGATGACCCTAATTTTCTATCAGATATTTATAGATACACACAACAATTGGAAGCTTCATTTCCCAGAACATTTATTTGATATTTGATTACTAAAGAAATTATCAACATTCTTCAGGTATTACACGCGTTATGATAAAAAGGGATTGTTTCCTTGGAAGGGGTGATTTTGGAGACTAAGATTATAAAGTTTAAGCAATATGGGTTATGTAAAACCGGAGATATAGGGTTCTGAAATGTACACTTTCTCTTCCTATAGAAGATAAAGTATTGTAATCTTGCAGAAAATTTGGAATTTTTTTGAAAGTCTCATTTTGATAAAATTTGGTATATTGAGTCACCCGAGAATTATATTTTATAATTTTTGATATTTTGTATAAATTTCGGTTATGGGGTATAAATGTAAAAATATAAAAGTCGACATTTTGATATAATTTGGTATACTCAGTCACCCAAGTTATTATATTTGACAAATTTTTGGTATTTTGTAGGAATCTTGGAAAAGAATAAATATGAATTTTGCCTGATGATCATAAAATTTGGTCACCCAAGTATTTTGACAATTTTTGGTATTTTGTTGAAATTTGTCGCCCCTGAAATCTGCCACTCTAGGCTCCAGCCTACTCACCCCCTGCCTTGTATAATTCTAAGAATAAAAAAACTCTGCTAATGTGACGCATGTTTTTTTTTTTTAAATAATATNAGCGTTGACCGATTTGGATGAAATTTGGTGTATAGGTCCCATCTGGGCTCTAATTGTGCCCCGAAACTTTTGGGTGCAATCGAATACACCCTTGGCGATTTTTTCCGCTTTTTAGCGGTTTTCAGTATCGCTGTCTAAAAGGAGAATGGTAAGAGCTGGAGACTTAAAATTATGTCAAATTTAGAGTCTGACTACGCCCCAGATTTGGAATCATCACGATAACCCCCTTAAAAAATTTGGGGGATACCACCCCCCCAAAAAAAAATTTATTATTTTTGCCAGAAAAATAATAAACCCAGGTGTCACATTGGCAGAGTTTTTTAAAATAATATTATCACTAACGAGCAACGTCAACAGCCGAAGACTGAAAAATCTTTTAAAGATAATACTTTCACTAAAGAGCAATGTCCACAGCCGAAGGCTGCAAAAGCTTTGTTAAAATAAAGGTCAACGTCAGCAGAAAAAAATATATATAATAAATAATATCACTAAAACTTTAGAAGAGTCTGATAGAATGATTAAGAAAGAGAAAGTCTAGTACGGTTTTCCGTACCATTTATTTTTCCTTGTGTAGGATATTTCTTCAAAATCATTCTGAAAATATTTCCTTATCAAAACTTAAATAAAGATATTTGAAATAGGCCATTTTCCAGATCGCTCCTCAATTGGTCCAGTTACTTTTGCTGGATGTTTGATGTTTATGAATAAGCTGGTAGACTGACAGGAACTTCTTTTATGTGTATATAAAATGATTGCTTCATTTTTAGAGACATTATTGTTAAAATTAAACTTCGAATTTTGTAAGAATATAAAATAAACGTAGGTACAAGTGAGATAAACTGATGTTGTATCTATATACTTAATTACCCATGGATGGCTATTGTCAATGTAAGAGTAACGAGCAGTAATGGAGAGATGTTCCTCTAACCTATACATTAGACATTAGGATCACCTCGGGCCTCGGGTATTTACTATTCAAATATGAACTAGTCAACTTATGAGTGGCCAACATTTTACTGATGTTAGTAATTGATTGTCCTCAAGCAAATAGTACACCTACTCATTTTCTAGTCATTTGAAGAAAGAAGAAAAAAAATCGGTCGATTGTTGGAACGGCAAATTATGTGTGTCGACAAATTCATCCTATAAATAACATAAAAAATGGTAAATAACTGAACATAGTGAAGTCTGCTTTTGATAATATTATTTTTGTTTTTGTTTGTTACCACAATAAAGTTCTGGTATGGAAATTTATTTTGTTTTGATATCTATTTGTTTTGACTAATTTATTAATCCACTTGGGGCCAAATAGCTATCTTGAATTTACTAATCTGCTTATTTCTTTTTGCTATTTTTTTTCTTACATCCAGTGGAGACTGAATAAATGTTCAAAAATCTGTGCCTCTAAACTATTCTAAACGTGAAAAAAGGAATACTGTATGCATGTCATTGAAAATATGGTGTGAACATCACACGACTTTCCTTATCTATAAAAAAAGAAGACAGTATTGTAATGGGCTGAAATTTTCGATGTCGAGTTTTCAATTGCCAAAACACGTTTTGAGGTCCCCAGAGCCCAAACTCGATTACACATCAACCTAAATATTCTTCAATTTCTTGTATAAAATTGGTATGAATAGGCACCAAATTTCAAGTTCTAGCTCTTTCCATTCTGGTTTTAGGCAGAACCGCTAAAAAGCGGTCTCAAACCTCTAATTAGCGACCAACAATATATTACACTTCAACCTAAGTTAAATTTTTCAATTTCTTGTACGAAATTGTTACGAAAAGGCCACAACTTTAAATTTCTAGTTATTACCGTTCTCATTTTAAGTAGGATATGCGAAAACTGCTAAAAAGCGGCATAAAACCGTCAACAGTATATTCGATTTCCACCAAAATTTGCCTTATTTTGCCGTTCATGGCAATAATCTGACATACATATCAAATTTCAAGTCTCTAGCACTTGCCGTTCTTGGTGAAATAGACAAAATTCAGCTTCCTTGGAACTACTTTTGCTTAGGGTTGAACTTCTTTAGGGCCCCCAAAATAGAAGGTTTTCAAAGCCTTCGGATGTTTTCGAAACATTTGAAATATTCTGTTCTATTCTCCCCCGATTAAAACGATTTAAACGCCCCGCGGTTTAAAATAGCTATGTCCGAGCATAGTCGTTACATTCCAAAAGGTTCAATTCCAAGCTGAGGCAGTATTTTTCCTTCGTTATTTGAGTATTTGACCACATGAAAATAGAGCTCAAAGGATTATTAGGTCGTAGAAATTGCCTCGGGCACTAACCTCACCTAGTGGATAGCCATTTGGTTCTATCCATAGTGACGTAGCTGATAGAAACAATTAATTTGGGTATTCCTTATTACCTAGGGTTGTGCAGGTCACCAGATTATCATTATCATGTTAGTATGTTTGGAATTTGAAATGAATATATGGGACTGCCCGAAGATAGAAATGAAAAAATAGATTAGAAACTTCTCAATGGAGGAACACATTACAGTATTGATACACGAGTATATTTGGTGTTTGCTTATTGCAAAACAAAATATTTCAACTACTCTTCAAATGAGAACTAGGTAGTAGAAATAATATAGTATTCTTAGTGTTATTATATTTCAAATTGTTTAGGTACCTATTCTACCACCAAAAGTTTGAAAAAAATCAGAAATTGGAAAAAAAGAATAAATAGCTAATTCTAGATATATATAGTTTGCAACTCAGCCAGCTAAAATAATGGAAAATCTTGCTTACGGTCATGCGGGGATATAGACCGCTTGTTTGGGGGGGGGGGGCACAGTGGGACTCGTAACGTTGAGACCAGGGGTTCGAGTCCTGGACAGTACTTTTTAATGCAATATTTATCAAGGTACGATACCTAATTTGTTATAAGCTGTAGATCTTACCACAAATACCTTTCATAAGGGTCATAAGCGATTTTATAATCGTGATGACGAAAAAATGTGCCAGGGCGGATGACAGAATTTTTGACGATTTTTTATTTATGTATAGTCTCAGAATTGGGAATTATTTAGGGGCCCGTGCCCCCTCCCTCAATGGGATAAAAGACACAGCGGATNTTTTTTTTTTTAATTTAATGTGATTAGCTATAATGAAATTTGAGAAATGGCGCCCGATTAAAAAAACTGGGGGAGGCACGTGCCCCCCGTGCCCTCCCCTATATCCGCGCATGCTTACGAGAGAATATGTATCACTCTATCTGTAAGATTTAGGACTCATTTTTTTAAAAAAAATGCCAGTACTATCTTATCTACATATTCTCCGATTCCATAGAATCATTGTATCAAAATTGGAGACTATGGATCAATGGAATTTGACGATAGTTACAAGAAAATCTTAACCCTAGCATTGCCAAGGAGGGGGGTACAAAGTACCCGCATTTTAGCAAAAAGCTTGTAGTATCAAACTATGATACTTATTTTAATGAGACCTTTAATAATTGTCACAAACAATATTTTCCATCATAGTATATAAAAATATGTATGTTCTATAAGCCTTCTAAGGGATGATATTGAAGCCAAACTTTGGGCGCGGGTACTTTATACAATGCATGGTACCAATACATTGATTGTCTAATGCTACCATTAAAAGCTACCATAAATTGTCTAAAGTGTCTAAATTATCTAATTATGTATCACCTGCAAGAAATAAGTGTGTGCAAACACTGTCAAAAGACATTTGTCTGTGTGGGATGTCAGGAAGGACAAAGTTCTGGTTCAGAATAGATTTCCTAGGGTCTAGCAATTTTTTTTTACTTTCTTTTACATTATTTTATTCCTCGGATTTAATTTTATTTTTATGTAAGATAATTAAATAATAATTGATTTAGTTTATTTTTTTTACTTTTTAATAAAGTAATAGCGACTTATTGTAATAAAAAAAATCATTTTAGCCTCTATTTTGTTTGCGGGTACTTTGTACCCCCCACCCCTTGGCAATGCACGTAACTGAATAGAGCTTGGCAATCCTAGGGTTGAGAGTAGTAGTAATCCATACTTCCATACTAATATTATAAATGCGAAAGTAACTCTGTCTGTCTGTATGTATGTTATGCTTTCACGCTTAAACTACTGAACCGATTTTGATAAAATTTGGTATGGAGATAGACTAAACTTTAGGAAAGGACATGGGCTACTTTTGGGGTTGAAACTATAATAATAATAATACTGCTTATTTATACTGCTCGAATGAGACTAACGAGTCCCTTTACCCCAGCAGTAAGCTAGTACTATTATTGTGGTCAAAATCTCAATTAATTGAGAGGATAAAATCCTACCTTGGCTGGGGTTCGAACCCGCGACCTCCTGATTACCAGGCGAGCACTTGACCACTGAGCTACCAAGGCAGTTACTATAAACGGCCATGCCTCTAAGGCGGCAAGCGAAGCGGGCGTATCCTGCTAGTAGGTATATATTTTTTACTAGCTGTTTCGCTCTTATATTGCTATTTTTGTTTTTCAAGGACAATGGAAATTTGGGGGGGGGGGGGGTTTGGTTTGTGTCCGNGGGGGTGGGGGGTATTGGTTTGTGTCCATCCTGTATATCGCAACCTTTAAAAATGAGAATTTAAACGTTTCACCAGGCGCCTTAGAGGCACCATCATTCTTCACCATAGTTTTTCTACATTTTATTTTACCCGTTTCCGTTTTCGAACTCTTAACTCTGGAATGGCTGGATTTACCTTTGCAGAAACTGTCCTAAAATAAGGAATAAAAAGCCACCTAAAAATTTCCCGCTTTGAGTTGATATGTTGTCGCGACAAAATTTTAGATATCGGACCCTGACTGTCCGATTTTGGAGAAGAAATTAGAAATTTGGCCGTAAACAGTTTGACATATTTTAGTTCTGATAATTTTCCTGGGGTCGTAGACCATGATTTTGGGGGGGCATTCCTATCCATTTTTCGCTATCTGCTACCGTTTTAAACATACAAATTTCTGATTTATATATTAAGATTACTATTTAAAATGTTATTTATGTGAAATTATGGTAAAGTGGTTTTCTTGTTGCCCGAATCATGGGCCCAAAATATTTAATTTAAATAAATAAATTTATTAATTCTCAATGCGTTAATGGATGCTGTTGTTGATTTTTAGGACAAAATGCAAACAGATGAGTTAACCACGGATGAGAGAAACCCAGCCTTAATTGTACATACAATTCAGTCATTAAAAAATATCTGCACAAGAGTTCAGATATTTTTTCTTACGGTTAGTTTTCGGGCCGGGGATGGGTTGATCTTATGTTTTGATATTTATCCAATAACGCGTTCTTATATTGACGTACTCTTTTCTCGGAACCGGAAAAGCATTGAGTATTTCTGGGTCCGAACTTACGATTTTACTCTTACGTTTACACAAATAAATTTATCTTTATAGATAATAATCCTTATCAAACACAACACCTATTAGATAGCCCTAATGACTTGCTCACACACTATCAAATGAGTTAGATGATGGGTAAATTCTGAAATTGGGAACACAGGTTCCACTTAAGTAGGAAATGAGAAAATAAATATTCCCAATCTAAACGGAGGAAGATCTTATAGCATTCCGATGAGAAATAAACATAGGCAACTGAAAGGCCAAGCATTTTAGAATACGCAGGTGTAGTCTGCTGTAGTATGATAAAAAAATAAATTAAAACTTGTTTCACAAAATTTAATTAAAATTTTCTTCTATTAAGTTTTTTTTTTTTTTTTTTTTAATAGTCGTCTACGCACCATCAAAGAAGTGTGGAGCAATTACCAATTACTGACGCTGTTTGTGATAGTGAGTGGAAAAGAAAGGAGATGATGATTTTGTGAAAATGATGAATGAGTAGAAGTGATGAGTGTGTGTGAGGGAGTAAGTGAATGCCGCGTGTGTGTGAGTGTGTGTGTATGAGTATATTATGACGAGGCGAGACAATTATTCAAATAGGGCTGGCTTTGGATCCATGCTGTTGTATAGATCCATTGCCCTTATAATTGGAGACTTGAACTTGAAAAAATCTCTTCTGTGTGGAACATGGAATAACTGTCCCCTTGTGTTTGTTGGTCTGAGTCTGGGTTTCGGAACTTGAATTTGAATTTTTTCTGTAATGTAGGGGCTAGATATTTTGTTTTGGAGCACATTTTGTAGANAATATCTGCACATGAGTTAACCACGGATGAGAGAAACCCAGCCTTAATTGTACATACAATTCAGTCATTAAAAAATATCTGCACATGAGTTAACCACGGATGAGAGAAACCCAGCCTTAATTGTACATACAATTCAGTCATTAAAAAATATCTGCACAGATATTTTTTCTTACAGTTAGTTTTCGGGCCGGGGATGGGTTGATCTTATGTTTTGATATTTATCCAATAACGCGTTCTTATATTGACGTACTCTTTTCTCGGAATCGGAAAAGCATTGAGTATTTCTCTGGGTCCGAACTTACGTTTTTACTCTTACGTTTACACAAATAAATTTATCTTTATAGATAATAATCCTTATCAAACGCAAAACCTATTAGATAGCCCTAATGACTTGCTCACTCACTATCAACAGAGTTAGATGATGGGTAAATCCTGAAATTGGGAACACAGGTTCCACTTAAGTAGGAAATAAGAAAATAAATATTCCCAACTTGAACGGAAGAAGATCTTATATCCGATGGAAATAAACAGAGGCAACTGAAAGGCCAAGCATTTTAGAATACGCAGGTGTAGTCTGCTGTAGTATTATAAAAAAATAAATTAAAACTTGTTTCACAAAATTTAATTAAAATTTTCTTCAATTGAGTTCTATAGTTTCCATTCCATATTTTTTCTTTAAACGTCGTTCGTTCCACGATACGATCTTGAATCTTAATATGAACATTTTCACCATGTAGATTTTGCTGATTTGTTATTCGGGCCTATCGAGGCCTCATGGTGTCCATTTTAACCGAGTGTACAATTCCCAGACTAGTTACCACTAAGTTCTAACTCATTTGTCTTATTATAGCTTATGAGTAGACATCAGGTACATCAGGGCCGTAGCCAAGACTTTTTTCGGGGGGGGGGNTTTTTGAGGGGGGGGGGGCGAAGCATTGACAGCCATGCCAGAACTAACACCTGAAAATAATGATCATGGAAGGTGATATTGTTTTTATTGTTGTTGATGTTATTGTTGTTTTAGTTGATGTTCTTGTTGTTGCTGCTATTGTTGTTTTTGTTGATGTTGTTGTTGATGATGTTGTTGTTATTTTTGTTGACGTTGTTGTTGTTTTTGTTGTCACGTGCAAAGTATTTTCATTAAAAAAAAAAAAGGATTGAAACTTCGGGGGGTGGTCTGGACCCCCCCCCTGGGTACATTTTAATTTTTGAGAAAGGAAAATAAGATAAAATCAAGTGAGTTGATTTTCGCACATTTCAGCTCTCATTGGAAGTACTTTGATTTTTTTTACAGTCTGTATTCATTATAGGCAATTTATTGTTCAAGATATGTATCGATTTGTCAAATTTCTCGAAGAGATGGACCGATACTATATCCAATAGGATCTATTATGATGTAAGAGATGTTTGGCCTCACAAGGTCCATTATTTAGTGTGTTCAGTTTTATCATAATTCAAGGAAGACCTCAATACTCAATATTGTCTTGATCTAATTTTTATTTTTTGTAATCTATATAGCCGAGAGGAAATCATTCTGAGCAAGGCCGCAGCCAGGGGGGTCTGGGAGGTCC
>CM022885.1:35535524-35548145 GCA_012654025.1 Pachypsylla venusta | reverse complement strand
GGGTTCAGATCCCCCCCCCGGAAATTTCAATCGGTTTTTTTTTTTTTTAATGAAAATATTCTACTTTGCACGTGACCTATAATATTTAAAAAAAATATGTATTTTGACCACATCGTATATTAGATATACTTTTAATGCAATGGTGTAAGAATTAATTTGAATTTGGGGATGCAACATATTTATCTGGCACACATTTTGTAAATCTAACTGACAATATCGCATCGTTTATTACATAAGCCGGTGAGTTTAAAAAAATTCTGGCAACTATTTAAAAAAAAAACGCTTTTTCAGTCTAAATCAATGTCGTTTTTCCGCTTTAAAAAAGTTATTCTTTAATGTTAACAAGTATATTATATTAAAATTGAATTAAATAATAATTATTATTGATACATTTTTATACGTAAACCAATTAATAAATCCCCGATCTCCGTGGCCGGGTTTGTTAAGAGCATTGACTCTTGGTCCGGAGATTGTAGGTTCGAATTCCGCCCGAAGCGAAAATTTTCTGATCGAATTTTCTCGTTTTCGCAATGGCATGGCTGTAAAAAGGAGTGCTCTGAAGTAATGTAAAAACAGTTCCGGGGCACAACTTTTTTTTTTTTTAAAAAAAAATCCAGATTTCTGCTAATCTAAAAAGATAATTTTATAATGGAATATTTTTTTTCTCTCATAATTTAATAATCATTACAAGAAATAACTCAGTTTTTCGGATTGCTACTAATTTGTTAAGCTGGGTTGCACCAAGATTTTGATCTGCGGATCAGCATCATCCGCGGATCATTATTTTCAGGTGTTAGTCATTTTCATCTTCCATGATCATCATTTCCAGGTGTTAGACCTGGCTTGAATGTCAATCCCTTGGACCCCCCCCNTGTCAATTCTTCGGACCCCCCCCCCCCGAAAAAAAATCTTGGGTACGGCCCTTAATGATCTATAGAGATTTTACATGTTTATAGAAACATTCTGTTCTAAATCATTCAATCTCAAAAAACAAGTACCTATGGTTCAAATGAAATAACCTGCCTACTCAAGCATCTAAAATGTCAAAGAAACACCCATGAAAACGAACATAACAGAATTGTCCCACGTGTTAATTTAAATACAAATCGGCTAATTGAGTTCAACATTACATTCAACATGATGTTAAAATCAAGGATTCCCGGGCATCTGTAGAAAATAGAAAGGTGTTTAGCAAGTTGAAATATAATTTAGACGTTATTCTATTAGGGACGTCTAAATATGATTTAGAAAGGTATTTTACAAGTCTAAATAGAGCATCATGTGCAGAAACGGAATTGGAAAAAATAACCAAATACGAAGACCTGAGGGAAGATTTAAGAACAAAATGGAATTTCAACATGATAAACCGACTGAAAACTATTCATTCATTCAATAGTGGCATCATCGTATCCGATGGTAGCCAGATGTATGAGACAGCAGCTCTAGATAAGTTGTAGTATACTGCTTGTGTTTTTAATTGTCATCATACATCCGTTCTTGGAGGCTGATGATTGACATGGGCCCCCAGAAACTTGACAATCACTGCAATATAATTACTTCAGTAACATAAAGAGTTATAAACATAATGATATTACAGAGTTGCTTTCTGCGTTATTTTACACCATCAGCTCAGGTGGTAAAAATATTAACTGTTTTTTAGTCATATATGGGAAGATCCATATATGACTTTCTAACTTTCCTCATGGAAAGTTAGAAAGTCATATATGGATTGGAAGAAATTACGCTTTCGGTATACAGAGGAAAAAAATCCAAAATTTGTTATTCTAAATTCTAAAAACTTGTTTTATACCTAGTACGAATAAGAATTATTTAAAGAAAGGTGTAAAAAAAATCGGCTATCTAGATTTAGTAGAGAAATAATTCTCAACCAGTAATAATATTAGGGAAAAATAACTAACCAGAAAAAACAGAGAAAAAAAATCAAGAACCGCGAAACAAAATTGTACTTAAATAGGTATTAGGTATAATTTTGTTTCTAAAAATTTACTTACCTATACTTCGTATAGGGGAAGATAAAGTAAAAATAACGAAATACGAAGACCTGAGGGAAGATTTAAGAACAAAATGGAATTTGAACATGATAAACCGACTGAAAGCAGAGGAAAATAAATCCAAAATTTGTAATTCTAAATTCTAAAAACTTGTTTTATAGGTACCTAGTAAGAATAAGAATTATTTAAAGAAAGGTGTAATAGAAAACCGCTATCTAGATTTATTAGAGAAATAATTCTCAATCAGTAATAATATTAGGGAAAAATAACTAACCAGAAAAAACAGAGAAAAAAATCAAGAACCGCGAAACAAAATTGTACCTAAGTATTTATTAGGTACAATTTTGTTTCTAAAAATCTGGATTTCTGCTAATCTAAAAAGAGAATTTTATAATGGAATATTTTTTCCTCTCAATTTAATAATCATTACAAGAAATAAAATATTATCCTTACATACTCCAATTGGTCTGATAAAAAAAAGTATTCCCAAAAAAGGCTACTTGGGATCGCCTCTAATACTCTCTGGAACAAATCAAGTTTATCCTACTCTGATATCAATCCTTTTATATTACTGTTTTTTGCAGAAGGACGGACTCCAGGAGGCTGTTGGTTCGAATCCAAGCGAAGACAACAAATTTAGTAATAACATGGGGAAGTGCATTGTGACAAAGCATTAGCTTTAACATAAATAAAATTCCTTTATATTATAGAACTCTTTTCTTTATAGGACAATGGTCTGGCCAAAGCATGTTGGAATACTCGCCGTAGACTTTGCGTTTCCATCTCAATATGTTGCCCAAGAAGATCTTGAATTATTTGACATGACACAAAATGTTAAAGGAGTTCAGCCTGGAAAATATACGAAAGGACTTTGTCAAAGCAAAATGGCATTTACAACTGACAGAGAAGATGTGCAATCTTTATGTTTGACAGTTGTATCTTCATTAATGGAAAAATATAAAATTAGTAAGTATCTTCTTCTATTATTTTAAAGTGGTGCGTGTCAACAGTAAGTATCTAATCTACTTTCTATGCGCCGCGCGCCATGGAAAACTTTTCTCGTCAGCTGTAAAACTTTGGTATAAAATGTACCCCGGATTAGTAAACCCAAAGTAACTGCAGTAGATTTTTTTTCAAAGCACAATTCAGCTTAACCCTGCAGGACTTGTTCCACTTCAGGATAACACGAAAACCATACTGGTCAGCGCTGCGCTGTACACACAAAATACGCTGATGATAACCTGAACAACACGGGGTCCCAACAAGTATTCCAAGTAAATAATGTGCAATATTTGTTAATTATACACCCTAACACAGGGTTAATAACATGTTTGATAGTGTGCATAAAATGTGTTATGGTATTTTAGTTTTTGAAACATTAAAAATACAACTGAAAAATGAAGATAAAAATATTTGCTTGAGTAGTTCAAGCAATTTTTTTTTTTTTGAAATAGACTTTGGAGTGGAATGTTACCACAACATCATACAAATTGCTATGATGTATGATGACAATTTATAACTTTATCAGCAAACATCAAGTTGTTCATGGCTGCAGTCTCCACCATCGGAAAGGATGTTGCCACTATTGATTGATGATGATAAAAACACTCTCATCTTGACGTTACTGTGCTTTAACCAAAAAGTACCTCTGGTTCAAGAAATCATTTATCATAGGAACATTGTTGCGATGAGTTTTGTATCTTTCCGCTCTTGTCATTATCAGAATATTGTAGTGTCATTGATCAAGCATATTTTTCTTGTTGAAGGTTTCAGATCATTGATTTTCGGAAGAAAAAATATTTAGGAGGCTTTGCGTGTACACTATGTACAGCCTGACCGCTCAGGGAAAGGTAGCGAACGAACCACAACAACAAGGAAAAAGATTAAAGACCTTGCTTATTCTCGGTGGATGTAGCTTCTCGTAGATCTCGGTCGATTCGGGGCCCTGTCCAGGCCGTAGACAGAAAATTCGGGCCGGGGGAGGGGGAATTTACGGGACCTTCTATTATTCTTTCATCTAAAAATCCCCGTATGGGCAGTAATAAAAGTAAAAGTAGGCAATTTACTTAGTTGATGTGAAAGGCGAGTACGCTTTTTCTTGGCAACAAATAATTCGATTATCAGATGTTAATGTTTACGAAATATTCCAATATTTATGATTGCTGTACAAGCTGGAAGCTCGCACTATATTTTAAAATGTGTGTTCTGCAATAGCCATTGTCACATATTAGCCCACTCTCCTAAACTTCTGATTTTGTGTGTTTGAAAATTTTTCAAAACTTATGAGTTAATTTATTTATTATTTGGAAAAACATGAAAAATTTCATTTTTCTTTCTTAGGAAATCCCGGGCCTGGAGGATTCTCCCCATTTCCCCACCGTCTCGTCGGGCCTGGCCCTGTTTCAGTTGCAACTTTTTTCGACGGTATTACACCCGCGCATTTGGAAGGTGAAGCCGATATTTCTAATTGTTTCTTGTGGTCGTGTGCTTGTGTTCACTTTGTATGTTTAATTAGAAATATAGGAGAATAGAAATTAGATACAAAGATAATCGGATACTTTAGAGGAGACGACAATCCTGCGGTCATTGAAAGATATTATCCGATGAGTATCAATATTTTGAACACTTATTGTTTTTAGGTTACGCTGACATTGGCCATTTAGAAGTTGGAACAGAAACACTTGTAGACAAATCAAAAAGTGTTAAAACAACACTTATGATGTTATTCAAGGAATCTGGAAATTTTGATGTTGAAGGAATTGACACAACTAATGCCTGCTATGGTGGAACAGCAGCTTTGTTCAACGCTATCAACTGGATTGAGTCAAGTTCCTGGGATGGTAAGTTAGAATTGACATAACCAATGCCTGCTATGGTGGAACAGCAGCTTTGCTCAATGCTATCAACTGGATTGAGTCAAGTTCCTGGGATGGTATTTGTGATTTCAGTTTGATGTATCGAAGTCGTTTGAAGACCAAAAGTATCACTCCAGAATAATTGGTAGGATATTTTCTTTGTATGCCTTCAAAAAAATGCTTTACGCTAAAAGCAAAATTTGGAACGTATGACATAATGAGAGAAAAAATAAAGAAAAAAAATAATACTGCTTATTTATACTGCTCGAATGAGACTAACGAGTCCCTTTACCCCAGCAGTAAGCTTGTACTATTATTGTGGTCAAAATCTCAATTAATTGAGAGGATAAAATCCTACCTTGGCTGGGTTTCGAACCCGCGACCTCCTGATTACCAGGCGAGCGTTTGACCACTGAGCTACCAAGGCAGGTTATGAAATGCACATTTAGGTAAATTAATAATACTTTTGAATTTTGGGTACCTAAAAATTTTACGTTTTATGATTTATTATCTTTTGGATATTTCAAACCAGGCAAATTCTCCTCTCTTACCTTGAATATGTCTGTTTCAATATTTTCTAAAATGCTATTCAATTTACGTTTTTTTTTAAAAAAAATCTTTTGAGAAACGTCAAATACAAAAGAGCAAAATGTATATAATAGTAGTCAAGATTGTAAACAAAGTATGAATGGAATTCTTGTATCAGAGATCTGAACATAACAATTGAGAATATACTCATTTAAGCAAGACTCTTTCATTAAGGTCTATTTCCGTAGGTTGATCGATAAGTATCCATAACCTATACAATGTAATATGAACTATTTATTAAACAATTAAACAGTGCAGGAGTTCAGGATCAGTTATTCATTCCTACTCATTCATATTGTTGTTCCGCAATATAGAAAGCTGGAGAACCTTGTATTTATGAAAAAACGCTAGAAATTATTTTAGATAGAAAAATCAATGTAGGTATGGAGATATTTTAAGGGCGGTGGAAACGACTACA
This sequence comes from Pachypsylla venusta, assembly GCA_012654025.1. Classification (NCBI taxonomy): domain Eukaryota; kingdom Metazoa; phylum Arthropoda; class Insecta; order Hemiptera; family Aphalaridae; genus Pachypsylla; species Pachypsylla venusta. Next base: position 35,542,272 of record CM022885.1, on the reverse strand, counting down.
AGCTCTTGCTACTGCGGTGGAAACGACTACAAGCTCTTGCTACTACGAGCGACTTACAAAGCTCTTGCTCGATCTATTCTTAATTATGACGCCCACATCTGGTCCTCATAATTGAGCGATAGTCATTGGAAAAACCTACAATCATGCCAAAATACATCATTGAGGATAACAACTGGATGTCGCGTAATGAGCAACAAAGACCATTTGCACAATGAAACCAAAATTATGCCTGTAAAGGAATATAACAGAATGCTGTCCCAACAATATGTTATATCATGTCATCAGATCAATCATCCTTGTCACACCATTATAAAAAGCAAATCTCCACCTCGAAACTTAAGAAAAACAGCAAAAAATGAAAAAGGACATATAGCCGACCTTATATCAACCCAAAAAATCGACAAGACAACAGCCAAGATCTATAAGAAAGTAGTACCTACATACAAGAATGGTAGAAGATACACTAACGAGATACAAACCAAACAGGGTATTGCACAGTAGACCACCGGAAATAGCCAAAGAAGAGCAGAAATTACCAAGATGCACCAGAACCATTCTGTCCCAACTCCGTTCTGGCTGGTCCAAACACCTCAATACTTACCTGCACCGAATTGATCCAACCATTGAAGATGTTTGTGTGTTCCAAGTGTAACGAGAGCCCTCATGATACTACCCACCAGGTTAACTGCTCATCAAACCCTACAACCCTGAAAACTACTGACTTGTGGACAAATCCAATGGAGGTGATGAGATTTCTCAATCTCCCGACAGATGACATGTGATTTGTTGGACATGCTGCTACTGCAACAACTACGAGCGACTTCATGTAAAGGGAGTGTTACCATATATGGATTATATGAAGCTAAAATAGTAAATTATCAATGTTATACTTATTTTTAAAAATTTCGAGGGGGGGGGAGGGGAGTTAAACCCTTAAAACCATGTCCTGGATACGGCCATGAACACCGCTGCTACAGAACATAACAGAAATTATATAATACCTATTTTTTGTTTTATATTTCCAGGTCGTTATGCTTTAGTTGTAGCCGCAGATATTGCCGTTTATGATAAAGGTGACACAGAAAACGCCAGTGCGAGACCAACGGGAGGAGCTGGAGCAGTAGCAATGCTAATAGGACCGCATGCTCCTCTTGTTATTGAAAGAGGTATGAGAGGAGGCAGGTTACAGAAGAAAAGTACAAAAATTTAACATAAAAAAATAAATGAAGGAGTAAATTTTCTTAGAATAACAGTAATTTTTCGAAGAGAGATTTTATATTTTTCCTTCTCGGTTATTTATTTATTCTCGTTTATTTTCTCTAAGAACTTATACAATACAAAATCCAATTTGTATACTGAGAGATTTTATATTTTTCCTCGGTTGACCTTTCTCGATTTGTACCGTAAGACTCGTAAGAGTCGTTTCTGATTTTTTGGCGATAAATGGCTTCCGATTATTATTTTTTCGAATTAATTTCGTACCTACCTACCTCCATTATAAGAAGTATCTAACATAGATACTTCTTAGTTTCTACGTTTAGCCATCGCACAGCTCCCTTCATTATCAATCAATCAGTATACAAATTGGATTTTGTATTTTATAAGTTCTTACACATATGTCCTATTTTTTTAGGAAAATAAAGGACGATTATGCTTTGTGCAGTTACTTCTTAGGAATGAGCAAACCGATTTTTTGCAAAAATTAGGGAGGGTTTGGTCAAACCTTAATATCCAGTACAGTTCAGCGTATCCTGGAAGATACCCGATCCTTGGACCAGTTTTTCAAGTGGTGTTTCTTGAAAAGTCCCCAATAGTGGGGAGACTAACTTATTTAGTCCCCTTAGTAAAATCCATGTCTGAATCTAGCCAGCATAAATTTGCAAAATATATTTGTGCTGGCTGGTATAATTATAGCATCCAAAATAATTTTAAACGCTATAATTATATCGAAAGTCACGTCAATTTGTAGCTCCCTTGCTGAGTGAAAGAAATGAACTCCAATAAACCAACACTTGGACACTGTGGTTTTCATAGAAATACTTTTGTTTTCAGGATTACGTGGTAACTACTTTGACCATGCCTTTGATTTCTACAAGCCTGATTTTCACTCCGAGTATCCTTACTTTGACAGTAAATTGACGATAGAATGTTATCTTAATTCGCTTGACAATTGTTATCAAACCTACGTGGAAAAATCAAATAAACAAACAGGAAAACCAGGTAACGTCAAACCATATCTTGTACTTGGGGAAAAATGTAGGTGAGTGCGAATATCTACAACGTCTTTGAGAAGTGCAGGAACGGTTATATATCTTGCGAATTTGCGAAGATCAAAAGCTGAAATTATGATTGTGTTTCTTTGGCTATGTTGTTTGCAAATGACAGGATATTTGACCATTAAGCCATTTTATCGCGTGCTTCCCAGTACTTCCCCACAATGTCATTGCTGACTTCTAGGGCAGGACAGGAACTAAGATGAGTGGAAATCATGGCCGTATTCAGGACAGTGTTTTAAGGGTTCAACCCGCTCCTCTCCGAAAATTTTGAAATGGTTTGATTTTTCCTATAATTCCTATATGGTAAAATGACCCCCTGAAATAAAATCCTGGATACGGGCCTGGCTGGAATTCAAAGGATAACCGGGGGCAGTTGGAACAGGATTCGTGGAGGTGTTGCGCATGGCAGTCATGTTCCGTAAGCATTCTAAAGTGAGCTACTGTGGGGTTCTTCGTGTTTCGAATAGGTAATGCTTGGATAAAATATTACATTTATTGAGGTGGTGTACAAACAGGGACGGATACAGGTCTTCAGTTGAGGGGGGCGATCAAGCGTTGAGCTCAAATATGGTATGATATTTAGTACTTATTAAATATGTTTTTTTTTTTTTTTTNTTTAGGAAATAAGATGTTCAAGAAAAATAGCTCGAATATTAACTAACAGACTTCGCAATTAGCCATATTCATTAATGAAATTGAAAATATTTCACACACGAAATTGAAGCATGAATGCGTTTTCTTTTAAACACAAATTTCTAAAGTCTGTTTTCGAGGGGCATGGGCGATCGCCCCTACCACCCCCCCCCCGTATCCGCTACTGTGTACAAACATAGCTGTAGGGTGAATCATCAGGGAGAAACTTTTTTTAAATTTAAATGCAAAAGGAACAACGCTGCAACAGCAACAAAATTGTATTTCAATCGACTATTTTATTTTCAGTGCATGAATGTGGATTGAAATCACTGGATGCTTTAATATTTCACGCACCATTTGGAAAATTAGTACAAAAAGCTTTTGCAAGGCTGACATTACATGACTATATCAATTTGCCAAAAGAAGATAAATTGAAGGATGAGTACAATGATTTTAGACAATTTCAGTTAAGTTCATTTCTGGGTGTGGGAGAAGAAAGAAAGAATCTAAGGTTAAATTACGCTTTTAAGATCATGAGTAGTATGCATAAAACGAAGCAAATGCTAAAGCAGAGCGCATCTGATTTAACATTTGCTACAGCAAATACTTCACAAAGTAGCAGATGCTGAAGTAAATCATCAGTGGTCCATCATCAGTGGCCGGTTGAACATTATCAGTGCTAGTAGCATTGAAAATGTTCAACGTGAATTTCTTGGTCGATTTTATGACAGGTTTTGGCGTATTCGGTTGTTCTGATCTTATGACAATATGCTTCTTCTTCTCAATATTGATAAATCATCTGACCATCGCCAATTCACTGCTGCTAAAATTGTTTCTAATGCATTCCATAATCATATCGATTTGCTATAACTTATATCAAATAACTCGAAAATAAGATACAGATTTTGCCTCCAGGATGTTCTTTTTCTGCCAGGACCTCTTCCTTCCGGTTTTCTGCGAAGAATAAGTTACTCCAAATACTGCCAAATAATATTCAATCCACATTTGGACCTGATATATCCCTATTAACTATAATTATTTTCATGTGAATCGATATTGAGAATATTGTCTATTGAAATATCTCGGGATCTACTGAGTTAAGAAAGCTGAAATGATAATTAGAACCTATTAATTTTAAGATATTTTTCTCAATATTTTGATATTTCTATTTTTCATTTCAGGGATCTCCGGTCAGAGGACACTTACTTTAATAATTCCTTAGAAAAGTTTTTAGTGAAATATAGCAATCAATTATTTGTAGATAAAACTCTACCTTCCTTATTCATGTCAAATCAAATAGGAAATATGTACACGGCTTCATTGTATGCGGGTCTGGTTGCATATTTAACGCAGCCTGGGTAAGTAAACGAATTATATTATAGGAAAAAAATATATATGAGATCGATTTTGAGATTGGCTACGCACCGATCGCGCCGAAATGAAGAGAATCTAATTTAATATTGGGAATTCGATGGAAGGCAACCATTGTGAGTGATAGGTACTTACCTAAACACTAATACGAAAAATTGAAAAAAAAAAAAAAAAAAAAAGAATTGGTAAAACTTCCGAATCGCGGCTTTTTCGAAAAATTAACTTTTTTGAAAATGGCTTGAAATGGCCTATTTTCAAGAAACTTTAACGAATTTCTCGGGCGCGAATTGTTTTGCGTTGTTTTTTAACGAGTCTTTTATGGACACATAAATCGGGGCATGGCCGATCAAAACGTTTCCTAACCTCTCTGGGGAAGCGTTAAGAAGAACGTCCCCTACCCAGAGAGGTTAAGAAACGTTTTGATCGGTCATGCCCCGATTTATGGGTCCATAAAAGTTTTACCAAGTGGGTAAATTTTTTTTTTTTCTACAACGCAAAACACCTAGCGCCCGAAAAATTTGTTACAGTTTCTTCAAAATATGTCATTTTGGACCATTTTCGAATAAAAAGTTAATTTTTCTAAAAAGCCGAGATTCGTAAGTTTTACCGAAAAATTAAAAGTACAGCAAAATATTGTCATAAATAAGGGTAGTTAATGTTTTATTAAAGTTACCAATAGAATGTCAATATAAATAATAATATAAGTCTTATTTCGTTTTATTAGTTTAATAATTCTGCCGTTTGTTTCAGATTAAGTGCTGAAAACTTCTCAGGAAAAAGGATAGGAATGTTTTCATATGGATCTGGCTATGCTTCTTCGTTCTTTTCAATTCGGTTTAATTCTTCTAGTAATTTGCAGTTTATTCTAGACAACCTATCAACTGTTCGACCAAAGTTAGAAGAAAGAAGGAAGATTGATCCTCAAGTGTTTAATGAAATATTAGATCAGAAGGAAACAACTTGTCATATTGGTAAGTGTTACTAATTGCACAACCCTCCAAAAATAAACGAGAAAGAGGAAAGAACGTACAAATAAATGTAAAAACCTAAATACTACTATGTAGGGATCTTTTAAATCAAGAGTATCTATACCTACTGTATTTATAAAAAGCAAAACCCCGTAGGTAGACTGACTTACTCATAATCAACGTAGTTCAAGATGGATAATCCTACGGACTTGTAATTTGGAATAGTTTCTTTCCAGTTTTCGGTATGTATGTACTTATTAAGGAAGGAAAAAATTAAAGTTTATCTGGAAGCTATACCAAAAAGACAATTTTTAGCCGTACAATTACACAACCCAAACGAATAGAAGATATCAGAGAATGGCCGTGGACCCCCCAAAACTATACTCAAAACCTTCAGCAAAAATATATAATCCACTCTAACTAAATACTCTGTAAGAGTAATATGAAAAAGGTTTCATGTGATTTGTGACATCCTAAACCAGGTTAATAATTTTGATATCCTAACTGGGGATTCCTTTAATTAATGAAGGAACTAATGCTTATCACAAAGTACTTTGGTGAGTTTTGTGGATACTTGTTCATGTGTCCACAAAACACATGAACAAGTGTCCACAAACTTCCGCTGGCTAGTGGAAACATCCGCTGGCTGTTGCAGAGTTCCTGAACTTCCCAACCACGGAAAATGGTGAAGTGACAGAAATAGTGACGTCGCTGCTACTACACCAACGCGTATGGTTGGCCGAATCCTTTGAATTATTACAGGCGTTAAATGATATATCTGATATCAGAGTAAGACGGAGACTTGTTAATTCAATCGTATGACATCATTAGATTCTAGCAACATAATAAAACAAAGAAAATAAACATATACATTTGTCGTATGCGTATGCTACATGATGTGAAAAGGCTCTAATGGCACAAATATAATTTCAATCCATAACTTTTTCTCTTTCTATTTTTCAGCTCCTTTTGTACCAAGAGGATCTATCGATGAACTTTATCCGGGTACCTGGTACTTGTCTTCAGTAGATTCAAAATTTAGAAGATTTTATGAACAAAAGTAATGCTGAGTTTTATGTTGAAATTTCGAACAAACCTTCGAAAAAATGTGTGGTTTAATCAATAGAAAACAGTAGTGAGTGCTGGGATATTGTTTTTCTAGTGACCTCAACATTTTTTTAAACTATATGCGGTAGCGTCAAGATTGTCTTCCAAACATTATAAAATTAAAAATAAAAACAACAGGTAATTTTTCGATTAAAATTTACCTAATTCAAGGGCGTAGCCAGCATCTGGCCTAGGGGGGGGGGCAGGTGAGATCTTCATGTCGGGAGGGAGGGGGTGAGAGTCGATAAAGTAAATCGTTACTTATTTAATAATAAACCCCCAGGGGTAACTGATGATTAAGTTATTGGGGGGGGGGCGACTCCAGGGTCCGAGCAAGTGGTTGATGATCCCTGGATAGTTACAAGTATCAGTAACGTCCCAGGAAGTAGTGTG
>CM022885.1:35487515-35522285 GCA_012654025.1 Pachypsylla venusta | reverse complement strand
CCTTGTACTTTATAACTAACTAAAGCAATATCGGCAGGATTTCACCAAAATGCCATAAAACTACACACAGAATTTAATCTTTATTGCAGTCATTTGGAAGCAGGTTAACATAAATCTAAATATTGGTTATACTCCTTGTACTTTATAACTAACTAAAGCAATATCGGCAGGATTTCACCAAAATGCCATAAAACTACACACAGAATTTAATCTTTATTGCAGTCATTTGGAAGCAGGTTAACATAAATCTAAATATTGGTTATACTCCTTGTACTTTATAACTAACTAAAGCAATATCGGCAGGATTTCACCAAAATGCCATAAAACTACACACAGAATTTAATCTTTATTGAAGACATTTGGAAGCAGGTTAACATAAATCTAAATATTGGTTATACCCCTTGTACTTTATAACTGACTAAAGCAATATCGGCAGGATTTCACCAAAATGCCATAAAACTACACACAGAATTTAATCTTTATTGAAGTCATTTGGAAGCAGGTTAACATAAATCTAAATATTCTATTGAACAAATGCTAAAGTTGTGGTTCATTCTAACTAAACGAATACTACTCTACTAATTAATGAAGCAGAATTAGTTTGGAAAATCCATAAATCAGATAGATATAAATATTAAATTTAGAGATGTTTGCAGTCATTATGAAATATAAAAAATAAATTTCAAAATAGAAAAAAAAGTTTTGTATCAACTGCAAGTAATTTGTTGAGTCACGTGCGCTTTTGTCTGTTACGACATTATCAATTGTCTACTTGATAATGTCGTAACAGAGAAAAGCGCTCGTGACTCAACAAATTACTTGCAGTTGATACAAAACTTGTTTTCCACATTGAAATTTATTTGATATAAATATTGCTCTCAGATATTATATGTAAGTATTACATTACACTAAAGTTGTACATTACCTGCCAAGGAAAACTACCAAACCCTGCCTCATCGCCTCCAACAATTCTTCTTTGCGCTCCCTGATTTTTAACCGAGACCCCACAACCTGCAAAGAATAACAAAAGTAATGATAAAATATATCACCATACACTTAGAAGTCTCAGTTCCAACTACTACGAGTAGAAGTAGAATAAAGCTGATTCCAGGGGCCGATATATAGAACTTGAATTTTAAAAAATTACTGCCCCCATGTTGAGTTTTGGGACCAGTTTATTCAATGGATAATGTAATTTCATATTAATTAATAAATTCAGTTTTCTAAATTGTTTTGTAATAATAAATGTAAAATCAAACTTCAACCTTCTGTATTTAATTTTCAGTGATTTCGACTACAAGGATTACTAGTGTCGAAAATAGCAAAGGAATAGCTTACCAGTGCCAAAATGAGCTTCCTCGAGAATTTTGAATACAATTAAGAATATTTTGCATTCCAAGGTATACAAAAAATAGTTTTTTTTTTCTATTACAGATTTCTCTTTATTAGTTTTTTAGTTTATAATTGAAAATGTAATGCAAAATATCATATGTTCGCTGAAACTGAGCCGCTTCCACGAGAATACATTTAAAAATATTTTGCCTTGCAAGGTACGCAAAAATAATTTTCTTTCTATTACAGATTTTTCTTTATTAGTTTTTTAGTTTGTAATTGAAAATGCAATGCAAAATAACACATATTCGCTGAAACTGAGAGAAGTCTATAGTTCACACGACTAGTTTCTAGGGTCTTCGTGGTAGAATGTGCATCACACTCGGCTTGCACCAGGGAGGTACCGGGTTCGAATCCTGGTCGGGTCTAAAATTTGAAAAAAGTTTTTTCGAATTTTCTACCTGGTCTGTTTTTATTTGGGGTTAACTCAGCCTCCTGAGGACGACTGTGTAGCTATGGTAATAGCGAAAATTGGTAGCATTATAATAAGTCAATTGTTAAGTATAGCTTATAGTTTAGTGTATTGAAATGATTGTTAAAAAAATATCTTGTAATACAATGATGCTCACAAAATTGTGATATAATAACACAAGGAAATATAGGTACATTTACATTTTCATTCAATAGTTAGCCAGATGTATGCTCTAGATAAGTTTTAGTATACTGCTTACGTTTTTAATTGGCATCATACAATCGTTCTTGGAGGCTGATAATTGACATGGGCCCCCAGAACCATGACAATCACTGCAATATATTTACGTCAGTAAACCAAGAGTTATAAACATAATGATATTATAGAGTTGCTTTCTGTGTTATTTTACACCATCAGCTCAGGTGTACTTGACCCGTGAGGATGTCACCCCCAAGTAACTTCTCACAATCTCAAGTATGATTTACTTTTTCTCATGGAATGTTTGTAAGTCACATATGGATTGGAAGAAACATTTTGCAAAACTAATTTTTTATCAGTAACAAAAAATCCATACTAATATTATAAATGCGAAAGTAACTCTGTCTGTCTGTCTATCTGTCTGTCTGTATGTATGTTACGCTTTCACGCTTAAACTACTGAACCGATTTTGATGAAATTTGGTATGGAGATAGATTAAACTTTAGGAAAGGACATAGGCTACTTTTGGGGTTGAAACTATAAACGGCCATGCCTCTAAGGCGCCAAGCGAGCCCGCTTCGCGTATCCTGCTAGTAAATTATAAAAAATGATGAATGTGTGATGAATAAGTGTGAAGTACTACATAGGGGACCAGGAGATCAATGATGATGTTGGATTATTTACTTGTCTGATAACTAGGTAACATTCATCATCCTCTAAATACGGGAGTTAATTTCCCCATTGATACATTTTTTACTTTTCTTCAGTCTTCAACTGACCTAGTCTAGTCGGCAAACATTATTTGTAAATTTAACCTAAATTTCTAAATTAGACCACTCTCGTTTAATAAGTCTGAAATATTAAATTAATTAGTATAATTGCTATAAGTCAGTATACACTAATTTAAAGCTGAGATATGTGTGCGTTCAAGAGCATCAGCTCGAAATAAAATAATGACTATTTACTTTACCAAATCAAACAGAATTGAAAATTTGGACTGGATATCTTCATCAGATCAATTTTATAATATGCGTTTGATTAAGAATATTCCCGAACGAATATTACTTGACTTAGAAATCTTGGAAGATGGGATATATACGATAAGATTACTATGTAGAAGGCACCAGGAATTGAGTACTCATAAATATTTTAAGAAGCCAGAAATTCTTTTCAGTGTTCCCGTAATGACCCAGTACCCCAAAATTGAGTGAATAGCACTGGTGGATCCAAGCATTCAGAATGAAATACCATCAGTTGAGAAAGAAAACTTAGTGAAGACGTGTGGTGATCCACGAATCAAGAAGAAAAAACATAATATCACTCGAAACAGAATAATTAGTGGAGGCGCCTGTTAATCCAGAATCAAGAAGGGAAAACAAAATAACATAATATGACTCGAAAAAGAATAATTAGTGGAGGCGCCTGGTAATCCACGAATCTAGAAGGAAAAACACAGTGGCATAATATGACTCGAGAAAGAATAATTAGTGGAGGCGTTGGTAATCCAGAATCTAGAAGGGAAAACATAATGACATAATATGACTCGAAAAAGAATAATTAGTGGAGGCGCCTGGTAATCCACGAATCTAGAAGGAAAAACACAGTGGCATAATATGACTCGAGAAAGAATAATTAGTGGAGGCGTTGGTAATCCACGAATCCAGAAGGGAAAACATAATGACATAATATGACTCGAAAAAGAATAATTAGTGGAGCGCCTGGTAATCCACGAATCTAGAGGGGAAAACATAATGATATAATATCACTCGAGACAGAAGAATAATTAGTGGAGGCGCCTGGTAATCCACGAATCTAGAAGGGAAAACATAATGACATAATATGACTCGAAAAAGAATAATTAGTGGAGCGCCTGGTAATCCACGAATCTAGAAGGAAAAACACAATGACATAATATGACTCGAGAAAGAATAATTAGTGGAGGCGCCTGGTGATCCACGAATCAAGAAGAAAAAACACAATATCACTCGAGAAATAAAAATTAGTGGAGGCGCCTGTTAATCCAGAATCTAGAAGGGAAAACATAATGACATAATATGACTCGAAAAAGAATAATTAGTGGAGCGCCTGGTAATCCACGAATTTAGAGGGGAAAACATAATGACATAATATCACTCGAGACAGAATAATTAGTGGAGGCGCCTGGTAATCCACGAATCTACAAGGGAAAACATAATGACATAATATGACTCGAAAAAGAATAATTAGTGGAGGAGCCTGGTAATCCACGAATCTAGAAGGAAAAACACAATGACATAATATGACTCGAGAAAGAATAATTAGTGGAGGCGCCTGGTGATCCACGAATCAAGGAGAAAGAACATAATATCACTCGAGAAATAAAAATTAGTGGAGGCGCCTGTTAATCCAGAATCTAGAAGGGAAAACATAATGACATAATATGACTCGAAAGAGAATAATTAGTGGAGGCGCCTGGTAATCCACGAATCAAGAAGGAAAAACATAATGACATATTATCACTAATGACATAATATCACTCGAGAAAGATTAATTAGTAGAGGCGCCTGGTGATCCACGAATCAAGAAGAAAAAACATAATATCACTCGAGAAATAAAAATTAGTGGAGGCGCCTGTTAATCCAGAATCTAGAAGGGAAAACATAATGACATAATATGACTCGAAAGAAAATAATTAGTGGAGGCGCCTGGTAATCCACTAATCAAGAAGGAAAAACATAATGACATATTATCACTAATGACATAATATCACTCGAGAAAGAATAATTAGTGGAGGCGTCTGGTGATCCAAGAAACAAGAAGGAAAAACATAATTGATCGAAGAAAGTGAAATCTAGAAAATTTGTTAGGTCCTTTTTATATATTTTACATATACTTCAAATATCTCACATACTGTGTTATTTGCAATGCTGCACTTATTGAATTTTACGTTTGTTACGCACAAAACATAGGTAACACAAAAAATTCAAATATTATTTTTATTTTTTAATTATTGAATCCAAATAACCAATAGCTTATAGTCTAAGGAGCTCAGAATAGTGTTCTAGTTATTTGTTATAACTACTATATTTATTTAGCATAATTTATTATTCTAACAATGAAATCTTATTCTCGCGACACAAGATACAATATTGACAAAACTGGGTCGTCAATTACGCAATATGTTTATCTTAAATTACCTCTTGGTGACAGATATTCATAACAGAGTGAAGTGATTTATTTTCTTATATTAGCCACTCATTATCGTGCTAATGTTCTTCCTGACAAATAGTATTCACTCTATCTTTATATTCCTGTTGTCATCATTATCGTCCTCGACATAAAGACGTTTCTCAGAATATATGGAAATTTTATTTATTAATTTTAATGCCAATAACTATCATTATCATAAGTTAACAGCCATCAGGCTGGTTTGCAAGAACTCGCCATGAGTTGTTGATACCTGAGAATCCTCGCAGATAATGATAATATCGCAGATAATATCTTCTCCTTACTTTCTGCATGGGTAATGGAAAAGATATTGTTTCCGACCCTGCCCTTAGTCGCCTTTTACGACTGTCATGGACTTAGGTGCCTTGGAAGTATTCTTTTTAAGTCCCTCTATCCATAGGAGACATAGGTAGGATATAATGCAGTAGCTTCTCCTTACTTTCTCCATGGGTAATGGAAAAGATATCGTTTCCGACCCTGCCCTTAGTCGCCTTTTACGACTGTCATGGACTTAGATGCCTTGGTCTTTTTAAGTCCCCTATCCACAGGGGACTCCTATAAAAATAATGTAAATGTAAAATAAAAAAGCCGTGATAGTGTGCTCATCGTTCTATCATAGCTCTGATCTGATGACGACGGTCTGAGTACTGTTGAAATCTTACCAACTTAAACTTTTTCAATTTTAAGTTGGTGAGATTTCAACAGTACTTAGACTTGAACTTTTTCAAATTTAAACAAAAAACCTAATGTCACCAAAGACATTCCTTTATTATAATTATTATTACAACTTAAATTATTGATTTTTAATTTAATTAAACTCTGAATCAATATTATCAATTTTTACATTATCTTAACAACCTCAAAATAGGTCAATATCTCAGTTGGTTGAGGCGGTGGATTCGTAACCAGGAGGCTGTTGGTTCAAATCTAACTCCATCCCCACCTACTGGTCACAATAGATCTAAATAAAGCTAGCAGTGATAATTGCAGTCTCAATAGAGATTTGCAACCCATTCAATAATAACAATATATTATTTTGCGATTCCTGAACTATTTTTTTAATAATTAGAAGTAATAAGATATTTTTGCAAGAATTGAGCGTTCATATAACATGGTATAACAGTGGACTATTTTACAATAAACCACAAGTTTATATTAAACATTATTACTAGTGTTTTAATTTATGTAACAAAACTATACAAATTACAAGTATGATATTAGTAATTTATGACTTGTAATTTATTGTGAAATGTTCTCCGGGTCAGTACAGTTCAAATATGTCAGAGTACCTTTCTGTTTGCTTGGTGCAAAAAACAAATTTGTTCCTGTTAAACAACATTGGTCAAAATGTTTGGATCAATAAACATTTAACATCTTAAATATCATCGTGCATTAACATGAATTTATATTTAAATCACGTACAGACATACGTCTACCGGTTAATAACTTTAACAGGAAATAATTGGAAGAGTTCATTGAGTTTAAAATGGTTACAAAACACCTGAGTTCATAAAGATCTTTTCTAAATAAATTGTTTATATATGATGATAGTTATGCAGAGAGGTGAAAGAGTGCAAGAATACGTAAGAGATTTAGCATACGCGATTGATAAATATTGATTTAAAAACATTTTGAAAGAAACGTAAAAGTAATAAGTAAAATAATAGATAAATCGTGAATACAAAATTGATTGGAATAAAATAGCAAATGCATGTTGTTAAGCTAAAGAAAGAATAAATTTGATGATCAAATGGATGAGCTCTCAATAGGGCTCAGGCTATCATCATCAGGTCAGTATTGATTCTAGTGTGATTCAGTCTAATGTGAGTATACAATGTGAATCATGAATAATGATCAGATGGATGAGCTTCCAATAGTGCTCAGGCTATCATCATCAGGTCAGTATTGATTCTAGTGTGATTCAGTCTAATCTGAGTATACAATGTGAATCATGAATAATGATCAGATGGATGAGCTTCCAATAGTGCTCAGGCTATCATCATCAGGTCAGTATTGATTCTACTGTGATTCAGTCTAATGTCAGTATGTAATCTGAATCATGAATAATGATCAGATGGATGAGCTTTCAATAGTGTTCAGGTTATCATCATCAGGTCAGTATTGATTCTACTGTGATTCAGTCCAATGTGAGTATGCAATGTGAATAATGAATAAAGATCAGATGGATGAGCTTTCAATAGTGTTCAGGCTATCATCATCTGGTCAGTATTGATTCTACTGTGATTCAGTCTAATGTCAGTATGCAATGTGAATCATGATTAATATTGTTAACGAGCAACATTATAAAGAAAAAATAGTGGAGGCGCTTGGTGATCCACGAATGAAGAAGGCAAATCAAATCTTAACTAGTCTTAAATCTACCCTTTTCCTTTGAAATTCTGTTTGTATCACTATATCTCTTGAACGCCTTGTCCGATTTTGATTAATCTTGTTATGGTTATTTATGATGTTCGTAGAATTTTCTTTATTGTTAATAAGAATATATCGGTTGCATGGATAGTCAGAGCTGTGCTATTTTTTCTTTAAAATCCTGAAGACTTTCCATGTGGGAAATATGTACTATTCCCTTACTTCTTTTTTCGGCTTAACGTCTCTTTAACATATATTAGTCTTTCGAGACGGGGGTTTTACCCTCCATTCGCTGGAAACTTGCAAACCAGCTACCCACATTGACCTCACCCAGCCTGAGTTCGGCCAGAAAAATAGCGCGAACCCACGTGGACACCCATATGATACAAGTTCGCTGGATGTTGCTTAACTTCAGAGATCGAACGGGTCACCGAGTCTACGTTGACATGGTGATGATGGTCTGAGTACTATTTTAAATTTCACCACTTTATCATTTATCCGGATCAATAAAGTCTTATTAATTTAATTTAGATTGAAATGTTAAAATTAGAATTAGCCACAGATATGAGCAGATATTTTGGTTAGTCTAAGAGTTTGAAGATTTTGTCTTCAGAGAAGAGAAAATCGAAAGGAAATGGAAATGTTGATAACTAGGAAGATACTTTTATTGAAAATCAGCAAAAAAATCTTCAAATAGGAAAGGAAAAATGGAAATGGTTATTTTCTTCTTCTTCGTGTTTTGTACAGTCACTAACGAACGATTCCAACTGTTCAGTGTTCAGTCATTAACAGTTACAGTTAACTAACTATGTATAGGGATCCCATAATACACCCACCTGGAGCCACTACTTATACTACTAATTCGTCCTCTCAAAGGTAAGCGTACCTAGCGAAAAGAACTTTTAAAAAAACATAGAATATAGCAAAAAAACTAGCTGTTTTCCCGTGCATCGTTACGGTTACAAAATTCAACAACAATTTCGTGATCGCTTAATTAAATCTTCTCAATTTTAGATTTTTGGTGGAACCGACCCCCCAGAGTGAACACGGCTCCTATTTAGAAAATTTAATATTTTACTCAAAGATATTATTTTTTGCACTGAGAAATACCTTCGTATAAAATTTTAGCTTTCTCTTTCATCCCGAAGTGATACTTCTTAACTATGGGTTTTTGGTGGAACCGATTCCCAGAGTGAGCACCGCTCCTGGTTAGAAAATTCAATATTTTATTCAAGGATATGACTTTTAGTACTGCGGAACAACTTTATATCGAATTTCAGCTTTCTCGCTCATCCCGAAGTGGTACTTCTCAATTCCGATTTTTTGGTGGTGAAAACCGTCCATATAAATAAGGGAGAAACCGGAAAATTTCAAATTTTTATGGGGTCCTTATATACTTTTTTGGGGGGTCTATTCTCGGTAATTTTTCGTTATCTCTTTTCGTTTGCCCACTTGAACTTTATTTTTTTTCCTTTCTTATTACGCACCTACATACTGGAAGGAAACTGTGTGCCAAATTTCAAGTCTACGTTTAGTCAACGTGGAGCTACGTTAATTATCAGTCAGTCAGTATACCAACTGGGCTTTGCGTTTTATAAGTATAGAAGAGACAATACAAGAGTTTGGAAACATAGCTATTGTAAAGAAAGATCAGGAAAATGTTAAAAGTGTAATTATTGAAGAGTTAACCAATATAAAGGAGAGTAGCTCAAACCAAAAAGGAAAAGGTTTATGGAAGATATAGAATGAATTTGGAATAAAATTGATCAATTTGGGGAATCAGTTAAAAGATGGAGTTGTTAAAGTGTGCTGGTATGGAAATATAGCTATTGTAAAGAAAATGTTAAAAAGGTAATTATTGAAGAGTTAACCAATATAAAGGAGAGTAGCTCAAATCAAAAGGGAAAAGGTTTATGGAAGATATAGAATGAATTTGGAATACAATTGATCAATTTGGGGAATCAGTTAAAAGATGGAGTTGTTAAAGTGTGCTGGTATGGAAATATAGCTATTGTAAAGAAAATGTTAAAAAGGTAATTATTGAAGAGTTAACCAATATAAAGGAGAGTAGCTCAAATCAAAAAGGAAAAGGTTTATGGAAGTTATAGAATTAATTTGGAATACAATTGATCAATTTGGGGAATCAGTTAAAAGAAGGAGTTGTTAAAGAGTGCTGGTATGGAAATATACAATGATTTTTAGGACAAAAGTGCAGAATTAAAGAGAGAAAGAAATTAAAGGTCACTTACGAGGATCATTTTGTACTGGGCCATAGTTGACAGGTTGTGGAATTTCATGATGATCACTCGCTTTTGCAGTATTTCGATGGCAACAAGCATAGAGGAATCCATTACCGCAAGCGCCCTCAATCAAACCAGAACTCATCCAACACGAGAGAAAGAATTCACATGACCCTGTCGCACAGTATTTATTGTCTTTCCCTTCCTGAGGCCAGTCATCTGTAAACAATGTCAGTCTAAGTGTGGGTCAGAGATCAAAATAAAATGGGAATCGGTATGTTGGGCATACAAAAAGAACAAAAATAGGGTTAATATAATAAATAGGTCATGTCGCGAGGATACCTTAACCAGAGGACAGGACCATATCTCGAGGATACCTTAACCCGAGGACAAGACCATATCTCAAGGATACCTTAACCCGAGGACAAGACCATATCTTGAGAATACATTGAACCGAGGACAGGGTTATTATAATAAGTCTTCAATATGTCATATCTCGAGGATACCTTAACCCGAGGACAAGACCATATCTCAAGGATACCTTAACCCGAGGACAAGACCATATCTCAAGGATACCTTAACCAGAGGACAGGACCATATCTCGAGGATACCTTAACCCGAGGACAAGACCATATCTCAAGGATACCTTAACCCGAGGAGGACAAGACCATATCTTGAGAATACATTGAACCGAGGACAGGGTTATTATAATAAGTCTTCAATATGTCATATCGCGAGGATACCTTAACCCGAGGACAGGACCATATCTCGAGGATACCTTAACCCGAGGACAAGACCATATCTCAAGGATACCTTAACCCGAGGACAAGACCATATCTCAAGGATACCTTAACCCGAGGACAAGACCATATCTCAAGGATACCTTAACCCGAGGACAAGACCATATCTCAAGGATACCTTAACCCGAGGACAAGACCATATCTCAAGGATACCTTAACCCGAGGACAAGACCATATCTCAAGGATACCTTAACCCGAGGACAAGACCATATCTCAAGGATACCTTAACCCGAGGACAAGACCATATCTCAAGGATACCTTAACCCGAGGACAAGACCATATCTCAAGGATACCTTAACCCGAGGACAAGACCATATCTCAAGGATACCTTAACCCGAGGACAAGACCATATCTCAAGGATACCTTAACCCGAGGACAAGACCATATCTCAAGGATACCTTAACCCGAGGACAAGACCATATCTCAAGGATACCTTAACCCGAGGACAAGACCATATCTCAAGGATACCTTAACCCGAGGACAAGACCATATCTCAAGGATACCTTAACCCGAGGACAAGACCATATCTCAAGGATACCTTAACCCGAGGACAAGACCATATCTCAAGGATACCTTAACCCGAGGACAAGACCATATCTCAAGGATACCTTAACCCGAGGACAAGACCATATCTCAAGGATACCTTAACCCGAGGACAAGACCATATCTCAAGGATACCTTAACCCGAGGACAAGACCATATCTCAAGGATACCTTAACCCGAGGACAAGACCATATCTCAAGGATACCTTAACCCGAGGACAAGACCATATCTCAAGGATACCTTAACCCGAGGACAAGACCATATCTCAAGGATACCTTAACCCGAGGACAAGACCATATCTCAAGGATACCTTAACCCGAGGACAAGACCATATCTCAAGGATACCTTAACCCGAGGACAAGACCATATCTCAAGGATACCTTAACCCGAGGACAAGACCATATCTCAAGGATACCTTAACCCGAGGACAAGACCATATCTCAAGGATACCTTAACCCGAGGACAAGACCATATCTCAAGGATACCTTAACCCGAGGACAAGACCATATCTCAAGGATACCTTAACCCGAGGACAAGACCATATCTCAAGGATACCTTAACCCGAGGACAAGACCATATCTCAAGGATACCTTAANTAAATTAAATTTCTAAAAAATGTCCTAAATAATAAAATATCCAGTCCATACATAACAGAAAAAATTCAAATACAAGTTCCGCAACCCAGACTAAGACTCACAAACACTAGGGGACAGTTATTCCATATACCGCACAGGAAAAACACTTTCATGTTTCACTCTCCTATTGTAAGAGCCATGGATCTTTATAACACGATAGATCCAAGGCCAGCCCTCTTCGAATGATTCATTCTCATTAAAAAATCACTCATAATTCACGAGTTATCCCAAAATCACTCATAATTCACTAAATCCCTCATACACACTCATCATTCACTGTCTCCCATACACATGCATCATTCACTGTCCCGAATATACACTCTTCATTCACCGTCTCTCAGTCTCTCATACACACTCATCATCTATCTTCCATTCAAACCCATCTTTTTACTTCTCATTCATACCTACACCCGACACTCATCTTTCACTTACTCACTCGTCATTCACCATCTCTCATTCACACCCATCATTCATTATATTCCATTCACACTCATCCTTTTCTTATCATTCATACCCTCCACCCGACACTCATCTTTCACTTACTCACACAGCGTCAGTAATTGCTCTACACTACTTGAAATACAGAAGTAATGGGGCGTAGACGACTTAATAAAAAAAAAAAAAAAAAAAAAAAAAAAAAAAAAAATGAACGTTATCTTTGACAAAGAAGAAAACTTGTATCTTGTTTTCTGGTCTAGAATACAAGTACGAGTATTCCTGAAGTCAGTAATGTTAAAGTCAGGTTCTCTACGGAAGGTTGTCAAAAATTATTTTCCTTATTTGAATAATCAAGGAAAATGTCAAATAAAATACATTACGAGTATATCTACTTTACTCATCAATGTTTAAAATAATAGAACAAAGATTATCTGATAGAACTCTGTCATACAAATTACTGAACGTTTCCTTTCATATACTAGATACGAGAAAAATATGTACAACAAAAGATACACAAAACAAAAGATAGGTACGTAAATGTTTGTTATTTAAAATTTTAATTTATGTTACCCAACAAAAGTTCAAAAACCTCTGAACTCAAAGATGAGTCAAATACCATTTTAGGGTTAAGGGAACATACAACATACTATCCTTTCGGGGGAATGAGAGGGGTCAATAATCCCAACCTCGCCAGAACAAATATTCTCAGTTTGGAGAAGGTACTTTTACAAAATCTCGAGTAAATATTTGGCTTGCTCTAGTCTTTATTACATTGTAATTTTTTCCTTTGAAATTGATAGAGGAGATTCAAGATTTCCATGCATATGGAAAAATCATGATTTCCATGCATAAATTCATACTTCCATCATATCATACTAATATATAAATGCGAAAGTAACTCTGTCTGTCTGTATGTATGTTACGCTTTCACGCTTAAACTACTGAACCGATTTTGATGAAATTTGTTATGGAGATAGACTAAACTTTAGGAAAGGACATAGGCTACTTTTTATCGCGAAAAAAAAGGGGGTTGGAACTATAAACGGCCATGCCTCTAAGGCGCCAAGCGAAGCGGGCGTATTCTGCTAGTAGGATATAATTTTGGTTCACTATTGAAAATTAATTAAACAAAATCACTCCCTTAAAATACCCCCTTCAAAATTTTATATTTTTGATATTTGTCATAAATTATACGATTTCCCCATTTATGAGCTTTTCACGCCCATAAGAGGGAAAATCCGAATCATTTGGGTTTGATGACCGCAAGATGGCGGATGATATTTTCAGAAATATTTGAAAAATAATTCTTGAAACAGCAAGGAAATCAAGGATATCTCGAAATTCAAAACCATACCTCGGTAGAACCATTCTTGAAAGTCCTAATTTCTATCGCAAATTCGTACTTATCAATAATTAATTATTGATAAGTACGTATTATTTCAGTTATTTGCAAATAACTGAAATAATACGTAAAACAATGATTTCGGCAAGCAATATTTCGAGGAATTTTTTGAACACGATTATAAATTTAATCTTCTCTATCTTCATCAGTTTGGAGGAAAAATACAGTCATAATATTATTTTAAAGGGGTTCAAATGTGTTCTAAACAAAATGCCGACTATTGTCTATTTATTTTGTGTATATTCCAACAAATCGTCTGTATTTACCTAGGATAGCTATCAAACTACAGAACATTTTTATTGTAGACTCGGTATCTAAAATAAATAATTTTATGGAATTTTTTAAGTAAAGAAATTATTTATGATGAGAATTTTGAATTCTCTATCAAGTCATTGTAAGGTAATAATCTAATATTTATTTTATTAATAATTTGGTAATCAATATGTTAACTAATAGTAGTCAGGTAGGGATTTAATCTAATCTTATCAGGTACTAATATAGCAGTAGCAAGTATCTTAAAAAAGTGGAGATGCACACTTACACAGTGAGGCTTAGAAGAATATTTTTAGGGTCTTATTGATTAATGAAATCAATAAGACACAATGAGCATAATATATTTCCCCACAATATATTTCCCATCTGAGATCCGAGTTTAAGGACAGCTTAAATTTCATCAAAATTGAAGTGATAGAGAAGTGATATGAATTTTAATTTTAGTTCCCTAAAGGGCTTCCAGATAAAGATACCTCCGGGAGACCCAAAAATTGTCTATGATATGTTACAAAGAGTGTCTGTGATAAGTTTCATCAAAGTCATCACCCTCATTTGTGATTTGTTTTTTTTTCCGTCCAATGGAAACAGCATATTATTATCAATCGTGATTGGAATTGTTGCATCAAATTTCAAATGGGCTTGGCTAAGAATTGCTGCCTGATTCATTTGGCCTTTTTGATTGACATAGGTATTTATCCATTTTCTAACATAAAAAGTGTTGCAGGAAAAAAAAGATTCAACTGAAGTGAGCAGGTTATTACTGAATCAGTGGGGACGACTTAAAGTAGTGACGGATGCAAAGATAAAGTATATGTATCTAAAATAAGATTATGTTGAACAATGAATGAGAAAAGATGTGAATAATTTCATTTAGAATAACAAATAGGATCATCCGATCCAGAGGGAAACTATTGGAAGTGTGGTAAAAGATTCGGGAGAAGAGACATGTTAGGAGAAGAGATAAAAATTATATTGGAAACCAGTTTGATGAAATTACAGTTGAAGGACAAAGGGATGGCTAAACATTATCAATGAGAATCTCCCAAGGATTATTAGAGGCAAACGATCTTCATGACCGGTCTGTCTGGAAATAACTAACTGACAAGAAACGTCAAAGCGAACTAAAAGAAAAAAAAACAATCTGCTCAAAAATTATAATGGAAACAAATTTGATGAAATTACAGTTGAAGGACAAAGAGATGGCTGGCTAAACATTATCAATGAGGATCTCCCCAAAAATTACTAGAGGCAAATAAGCTTCATGACCGGTCTTTCTAGAAACAACTAACTGAAAAGAAACGTCAAAGCGAAATAAAAGAAAAAAAATAATCTGCTTAAAAATTATAATGGAAACAAATTTGATGAAATTACAGTTGAAGAACAAAGAGATGACTAAGCATTATCAATGAGGATCTCCCCAAAAATTACTAGAGGCAAATGAGCTTTATGACCGGTCTTTTTAGAAACAACTAACTGACAAGAAACGTCAAACTGAACTAAAAGAAGAAAAATAATCTGCTCTCATCAAATCGCTGTTCGAAATGTATGCTACTCGTTTATCATATAAAAATAGTCATAGATGTGCTACACTCTTTTGAGATTTTTACAATGTTTTAAGTGTTCATCACAGCATTATAAATTTTTTTTTTATCTTTTCTACTTTAAATATCTCCTTTACTGATTCTAACGATGTCACTTGTTGTCGCCTTTACCTTGGCTACTCAGTATTCAATTGTCCTCACGAAGCTGACTGCACCCCGTAACACATCAAAACAAAAAATCGAAACCATCGAAGATAAACCTTGAAAATTCAAACCTCGCCGTGGATCGAACCCGGGTCTGCTGGGTGCAATTCTAGTGTAATGACCACTACTAGACCACGAACACTTCTACTTGTTTTATCATTTCAAATGAGTTTTACAATTTACACGGATGTTATTTTATAATCACGTTGATATGTCTGTGAAGCAATGCATTCATCAGAACACAAGTAGAGTGAAGCATCATGCGAACTTATTACTTTGTTCATGCCTGATGCAATAATGTAATCCGGTCACTGATATTATTTCCAAATGAAATATGTACAAATATGTGTCATACAAAGGATATGAGATCTCATTTATAAGGCTTGGATCCGTGATTGCTCCATGAACAATTTAGATATTCATGAATTTTTTTTGTAACTTCAACAGTTTTTAAAATTTAAATCGCATTTTTTTTTTATTTTATTTTTTTAAATTAATATTTCAGAACATTATTCACAATGAAAATCTTGAGTCACGAACGCTTTCATCTGTTACATCTTCATTTTATTTGAAGATGCCGTTATAAACAAATACGCTGATGATGCAATATTTTCTTTGTTGCTAATACAAAAATATGTTTCATACTTCACTACAAACATCCTGAATATTATCTCTTATTTATATATTGATTTATTTCACACTCGAGCAGTTCACACTCAGATTTTTTTTTTCTTTCTCTGTGAAATACATTTTGATATACGAATAAAGACTTTTCACGTCAACTTGGACAGATTCACTTCACCAAAAAATAAGGCTGACTAGTTTCATCTTTCATTGAGGACATCATTAGCCCGGTATTTTTTTGCAAGCGATTCCGTGAGATTACAGGATAATATAAAGAACATTTGATGTACGAATAAAAACATTTTACATCAAAAGGGATAGATTTACCTTACTTGAAAAAAAAATAGCTGACTAATTTCATCTTTGACTTTACTTTAATTGAAAAAAAAAAAAAAAAATAGCTGACTAGTTTCATCTTTTACTGAGGACATCATTAGCGCGGTAGTTTTTTGCAAGCGATTCTGTGAGATTACAGGATAAAGGACATTTGATATACGGATAAAAACTTTTTACATCAAAAGGGATAGATTTACATTACTTGAAAAAAAATAGTTGACTAGTTTCATCTTTTACTGGGGACATCATTAGCCCGGTAGTTTTTTGCAAGCGATTCCGTGAGATTACAGCATAATATATTTATTTGATGTACGGATAAAAACTTTTTACATCAAAAGGGATAGATTTACTTTAATTGAAAAAAAAAAAAAAAAATAGCTGACTAGTTTAATCTTTCACTGAGGACATCATTAGACCGGTAGTTTTTTGCAAGCGATTCCGTGACATTACAGGATAATATAAAGAACATTTGATGTACGAATAAAAACATTTTACATCAAAAGGGATAGATTTACTTTACTTGAAAAAAAATAGCTGACTAATTTCATCTTTTACTGAGGCCTTTCCAAACGGGGCTTGAAGTGTTCCGGGCTCTACAGGATCTCTAAATACTAATCTGGGACTCCGTGGACCCATAGAAGGAACTGCCGGCAGGAAGCCATTGAACTGTGGCGTCTGTTGCGGTGGGAGGGGAGGTGGTAAATTAGATTGCCAACCAGGACCAGTAAGAGGCCGATTTGGAGGTGGACGAAACTGATCTATTATAGGAAATCTCACAAATCTTCTGTGGCCTTCTGGGAAATGAACATCGTATCTCCGAAAGTTATTCTCTTTGTAATAAATAGGAAATGTATAAAGCGCTCTTTTTCTTCGAAATCTTTTTTTTCTTTCAATTTTTGGTCTTGGATCAGCAGGGTCAGTGTAAATCAGTACTTTACAAACGGTTTCATTTTTGTTCAAACAGATAACAGATTTGTCGAGAGAATTTTGAAGAGCTGTTTTGTTTAATATTGCACTATCAAAATATTTATTATAACTTTTTCGCATTCGATTTTTTTTCTTTTTGAATTGATCTAAAAAATCGGCCGCAATTTTCAAATAAACTGACCTATTACTGTAATAACTTTTACTACTAAAGTCAGTACGGTTTGATAGGCTAATACTTTCACTAGAATCATTTAATCTACTTAAATTTAGCTTATTATTAGAGAATATTGTATCACTGTTATCTATTGGCACATTTTGGGTTTGACTTTCGTTATCTGGATCGATATCACTGGCTAATGGCGGCATTGTCGTGGTAGAGTTCACCAATGGATTATCCACATATTGTTCGTCTTCTACAAATTCATCGAATTTACTGGGTTTGCCTGGTATGTTGTACGTGAAGAGATCAGTGGTTTGTTCGGTCATTGTAAAGTTACTCGGGAATTCAGTACTTGTCATCACCGTGTTGCGTTCTTCACAATCACAAGAGTGGATACTCCAAGAACCTATGTACCACGTAATGAATAGTGCACTGAAACAGAAAGAACAAATATGATTGCAATTATTCAGAAACAAAGTACTCTTTGTTAGGAAGATAAATATATGGGGGATGAAATATAGAACTATATCGCTTGTATAAAATGCTTCAGTGGGCAGGACATGTGGCTAGAGTCGAAGACACGTAAAAAAAATCTTTCCATCCAAGAACGACGTTCTGTCCGACGCCCTAGAAACATGTGGCAAGATGAAGTCACGGAAACAGTTCAAGATTCAAGGGGACAAAATTGGCAGAACATTGCCTAAGATGGAAAGGAATGGAAAAAGCTGACACCTGACGCTAAGGACCCCGTGGTCTGCGAACGCTGTGGAGTAAGTAATTATTATTCAGAATGAATAATTTGAATTAAAAAACAACGAAGGCGTAATTTCTTCCAATCCAATCATGACTTGCTAACTTTTCTTGAGGAAAAATAAATCATAATTGAGATTGTAAGAAATTACTTAAGGGTGACATCCTCGCGGGTCGAGTCTACCTGAGCTGATGGTGTAAAATAACACAAAAAGTAACTCTGCAATATTATTATGTAGGCGAAGGGGTGCGATCGCCCCTTCCCCCCCCCCCTGGATCCGCCCTGAATCTTAGAAAATAATTATGACTTTTAATGTGTCGTTTTAAATATGTATGTACCTATAATTAATTAATCGATTAATCATTTTATTGTCATCAATCATTAAATATTAATTATATATTTAAAATATGCATTACTGAAATTTGATTAAAAAAGAAACATTTTTATTTAAAATTTCGAAGAGTTATGAATTCAATATTAATTGGATTTCTCTATAATTACTTTCTTAATTTTTAGAGTTCTAATACACCCGAGGAGTGCAGAAAGAACGCGTTATGAAATCGTACTGTGGTCCACTGGGCCGGATTGTCACAGGACTCTATCTCAGGAACTATAAGAAGCAGCCCGATCAATTTGTCATATTTTATTTTGGGAAACATTGTTAATAGTGATATCGAATGCGCTGTAGGAAAAAAAAAAACATGACACTAGTGATTCTAGCGTAAAAAAAAAAAAATGTTTTTTCGACACTTTAAGTCCAACAATATGAAATTCCCTCTTTATGACTTAGGTGCCGAGAGGAAATACCGCCTGTGTGACATTTTTAACAACCCGAGATAAATTAAAACACTATTTTCTTTATACTTTGTTTGTTCGTCGATAACTCTCAAACGCCTTGTCCGATTATGATGAAACATCGTAGTTACATTTATTATTAATATGCTCATAGAATTATGTGATTGCTTCTGATTGTCTAAGTGTTTGGTCCATGCGGTGCTTCATGGGGGATGCACCGGATGGACCATTTTAACCACTTGAGATATAGAGTTGAAAGTAATACCAGGTAGGTATTTAACTATTTATTTCTTTATAGGGTCGGACTATTCGTAAGGTAGTGTAGAAAACTGAGCAGGGACACGCGCAAAGAGAAAAAATGTTGAAAATGCTTCTTTTAATGAAAATTTAATTTGAGGATTTTTTTTTTGTATCATCAATGACAATATTATTGATTTATTTTATTTAACATTGTCATATTTCAAATTAATATTGAATAGAATGTTGTTCACTATTTTTGCTAAACAGACGACGGTAAGGTAAGCAATAGCGAGAGTTTAGGGTGATGAATACACCAGTTCCCGTTAGATTACTGAAGTTAAGCAACGTTCAGCGAGGTTGTGCCATGTGGGTGTCCAAGTAGAGTCGCGTTCTCGTGATGCTGATTTTTCCGGCACAACTCAGGTTGTGTAAGGTCAATGTGGGTAGCGGGTTTGCAAGTTTCCCAGCGAATGGGGGGTAAAACCCCCGTCGATGTTAAAGAGACATTAGGTCAAAGATTTAAAAAAACGTACCTTCGCAATGTTTACTATATATATATATTTCGAGTGCAAAAAAATTAAAATAGTGCAATTTTATTATGAATATAATTGCATTTTGGTAGAAAAATATTGTATTAAAGGAAGTTAGAAAAGAGTAAAGGGGACGCGAGAATTGCATTGCCTGGAGGTGACATGTTAAAACGGTTTCTTTACCTCTTCCATTTATCATAATAATTATTGAAGTTATACTTCTTTAGGCTAGTTATGAAAAAATGATGAGAGTGAAATTTTAAGATGCGCGCGCACCTGTAACAATAAATTATCACCGCATCAGTGTAACACAAAATTAAGAGAGATGAAGTTAGTTACGAAAAAATCATGAAGATGGAGTTAGTTATGAAAAAATGATGAGACTTAAATTTAAATATTGTATTTTCTCATTCCATATCCATAGAACATGATGGCTCAGTGGCAAGGCCCCCGTTTCATAGTTTGTAGGTTCTGACTTCACTCCCGGGTGGAGAGGTAAGTATGTTTTTTTGAAATATCATTAAATTTATTTTTAAAAAGAAGTATAACTTCTCATGCGCGTACATAAGTACACGCACCCATTTTTTATTTTAATATTTGTTTAGGAGATTATTTTATATTCATTACTATTTTAATATTTGTTTAGGATGAAAAATTCGGTCAAATATTCCGATGAAGATAATTCGATGTGATAATGTTGCACGATAGAGGAGAGAGAAAGGAAGAGTAGACTGTTATGCTGTCACTTTCATAAACAAGGCATTACATCATTACATCATACGTTTGCACGCTACAATAACGTTTGATTGATTTTCGGTCTTATTGGTTCCATGCGCTCCATCTTTGTGATGGTATCTAGTGGCGGATCTCGATGTATTCATTTATCTTCACCAAATCTTGATTCTAGCAGCCTCCCTGGGGCATCACACTGGCTTTGCACACAGGAGACCCGGATTTGATTTCTGGTGGAATTGATTTTTTCAACTGAGTAGCTAAGGTGTGAGGAACGACCAGAAGCGACATTACAAGAACAAAAAAATAATACTGCGATGGTTTAGTGTATTGGCCATCGTAATGCTGTGATACTCACCAAAGTAAGTTGTAACATTGTGATATTATGCGATTAACAGAAATAATACAACTTCTTAGGCCAAAAACTTCATAGAAGATATTTTTATTTTTTTAATTTTAACGCAAACAATTTGCCTTTCAAAACAAAACAGAGGAAAGGGACACATGCAACCATCTATCTTCACCAAATCTTGCAGCGTCCCTGGGGCGTCACACTGACTTTGCACACAGGAGACCCGGATTCGATTTCTGGTGGAATCGAATTTTTTCAACTGAGTAGCTAAGGTGTGAGGAAAAAAAAAACGAAAAAATAATACTGCGATGGTTTAGTGTATTGGCCATCGTAATGCTGTGATACTCACAAAAGTAAGTTCTGACATTGCAGTGTTATGCGATTAACAGAAATAATACAATTTCTTAGGCCAAAAACTTCATAGAAGTTATTTAGACTTAGGAAAAATAATAATAAATAAATAAATGAAATGAAATTGAAATAGTACATTTATTATTTGATCTGTGAACTATAGACCCAACTCACTTTAAATGAGCTCGGGTGCCCCAATAAAGGCCCAAAAACTAATCAACTAATTCTATGAATATAAAGAATGTCCATCATGAAGTTCATCAAAAGCAATAAGTCGCCCGACATTGTCTATCACCTTAGAGCTCTATTTTATGTGGCCAAATGGTCAAATTAATAAGAGAAAAAACCTTCCCCAGCCGAGGATTGAACCCACACCCTCCTGTTTACCAGGAGAGCGCTCTGATGTGCCCAACCTGCGTACTTAACATGCCCTTCGTTTCCTAATTTCAGTGATCTAACGGAAAATTGTTGGTATTTGAGGCGGTAATATCGTTGGCCTGATAGGCACCTCACAATTTTATACCAATTATCAGCTTGTGTGTGAAACTTCGTGCGCATGCTTTCTATTCCTTCGGCTAAAACAATGTGGTCGAAATGTGACTAGCGAAAAGGTTACCAAGCCTGGTACTGTGATGCACTCAGCAGAATTTGAGTGTCAAAAATTGCTTTTTCGAAATATAGATCAAATGTTATTTAAAATATAAAACGAAAATCACATAAATTTTGATCTGAAGTCTGGGAAATGCAATTTTCACACACTTAAATCCCTAGTGCCCAAATATCCTCGATTGTCTAAGTAGCCTCGTTTGACCTTTGCATTCCAGGTCGCGGCATTGTTAACTGTTTCAGTGCTACACTAAGTGGAATCCTCCACTGATGAGTTATCAATCAGTAACAGTTTTTCAATCTGTTGACTTTGTTTGTTCCGCGAATCAATTTAATCATTGTGATGGGTATCGGAACGCGCTGAAATTCAAATGATAGATGTTAGACTTCATATTCGAATCGGTCTATCAAAATACGCGTGGAACACCATTTACAGTTTATTGTTTTGACGTGAGAATGGCTTACCCATGAGAATTATAAAACACGTTAACTGCCTATATGTATACACAATTATCCATTCATTGCAGTAAGAAAATACAATGGTACCTATATAACATTGTGTTGTACAATTAAGTTTGGGTTTGTTCTCAGAAAGTATAAAGTGTTGCATGAAATAAATTGCTACTAGGTATGTTTACACCGGATTCTCATTTAGCTCTCCAGCTACCCATGCTATATCCACCTTCTTTCTCAGACGGGGCGACTACTCCACAAATTATCGAATAACATAAAAAGAGTATCTCCTTCATTTCTATATCTGCCAGTAATATAGAGGAAGTGTACCAAAAGTGGACCCCCATTTTGAATTCTCCTAATAAATCTTGGAAAGAAAACACAAATACTTTATTTTTCATGAAAAAGTAAAGAATAATAATGTTTTTAATGATTTAGTATAAACAAATATGCAATAAAAATGAAATATATTTATGTTTATGTGAAAATGGTCAAAATTAAGGTTTTTAAAAAAGTTGTCTAAAAGTGGACCCCCATTTGACTACTAATCTGGACCCCTAAGTTCCCTGAATTGGACCCCTATGTTCTTTAATTGAGTGCTGAAATATTTGCGTAATAAGAAAGTGGGACCTTATTTCAAATGTATTCTTGATTACACTTCATTAAATATACAAAAAAAAACTTTCAGGGGTCCACATTTGGAACATTCAGGGGTCCACATTCGGAACATTCACATTAGGAATTCAGGGGTCCACATTAGGAATTTTGGTGGACAAAACAATTTTTTTCACTGACATTTTAAATTAAAAATCTTAGAGAAAATAATATCAGAAATTGAAGTAAAACAATGTACTTTAACACATATATATTCTACTTATAAACACTTACCACAGAAAATCCGAATATACTATCCTTGAAAACTTTTCATAATCACAATAATCAAAATACAGACCTAAATTCAATACTATTACATCTGAAACTGTGACCGAGTCAGAGATGAGATTTCCAACAATAAACAAATCATTTCCCCTCCCGCTCCTTCTCTCAAGTTATGTTATGTGAGACATAGGCTAGGGGTCCACTTTAGGGGGAGGGGTCCACTTTTGGTACACTTCCTCTACAACTTGGATAGCAGAAGAGGATGTAGGGGGAGAGAGCAATCGCCCCCCCCCGACCTGAAGGAATTGAACGGCGAAACACATTCCTCAATTTATTTATTTATTTAGCGTATGGTTTTTTCATTCAATAGTAGTATCATTGTATCACTTTACAGGAGATCAAGAGGCGACTTTTCATTTTCAACAAACAAAGCAAACCAGATTGTTTCAGAACAGCTCAAGTAAAAAAAAAAAAATCACCTAATGATTGTCTGGTCTCCTGATGGGTTAGTTCTTTAGCGTTATCCAGGGTACACCACGTGGAGGTGAACTAACATTGTACTTTCTTCAAATTTGGTGTTTATAAGTACTATTGTGACTTGTATGTCGATTATAATTTCCATTCTTGATCGGCCCACCTCAACTGTATCCGCACCTGCTATGGGTTGATATACATCAAATCTTTGAGAGCAAGAAACTGCCATCTTGGTGGTTATATATAACATCATTAGCACCCAAACTACAAAATATGTGCATGATGACAATTTAGCAGCAGACCAAAATATATTTAGATATAGGTACTCTTTCATACATCAACCATCGAATACGATGATGCCGCCTAGTGATGAAGAATCGTAGTATTTAGAAGTCACCTTGTTATTAAATAAAAATTAAAACATAGAACAACAAATCTGTTATTATTTAGCATTTAGAAGACAAATTGTTGTTAAATAACAATTAAAACACAGAACAACAAATCTGTTATTATTTAGCATTTAGAAGACAACTTGTTGTTAAATAAAAATTAAAACATAGAACAACAAATCTGTTATTATTTAGCATTTAGAATAAAACATAGAACAACAAATCTGTTATTATTTAGAAGACAACTTGTTGTTAAATAAAAATTAAAACATAGAACAATAAATCTTTTATTATTTAGCATTTAGAAGACAAATTGTTGTTAAATAAAAATTAAAACATAGAACAACAAATCTATTATTATTTAGCATTTAGAAGACAACTTGTTGTTAAATAACAATTAAAACATAGAACAACAAATCTGTTATTATTTAGAAGACAACTTGTTGTTAAATAAAAATTAAAACATAGAACAATAAATCTGTTATTATTTAGCATTTAGAAGACAAATTGTTGTTAAATAACAAATTTATTATTATTTAGCATTTAGAAGACAAATTGTTGTTAAATAACAAATCTGTTATTATTTAGCATTTAGAAGACAAATTGTTGTTAAATAACAAATCTGTTATTATTTAGCATTTAGAAGACAAATTGTTGTTAAATAAAAAATCTGCTATTATTTAGCATTTAGAAGACAACTTGTTGTTAAATAACAAATTTATTATTATTTAGCATTTAGAAGTCAACTTGTTGTTAAATAAAAATTAAAACATAAAACACCAAATCTGTTATTATTCAGCATTTAGCAGTCAACCAGTCAACTTGTTGTTAAAGAAAAATTAAAACATAAAAGAACAATTCTGTTATTATTCAGCATTTAGAAGTCAACTTGTTGTTAAATAAAAATTAAAACATAAAACATCAAATCTGTTATTATTTACGCTATCTTTGTAAGAACGAGACCCCCTATGTGTCTTCAAAGAGTTGGTATTGTTACCATTTCATTGTCTCGTATTCTATTTCCCTCCGAGGTCTACTGGCTAGGAGGCCTATCAAGTGTGATCAAATGCCTTGAAATAGATTATCCTCTAAAATCCAACGAATCCATTTTTTTCAATGTAACGAATGGTAGAAAATATCTTATTGTATTGCATTTGTGTTAGCGCAAAAAACATTGTCACAATGATCGAAATGATCACTTTTAAATTAAGAAAAACCCGAATTATTGTGGGCTCAAACCGCTGACCCTCGTCACGAACCTTTTATAAGCTTAATCAATTGAACTTATTGGGTCGTTGAAAAAACCTGGTCTTGCAATTATTTTGATTTAACAACTTGTAGGATTTTCTGCTATTTTGTTTTTGGTACAAAATAATTAAAATTAATTTCCGCGTCCACCGAAATGATGGCGGTGGAAGGATTGGGTAGTATATTATGTTACTCTGAGGACGCCGGACCAGATGTTCATAATCCCGACCCAATCTATGTCCTAAAAACATTTAAAATCTTTTACAGACGATGTCTTATCCCGGTCGACTCTATAGTAATAGTTTCCCATTGTTGACTTATCCGCTACCTCACTGTATTACCCTCTGGTGTTATAAATTATCATTGAGTTCTGAAAATTCGGCTGTACTTGAATATCATGCTATTTTATTAGCTTAATTGACTTTTTACCAGATAATAATAGCAATAAATAGTAGCCACCGAGGGGAGAAAACCAGCTTTATTAGATGACGGTCCTAAGACCGTATAAATACAGAAGGTGTTAGGAAGGGCATCCAGCCTTTTTAAAAAGCTCTGCTTCAAACCAAAGCTGTTCCTACGCAGTTTCTATGCATGTTGTGAGAAGCAAGCGAGGGTTACCGAGCCAGAAAAGGGTTACAGCTAAAGAAAATAGGCACCGAACAAAAGGTTGTAACATGGTAGAATCAAGAAAAAGCAACGCCGACCCCAAAAAGAATTGGGAAAGGTGAAGTCAAAGAAAAAGAATAGCACCCTTTTTGGGTACTATTGCTGTAAAGGAAATCTTCAGTCCTATTCGGACAGTATAAATAACATATTAATTATAAGTGTTAAAAAAAATAACTTTTAAATAAATTAAATCAAACACTTAGCAAAAACACTATTTATAATTATTTATTAAGAAACTAGTTTCGAATCTTTTTATTCATCAACAGTCTAGTCGAGTCGAAGGATGAATGTTGACCCTTCCATCGAATGATTCGAAACTAGTTTCTTCATAAATAATTATTTATAAATAATGATTTTGGCAAGTGTTTTGTTTTAATTCATTTAAAAGTTAGTATAAATAAGGACTTTTATTATACAAGGCTTCAAATGTTTGTCGCTCGTAGTAGCGTGAGCCTGTGGTTGCATTCAAAGAACGACCGCCATAGATAGTAGCTAGGAATTTATACCCGCCAACGATCATACCACGTTGAATACACCAGTTCCCGTCAGATCACTGAAGTTAAGCAACGTCGGGCGTGGTCAGTACTTGGAATGGGTGACCGCTTGGGAACACCACGTATCGTTGGCACTTTTTTCCGGCCGAACCCAGGCTGGGTGAGGTCAATGTGGATAGCTGGTTTGCAAGTTTCCAGCGAATGGATGGTAAAACCCCCGTCTTGAATGACCAATAGATGTTAAAGAGACGTTAAGCCAAATTTAAAAAAAAAATATACCAGCAAAAAACGCAAACAAATTATCTGATTCAGAGGGTTCTCGCGAATCATTTTCTGCGATTATAAAAGTATGTCAAGTGGCAGATAACTATGTTAGCATATTATTTTATATTTCAAAGTGCTGACCACTTTCTCACATAATGACCATTTGATCTGTTACGTAAATGAAGATGACAACCTACATTATTTTGATTATTTACATAAATTGTATAACAGGTCTGTTATCATCATTAGTTAAATTGACACAGATACTAATTGATTACTAGTTTAAGAGAAACGTGATTAAGATACTAACGAGTGAGTGAATAGGTACAAGATACTTGTACCTTCCTACTCATTATGGTGCGATACTTCCATGAAGATCTTGTCGGAAGATATTTGATCGAAATACAGACTTTATTATGAATGGTGCCGAGAGGGAGCAAGTCAGTTTCATTAGCCGACGGTCCTAAGCCTTTGTAAATGCAGAAGGGATTTAGGAAGGGAATTTAGTATTGAAAAAACTTTGCTTCAATGAAAAGAAAAAAGATCATCAGCTAAATACAGTTTCTATGAATATACTGTGACGAGACCGTAACCGGGGGGGGGGCGGGNGGGGGGGGGGGGGTCCATGGGGTCCAGACCTCCCCCACGAAATTTTATTATTATTTTTTATGCATGACTTATGTAATATTGTAAGGTGCAACTCATCATCATCATCACCACCACCAAAAACAACAACAACAACAACATCATCATCATCATCATCAACAATACAACAACAACAACATCATCATCATCAACAACAACAACAACAACATCATCAACAACAACAACAACATCATCAATAACAACAACATCCATGATCATCATTTTCAGGTGTTAGTCCTGGCTTGGCTGTCAATCCTTCAGACCCCCCCCCGAAAAAATCTTAGGTACGGCCCTGTACTGTAAGAAACAAGCGAGGGTTACCGTGCTGAGAAAGGTTACAGCTAAAGAGAGTAGGCACTGAAGAGAAGTCATGGTAGCATTAAGGAAAGCCGTTTTTCAAACATAATTGAAAAAGGGTAAAGTTAAAAAATAAAAATATTACATAGTAAATCTTCCCTAGCCTACTGGGTATCACACTGATATTACACGTTGGAGATCCGCGTTCGAATTCTGCCGGAACCAGATTGTTTTTCTGAACTGTACTTGGTTGTTTTGGTGTACACTCAGACTCATGAGGACATATGCTCCCCTCGGTGGCTATATTGTTTTTGTTTTTTTAAAATTTTTTAAAATATTTAAAAGAAATCCAACTTCACCGGAAATTGAACCCAGTTCCCCTAGATGCAATTCCATCGTAATAACCACTCGACCATGTCAGCTGTTTTACATGACAAAACACAATGCTGAACAAATCATCTTCTAGTACTCGGATCTCGGATCGAGTAGGTATCTTGCTATCTTGAGAGACTAATATCTAACAGACCATCACGAAGTCTAGCATGGAGAAATCTGAACACACTGTACTCGTAGCTCGTAGAACTTTCATATTATCTAAGAGATAATATATTGCATAAGTACTTGTATCTAGTTATCTTCAAGATACTCGTACGAGTATTATGTCTGCTGGTACTATCAAGTTCATTTCCTTTAAGTTAAGCCAAGCCGGTATCTTATCAAATGTATCTTGACAGTGTTTACTTTCTTTAGTGGTTGCGGAAAAGATATTTAAAATCTATTGATGTGGAAGAGGATCCTTCCAATCTGAGATATAAATAATGCGCCTAGGAATATACTAGATTAAAATAATGCGTCTAGGAATATACGAGATAAAAATTATGCGTCTAGGAATATAGTAGATAAAAATAATGCGTCTAAGAATATACTAGATTAAAATAATGCGTCTAGGAATATACTAGATAAAAATTATGCGTCTAGGAATATAATAGATAAAAATAATGCGCCTAGGAATATACTAGATTAAAATAATGCGTCTAGGAATATACGAGATAAAAATTATGCGATTGATGCGAATATTTCAGGAATGTGAGTTGAGTTGTCCTCAGTATCGTTCTTCTGAATGCGACCCATAGAGATTGTCGCTATCTTGGTGAGACTCATTCTTTTTACTGATTGATGCGATTATTTCAGGAATGTGAGTTGAGTTGTCCTCAATATCGTTCTTCTGAATGTTGTGACCCTGATTATCCCAATTTATATTATTGATCTTGGTGCTAAGGACCATACGATTATTTTAAAATATTTTACGTAACTTTATTGCGCGATAATAAACAGGAATTCCCGGTGAGTAATGATCCCTATTATCATCAGTTTGGATACTTGATATGTAAGAACATATACACTATACAGGGTGTAACAGTGTAAATATTGGATACTTGATATGTAAGAACATATACGGTATACACTATACAGGGTGTAACAGTGTATAATGTATATAATATTCAGCATTTGTGAAAAAATATTATCATTAGATGGCATTATCATGTTTGGTAGTAGCCAGTTGGATTTTTTGGTTATATACCTATATCGATGACTTTTTGGCTAAAGGTCATATACCACCAATTTTGCGAAATCCCCTTTTTTTGTATTTTAAAAAAATACCTATAGGTTTAAATATAAATTTTGAAAATTTCTGAAAACCAGCTGTAAAGAAAAAACTCTGCCAATGTGTCGGTTTATTATTTTACTGACTAAAAAAATACTCCCCCCAAATCTGGGGCGTAATTAGAACCTAAATTTAACGTACATACCAAATTTGAAGTCTCTGGCTCTTACCATTATCTTTTTAGACAGGATTAATGAAAACCGCTAAAAAGTGTTAAAAACCGCTGGCGGTATATTTCATTGCACCCAAATATTTCGAACTTTACTGAGACTCCAAATATGATATACCTACATAACACATTTCAAGTCCCTATCTCTTACCATTCTCTTTTTAGAGAGGAATAGTGAAAACCGCTAAAAAGCGGCAAGAACCGCTGAAGGTTGTATTCTAATGTACCCATTTTCTTGACAAAAAGACGTAAAAAGTTGTTTCTCTATTTTTCCTAAATTCTTGAGTAAGTAACTAACAAATATTCAATGAAAATAATGAAATAGCACAATCTATACTTATAAAACTAATCTTTTGAATAAGGATCTAAAAGAAATTTTCATATCAACAGAATGAGAAAAAATATTCAATGAAAATAATGAAATAGCACAATCTATACTTATAAAACTGAATTTTTGAATAAGGAACTAAAATAAATACTCATACCAACAGAATGAGAAAAAATATTCAATGAAAATAATGAGATAGTACAATTCAATGAAATAGCACAATCTATACTTATAAAACTAAATTTTTGAATAAGGAACTAAAAGAAATTTTCTTACCAACAGAATGAGAAAAAATATTCAATGAAAATAATGAAACAGCACAATCTATACATATAAAACTAAATTTTTGAATATGGAACTAAAATAAATTTTCATACCAACAGAATGAGAAAAAATATTCAATGAAAATAATGAAATAGCTAGAGATAGTGAATGATGAGAGTTTATGAGAGATAGTGAATGATGAGAGTGTATGAGAGATAATGATGAGTATGAATGAGAAATAGTGAATGAGGAGTGTGTATGAGAGATAGTGAATGATGAGTGTGTATGAGAGATAGTGAATGATCAGAGTTTATGAGAGATAGTGAATTATGAGAGTGTATGAGAGATAATGATGAGTATGAATGGGAGATAGTGAATGAGGAGTGTGTATGAGAGATAGTGAATGATGAGAGTTTATGAGAAATAGTGAATGATGAGTATGAATGAGAGATAGTGAATGAGGAGTGTGTATGAGAGATAGTGAATGATGAGAGTTTAGGAGAGATAGTGAATGATGAGTGTGTACTCCTAGAGATACTGAATGAAACCAAAGTTTCAAAGATTGATCTTTGAAACTTTAGACATAAAAATTATACAGTAAACTGAACTCGTTAAACTTTTGTTTACAGGCGATAAGTGTGTATGAGATACAGTGAATGATGAGGATGTATGGGACATAGTGAATGATGAGTAAAGATTGATCTTTGAAACCTTAGAAATAAGAATACAGTAAACTGAACTCGTTAACCTTTTTCCTGGCGAGACAAATAAAAAATTGCAATGACGTGGGTCGCTGTATTAGTGCAGAATGTAAAACATGCGTAGGTTTATTTCTTTACTTAAACATTCTGTATTTATAATACCACTTATGCACAGTAGAGGTTAAGATACTCAGAGAAAGTATCTACATAATATCTATCTTGAGTCTGAAGGATTACTACATCTGTGTCGGAACCTGGAAATACCCAACAGATCAGATTCAAGATCTATGAAATTAAAACAATTTGAGAATGATTGACAAGGGTGTTGAGCGCATCAGTGAGAAGTCAGTAATAGATATTAATATACCAACTATAGAGTGTTTTGAGAACTCCTATCCCATAGACCACCGTGAGTTATCATATCAGATTTAAAAATAGTGTAATGTAAATGTATATTTCTTTGAGTTATTATTTCACAATTTTAGTGGACATCATAGCATTACAAGGTATTCTCAACAATCACTCCAATATCACTAAGCCTAAGCTACACTTTAACAATTTCCTTATAATGCTACCACTTGTTGCTATTACTATAGTTACTCAATTGTCCTCAGGAGGCGGAGTTACCAACAATCACAATCAGACCAATTAGAAAATTTGAAAAAACCTATATCAAATTTTCGACGGGTCCAGGAATCGATCCCGGAACCTCCTGGGTGCAA
The DNA here is from genome assembly GCA_012654025.1 of Pachypsylla venusta. Taxonomy (NCBI): domain Eukaryota; kingdom Metazoa; phylum Arthropoda; class Insecta; order Hemiptera; family Aphalaridae; genus Pachypsylla; species Pachypsylla venusta. The sequence goes on along the minus strand of CM022885.1, from coordinate 35,490,567 downwards.
GCCAAATGTGATGCGCACTCTGCTGCGGAGACATCTCATCTCAGATTAAAGATAACTCAGATAGAGTCGCAACTTATTTCGACGAACTCTGACGGGAAGTAGTATAAGCTTTTTGCTAAAACGCGGGTACTTTGTACCCCACCCCCCTTGGCAATGCAAGGGTTAAAGAGAGTAAAAGTGATTGTTGACCTTAATTCTCGTATTCAGGACCTTCACAAAGTCATCAAACATAATGTAAAAAATATGTTAAAAAATGTAAATGTATCTTTATGTTATGTCACAATATTTAGTAAGCATCATAACATCAAAAAGTATTATCACAAGATACCATTATCACCATGCTTTCATGTACACACTTGACAATGATGCTATTAACATTGTTATGCGAATGATCTCAAAAATAAGGACAATTAATTTTCAAATTCAAAAAGAAAAATTCCATCTACGAAAACATTTTTTTGGATTTTTTTACCCTGATTTGAGATGAGCACTTGTCTAATGAGGCGTAAATACACATAAAAATGCGCTGAATGTAAGCAACCATCGACGGCAATGATGCCACATAATGATTCGATGCTGATAAAAAAGAAAAACAAGGATCATACACTATACCCGTTGATACTCGCGACGTGTTTTGGGTCTTTTCCGGTCGTTGCTGCAGAATTTAGTTTTGCAAAAATTATTCATTTATTTTTAAATTAAAAACAAGACACCTACCAGAACCACTAGTATTTATTTAAATAAATTTAAATAGTGGTTCCAAATCAACTTTTTGCAATGCGCAATCGTGTTTTTTTTAAAATAAATATAGTGTATCTGGTGTTTTGTTTTCATTTTATAAAAATAAACATTTTTAAAAATTATATAATTAAAATGTTATTTAATGATTTAAAAAGTAATTCAGTACTTCCCAAATGTCGAAAAATCTGTCATGGGTTGGATTCAAAAAAAGACACACTGGATTTCATATTCCTCCCGAAGGTTTTGGGTGTCTCCTGTCTCTTACCCTTTGGGTCATGTAATTTTATAGCTGAAGAGCGCCGTTTTTGCGTTGGCTCGTTTCCGAATTGATTTTTCTTTCGTATAATGAATTTTTGTTACCAATTTCAAGTTTCTAGCTATAGCCATCATGAGATTATTTTGGTTTTGAGTTAGTCAGTATACCACCTGGCAGTGGCGAATTTATCGTTAAAGCAACATAAGTCATGGCCTAGGGCGACAGAATTTAGCATTTGATTAATGAAAATGACGCATTTCTTGTCAAAATAGAGGGGGCTAAATTGCCTAGGGGCGGGGATGCCATCTGGGCTTTTTGTTTAACAAATTTCACGTTTATAAGTTTAGTCATCGTAAAGTTACGTTGATTATCAGTCAGTCAGTTCATCAGTTAACTAGGCTTAGCATTTTATAAGTACAGATTGGTATCAGAAATGAGGGTAGGTACATTCACAGAGGTCATAAAACCAACTTCCGGCTTTCCCACTTTCCAAAGATACCTCTCGATGGTTCAGGGTAGGTACATTCACACAGGTCATAAAACCAACTTCCGGCTTTCCCACTTTCCAAAGATACCTCTCGATGGTTCAGGGTAGGTACATTCACAGAGGTCATAAAACCAACTTCCGGCTTTCCCACTTTCCAAAGATACCTGTATAATACCTGTATGATGATTTTCTCGATGGTTCAGGGTAGGTACATTCACAGAGGTCATAAAACCAACTTCCGGCTTTCCCACTTTCCAAAGATACCTATATGGTCATTTTCTCGATTGATCAGGTTATATCCAAGAATAAATATTGTCGATGGTGCCACACTAGCGTACTTGTTCTATGTCCACATTATTTGACCGATGGATTCCACAGATGGTGACTAATGAATGCAATCAATATTGATCTGTGTTGAGTGCATTGACCACTGTCAAGTCTTATANAAGCTTCCGCTTGAAAAAAAATAAGAAAATTGAGAAGTTAGAGGTGTGATTTTTTTTAAAAAAACATAAAGATATTTAAGCAAAAATAATCTCAATTTACACGTCGTTATAATTTGAAACTCTGGCAACCTATATATTATATTTAGCACCGCCAAACCAATTCCATATGTTTTGCACCGCCAAACCAATTCCATATATTTAGCCCCGCCAAATTTAAATTTCCTATATCTTGTCCATCCACAGTATGAACCGGGAATTCCAGATTAAAATCGAAAACGCTCTATTTTTTCATAAATTTGCTGGAGCAATTCAAGTTTCTGGTTTGAGAGGTTTAAAAGTTTTTTTAAAAAACGGGGAACTTCGGGGGATGATCGCACTGTAACCTTTTCATGAGCAATCAGTAAAAAGTTTTCGGACATAAAAGTACACCTACAACTAGAATATAAAATAAATCCGTTCCTAAGATATCACTATATCATGAAATATCCTCAATAATTAACTCCGAGAATTGTTTCTTTTTGCAAGAAGATTTCTCTTCAATTCTCTTTGAGGAAAAAAAAATTTACCCTCATGCAACATTCGTGCTCTAAACTGATAGATAGAAGATAGTTTGTGTTGAAAGATACCTCTGCAATCTGCATCTTCATACATGTCAGATTCCACACTCGTAAACTGTTTATTTATTTACTGGAAAGTTTAGGATTACTGTAGAATTTACGATCTGTTTGTGGTTTTGGCCAAAAAGTTTGCGGCAGAATTATGACGTTAAATGTATGACCTTTTGTATACATATGAATCCAAACTGACAGACAGTAAGACATAATTGTATGCAGGGTGTTTCTAAAGCCATATGAACTAATCCTAGGTGTTCATATCTGAGCGCACGGCAGTGCGCCAGGTCAAATTCCGGAAAGCACCAGTGTATCTTTACACGAAGCAATTCACCGTGTTTTTCACACCATCAGATATCCGGTTCTACAAGGGATAGATCTTTAAAATTTTGAACATACATTCCGTAGTATAGTACAATACTACAGGATAAACTTCAAAAGTTAATATTAACCCGGACAGGAGATAGGTAATTTCAAAGTTTGTACTTTTGGATACTCACTGACTGACATA
>CM022885.1:35447730-35468203 GCA_012654025.1 Pachypsylla venusta | reverse complement strand
TTTTCCCCCCCCCCCCCTTGGCAATGCATGTAACCAATATATTGACTGTCTAAAGCTACCATAAAGTCTCTTTCCATTCCAACGCTTCTGTTTATATGCATGGATTTGTTTTGTAATCATCATAGGTTAACAGTTTGCAACAACTCGCCATGAGTTCTGAAGAATCCTTGCGGATAATACACTAGCTTCTCCTTGTTTTCTGATGGATAATGGAAAAGATATCGTTTCCGACCCCGCCCTTAGTCGCCTTTTACGACCGGCATGGACTGCGGCGCTTCGAACATATTCTTTGTACTATGTTCCCAAAGGGGATTTGTTTGTATAATTTTAAAAAAAATGATAATAATAAGTCAGAGCACAAATAAGAAAAAAATGTTTTAAATCTTTTGTTAATTTTATTCTCACAACTTTCTTTAATCTCAATAAGAATATTTTATTGTTGCCACCACGTGCGCGATACCTATGTGTGATGTCAAAATTATAGAACTTCCCTAAAAGCTGTTACAAACAGACGCATCATCACAAAGTCCACCAGTGTATCTTTACATGAACCAATGCACCGGGTTTTGCACACCGCCACATATCCCGTTCTGTAAGGGATAGGTCACTGAAATTTTGAACATACATTCCGTAGTATAGTACAATTACTACAGGATAAACTTCAAAAGTTAATGTGGTCGAACTTTGGACTTTTGGAAAATCACTGACTGACTGACTCACTCATCATCCAAAATTTTAGGGAGCGCTGAATTTTGCACGAAGTTAACCTTTCCGGGGAAAAATCCAAAAGTTTGAACTTTTTTCTCGGAGTGCTCCAAAATTGTGCTGCTTTAGGGAAGAAAAGACAGTGCAATGTAGTTTTAACTGATGAAAGACTGAAATATTGGGTAAAGGTAGGTATTTACATGCAATTAAACGGAAGATTATTTATATTACAACTCGTTCACTTCTAGCGCTCCAAAACGGTTCCGCTTTAGGGAAGGAGATGCACGAACTCTAGTTTAATTCGCTAGGACGCTGAAATATTGCAGCTGAATTTCTTCGTCTTTTCTTGTGATTAAACCTTCTTCCCTAATACTTGCACCCATCTAAAGAAAGCGTGCTTACTACGTTTAGACCTTTTCTTTGGATGTAAAACTTATTAAGTTAACCAACCCGGTTACATATATTGTCGCGACAAATTTAAGTTATCGGATCATGACCGGCTAAATTGGGTCAAAAATCGAAAAATCCGCCGTAACTCGAAAACTGTTCGACATTTTTGAATTCTGATAATTTTTTTGGGGTTTCGCTCTTACCGTTTTGTCTAATCAATTAATAATACATACATATATTTATCGTTACATTGAGTTTTATTATTATAGATTGTTAAATTTAGAATGTAGATATTAATTAATTGTTCATTACGGAATGTAGATATTAATTAATTGTTCATTTGAGAATGTAGATATTAATTAATTGTTCATTACAGAATGTAGATATTAATTAATTGTTCATTACAGAATGTAGATATTATATAATTGTTCATTACAGAATGTAAATATTAATTAATTGTTCATTACAGAATGTAGATATTAAATAATTGTTCATTACAGAATGTAGATATTAATTAATTGTTCATTATAGAATGTAGATATTAATCAATTGTTCATTACAGAATGTAGATATTAATTAATTGTTCATTGAGAATGTAGATATTAATTAAAACTTCACAATAGATCCCCAACATACCAAGTTCTCACTATTTGTTCTTGTAACTAACCTAAGTAGGTCGTGGTGTTCTTCTTACACTGACCATTAGCAGAACAAAATATCCATCCAGTATAAGGTGTATATTTTGGCTTTCACTATCCGGATCTGATGATATAATGTCTTAGCTTGACTTAGCTAATGCGTTCTCTTTATTAGTATATTATGTAGTTCTTTGTTTACTTGTCTGATGCCTACTAACTGATATAATATTATCTTTGATGTCATTCAAAATTAGTAATTATCTACATATTACCGACCAGTCCAAAAATATATAATTTTTATTATCATAAATTAATTTTTGAAATATGCCTGTTTTTTTGCTATACCAACATGAAAAGAGTGAAAATAATAATAATATGAAATAGGGATGATGCAGATTAAGAATTTAAGAGAGTAAATGAATGAGTTGATCTACCCTATCAGGGGGATCGTTAATAAGTATCTTGACATCTTTCAACACTATTTCGCACCAAAAATTTCTGGAGGAATAAAAAAAACACTGAGAAAGTGTGACAAAAATATTTATACAGGGTGTTTCAAAAGGTTATGCATAAAACGAAATCACGTATAATTTTTTAAGGTATGACATGTCTTCTAAAACTTGTTTTGCACAAAAAAGATCGGAATAGCTCTTGTCTAAAACCAACCGTTGACCTTTTAAAATAACAAAAATTGAGCGTAGGACGATTCTAATTATTCAAAATTTTCCACGGGGGCGGCGGCCCCAACCCCTCTGTGCCTGGGAGGTATTCCATACCCTCCGGAAGTATCCCCTCTCCAAGTGCTGCACCGCCCCCCTAAGATGTAGCCTTAAATCCGCCCCTGGCCCTAGCTACCTTGGGGTCCATTTCCGTATAGTTGTTTATTAAGCAAAGTGGCCTTTATTTGAGCTCTACTATACGTGGTTTCTTTTTTTGCATAACCTTCTGAAACACCCTGTATATCCTACCCTTCTCAATAGTAAATTTTTTGCGCTGTACTTTTTTGCGTTGGACCTGAACTCGAAACTGGCTCAGAAGTACTATGTTACAGAATATATTCAATGTGTTGGCTTTAGAACTTCTAGTCATTTACTAGTTATAATAGGTTTATAGCCATGTATACATCTAACCCTGGTCTCCCGCGAACCCAGGACTAGAAATAATTGTAAAAATATGTTCCCTCCGGAGGCTGATTAAGATAATAATAAAAAATGAATTTGTCCTGCTCGTGATTTTAAGGAAAATATTAATTTTACGAGGATGTTTGAGGAAGGAAGTAGGAAGTACGGCAGTGAGAACGTCCATTGGTTCGAGGTACCTTGTGTTGGTTTGGAACATGAACTTCGAGTAGAATATCGTTTTGACATTTCAAGTATCTAACTATCTTTTTTGTGAAATACTGACGATACCATGACCGTGAAAACAATTACAATAAGCATAACCGACCAGACTGACTGTAAGTTGGTAGACATTGATGAACATTTTTGACAAATAGGTAAAAAGAAGGTTAGTTCAAACCGCGCTACCGGAATCTAGAACCTAAAATAATGTTTATAGGGTTTCTACTAAGGAATTTCTTTTTATGATCAGGAAAAATATTAAAAAAGTAAGAATAGTGTCTAAAATGTCCCAGGGGAAAAAAATCAGCAAATTACAAAATTGTGAAAAAATATAATGATAGCATGATTAGAAAGGTAACCAGAAAAAAAAAAGATTACCAACCCTCAAAATAAAATTGAGGGGGTGATCTTTCTTTTTTTCGTGACGATTCCAAAGGTNCCGGCCCTGAGTACTAATATTAGGGGGTAGATTTTCATTTCCGTCAGGTTTATCGAAAAGATAGCATGTAAAAATAGGACTGTCTGATCACCCTAAACATGATACCGCTTGACTAAATCTTATATTCATAGAAACTATCTGCATTTTTTCAAAAACACCCTCTAACAATGTTTTGAAGTCAATAACTTTTATGATAGTGTTCCCGAAACATTGTAGTGTGTATAGAACTAGCCATTGTCGGGACGTCCACATAGAACTTGGGGCGTGCAGGCAACTCAAAGGGGTGCGAGACCAGTTGAATTATTATAATTTAGTTAAAATATATGTACCCATTTTTTTCAAAGGTTTTTTGAACGAGATAGCATTCAGCAACACATTAGCATTTTGAATGAGATAGCATTCCGCAAAACATTAGCATTTTGAATGAGATAGCATTCAGCAACACATTAGCGTTTTGAATTAGTGATAGGATTCATCAGCATACATGTCCATTCATAATTTATAATGTAAAGGGGAGGGGGCGTGGGAAGTTTTCATTTCAAGAAAAGGGGGCGCGGTACCAAAAAGTTTGGGAACCCCTAACATAGAATCATCCGGTCATATTATCGAAAAACGTTACATGATTGTCAGCTCATCATCAAGGTGACACAAATGATTTTATATGGTCAATTCTGACATAAAACTATAATAAGTCATGTCATGAATTTTAATAACCTCTGCAAAATATAGAACTTCTTCAGCCCTGTGTCTCATTACAGAATCGATTTAACCTAATTATGTTCATGATGATATTTCCGGATTTAAGTTTGAGTACTCATCCAAATGTCGGTCAGGCTGAGAGGTCACAAATCATTGCAAGGATTTTTCAAATACTGGCCATGATTTACAATATGATTTGACGGCGAAAATATTGTGATGAGCTAAACATATCTTTACTTTACGATACTAATCAGAAATGATTTAAAATATCGCCAGACTGGGCCGTACTCAAGATTTTTTTTCAGGGGGGGGGGGTCCGAAGCATTTACAGCCACGCCAGGACTAACACCTGAATATGATGGTCATGGAAGGTGATGTTGATGTTGTTTGTTGTTGTTGTGTTGTTGATGATGTTGTTTTTATTGTTGTTATGCATGTTGTTGTTTTTGTTGTTGGTGATGATGAGTTACACCTTACAATGCATAAAAAAATAATGAAATATCGGGCGGGGGGTCTGGACCCCATGGTCCCCCCTGGGTACGGCCTTGTCGCTCGTAGTAGCGTTACTCACGCTACTGCGAGCAATTTTAAGCCACTACATGCAATAACAAGCCTCAAAAGAATTTTTCGCTCGAAGTCACTTGTGGTAGTAGCGTGAGCTTTTAGTGGGTTCCGCAGGACGGGCGCCCTTAATCACTCTTACTCTGACGAGTCAAAGCTGCGAGTTCTGAAGAATAGGAACAGGACTGTACCCAAGTTTTTTTTTGGGGGGGGGGTCCGAAGGATTGACGGCCAAGCCAGGACTAACACGTGAAAATACATATGTCATGCATAAAATTTCGGTGGGGGTCTGGACCCCATGTAACCCCACCCTGGGTACGGCCTTGAATAGGAATTAACCCTTGCACTGCCAAGGGGGGTTTTAATTTGTTTGCGGGTACTTTGTACACCCCCCTTGGCAATGCACGTAACTGAATAGAGCTTGGCAATCCTAGGGTTAAGCAATTCATTTTAAAAGAAGGAACCGGGGAGATTTTAGTTTTATGTTACTGCAAAATTACTAACGGTTAGAAAACACAATATATGTCGGTGTACGAATATCTGAGATAATAATTTACAGCCTCAGTAGCTCAGTTGGTTGAGGCGGTAGATTCGTAACCAGGAAGTTGATGGTTTGAATCTAACTAAATCTCCTCTTTTTCGAAATCTGGTCACAATAGATCTAAACAAGGGTCGCAGTGATAATTGCAATCTGTCTCATTAGAGACCTGCAACCAGTTTAATAATAGTACTAACAGGGCCGGATTAACAATAGTAGCACTTGTAGCACGTGCTACGGGTCCCGCGCTTTGACAACTTACACTAGATATTTCGACGTTTCTGGGATGACAATTGAAAAAACATATCATTTTGACGTGGCCCCCAACTCTTCAAAGTATGTAGTAAAATCTGATTTAGGCAAGCACATGTAGGTACCTACTATCTAGGAACTTAATAAAGAAACGAGTATTGCAACATAAGCAAATTGTTTTTTTTTTAGCATAAGCGTTAACCATGTTTTATCGATGTTGGTATACTCAAAATTAAATTTCACTTTTCTCTACCAGCTGTAGGTACTAGACCAAAAGGCCAAAAGATAATACATTTTTGTACTGCTTCCAAAAAGTAGACTACTTAGACGGCGTCTGCGGGGGGTGGAGGGGGCCCCGCTCTGTGAAAGTGCTACAAGCCCCGTGGAAGTTTAATCCGGCCCTGAGTACTAATATTAATTTACAATTACAGGCATACAGTTGTTTTGTGAGTTATTTTACACAATGAGCTTGGTTGGGCTCGACATTCTCAAGTATCTTCTCAGAATGCGCTGGCCCACCTGGGGGGCCCAATATTGTGTTTTTTGAAAATCTTTTTATTGGTTTGTTGTAGAAACGGTACGCTGCCCCCCCCGGGGGGGCCAGGGGGCTCAAATTATTTTTAAGATATTTTTTTCTATAAATGACTACAACACTAACGTGAACACCTGATCATCTTGATCCACTAGGAAATATCGACTTGATCCACTAGTAAATATCCGTAATTGGAGTATTTTGATCTCTTGAAATTCAAATCATCCAGTGTTGTCTGTACATCTTTCGATTTGTTAGTTTTTCAAATATAAAATAAATAAATTTTGCGTTATGATGTCACTATTTTGGTACTGACCGTAGCATTGTAAGATTTTTTCAATATCAATCATTATCCAATCACTTTGAATTTTTCAAATTTACCTACAATGCTGACAACGGGTCGCTATGCGCATTTTTCATAGCTACTCATTGTCCTCACAAGTCTCCGTGGGCCTCAAAAACATCCAATCTACAGTGACATATTATTGCCCCTGCTAGAATCAAACCCTGGTTTCTCGACTACAAAACTCGGAATGACTTTAAAAAGTTTATAGTACCATTATTTGCAACCTGAATGGTGCAGTCTATTAAAAATAATCACTTTAACTTTTAAACATTAATGGAACGATTAGATTATTTAAAGCTAGTAGGTATTTGATTTTTTCCATTATTCAAATTAAAGCTAGTAGGTATTTGATTTTTTGCATTATTCAAACAACATAAAAATATTGAACAAAGTGCCTCTTTCAAACATAAGCTCGACAAAGATTATTTAAAGCTAGTAGGTATTTGATTTTTTGCATTATTCAAACAAGATAAAAATATTGAACAAAGTGCCTCTTTCAAACATAAGCTCGACAAAGATTATTTAAAGCTAGTAGGTATTTGATTTTTTGTATTATTCAAACAACATAACAATATTGAACAAAGTGTCTCCTCTTTCAAACATAAGCTCGACAAAGATTATTTAAAGCTAGTAGGTATTTGATTTTTTGCATTATTCAAACAACATAACAATATTGAACAAAGTGCCTCTTTCAAACATAAGCTCGATAGATTTAAACATGAGGTAAAAATTGAAATCATTCTGCCGTACAGACTGCAAGCAGAATATAGTCAACCAAAGAAAGCCACTACAAATTAAACACATTTTCTAATGTTAACGACACTACGCAGTAAGCTGTTTTTATAAGGTCAAAAAAATAAAAATAAAATGCATTAAAAATACTCTGCCGATGTGACACATGGTTTTATTATTTTACTGGCTAAAAATACCCCCCCAAATTTTTTTCTGGAGGGGGGGGGTATTTTTTTCTTGTGAAGATTCCAAATCTGGGTCGTAATTAGACCCTAAATTACATACCGAATTTGAAGTCTCTGGCTCTTAACATTCTCTTTTTGGACAGGATTAATGAAAACCGCTAAAAAGCGGTAACTGTCAGCGATATATTTGATTGCATCTAAAAGTTTCGGGGCACAATTAGATCAAAATCGGTCAACGCTAAGTGGCAAAAGTGCTCATCAGGGCGGACGGCGGGCGAACGGCGGACAGTACTTCTGATTTTTTTTATTCGATTTTTGGATTCTATACGTACTTTGAAACGTAAAATATCAAATTTTGAGAAGGTGTAATTTTTTTCTCGTGGCGATTCCAAAGGTTCATTATTGAAAATAATAAACCAAAAAACCCCCATTTTTTTAACATGTCCATTTTTTTTAAAAAAAAAACTCTGCCAATGTGACACATGGATTTATTATTTTACTGTCTAAAAAAATAAAATTCTCCCCCCCCCTCCCCCCTCAAAATTTGTTATTTTATCGAATCGTTCGATTCATCATGAGTCTAATCGAGGCCAAGGATGTTGCGCGTGTTATGGGATTTTAATTCGGCATGTACAAACTCTATCGTCAATAGTCATCCACAAATAAAAATGTTCCCCAAATTAATTCTCCTTTATATTAACTTTTAAATAAATTAAAACAAAACACTATTTATAATTATTTATGAAGAAACTAGTTTCGAATCATTCGATTCATCATCAGTCTAGTCGAGTCGAAAGATGGAAGTTGACTCAAGTTAATATTTTAACACGCGCGACATCCTTGTTTATTTAAAAGTTAATATTTTCTAACACTTATAATTAACATGTTATTCAAAAACTCACGTTCATCCTAATTAGGTCTCATTAAAATAAGTATCATAAATTAATTACTATAAGCTTTTTGCTAAAACGCGGGTACTTTGTACCCCCCCTTGGCAATGTTTTAACACGCGCGACATCCTTGTTTATTTAAAAGTTAATATTTTCTAACACTTATAATTAACATGTTATTCAAAGATTTAAATTCTCCTTTATCTAAAAATATTCCTGGGTCTGAAGTTCTAATAAATAACAACTCACGTTCATACTAATCCCATTCAATATTTGTAAAATTTTGCATTAAATTATACAATACAAAATTCAACGTACCTATTAATGCTCTTAGAATTTTTTCTTGGCTTTAGAAAGAAAGCATTGTGAATCAAAACTTCATTTTTTTTGTTTTGTTTAAAACTTTCTCACGTTTGATTGCAGACGTAGTAGGTTCCGGTGATATAGAGATGATTACTTTCACGGCGCAGATGTATCTCTCACCCACGATACAATAATTCTTTACAATGTTCTCTTGAGTGTTGCCCAGCAAACGATTATGTCAGTCAGCGAAACAAAGATATTTGGAATATTATTAGAGATACAATTTTAAACATTAACTAAGTTTCTTAAGAGAAAAAGACAAATAGATCATTCTCTAGATTGTAAGGAGTAATTTTTTTAATTTATTTATAAACTCTAAAATTTATTAGCAATCGACAGGGCGTAGACAGAAGTTGAAGAAGTTAGAGTCAAATTTTTTGTGCCGATATTTTAAAACCTTTCTTGAAACTTTTATTGAGTTTGAACCAAGAGCGGATACAGATCCTCAGTTGATGCGGGGTGGAACGATCGATGCTCCAACTTATAATTTCTGAAGACATAAATAACAGTTAATCCAGGCCGGAGGGAAAATTTACGGACCCCTCTATTATTCTTTCATCTAAAATCATCGTATGGGCAGTAATAAAAGTAAAAGTATGTAATTAATTCTGTTGATGTGAAAAGGCCTATACGCTTCTTCTTGGTAACAAGTAATTCGATCATCAGCTGTTAATGTTTACGAAATATTCCAATATTTATGATTGCTGTGCAAGTTGGTCGCACTATATTTTAAAATCAGTGTCCTGCAATAGCCATTGTCTCTTATTAGCTCCCTATCGCTGAACTTTCGATTTTGTGTGTTTAAAAAATTTTCATTATTCAAATAAAAAACATAAAAAATTTCATTATGATAATTTTCTCACCGGGCCTCTAAGGGAATCCCGGGCCTGGGGGTATCCCCCCCCCTCTCGTCGGGCCTGACAATAGAGTAGCTATGGTAATGGCGACAAGTGTGGTAGCATTATGAGGTAATTGTTAATTATAGCTTGGTGTATTGTAGTGATTGTTAAAAAAAATACCTTGTCATGATGCCCACAAAATTGTGATATATTATTAGAAAAAAAAATATACATTCACATTAACTTCAAAATTCCTTCTGATCATCGACTATAAAACTTCTCCGGTTGCTATAACTAATTCCGATTTTGATAATCCTCTTATTTGCAAAATATTCTCTGGCTGAAAGGAGCTGAAAGCCTGCGGAATATTCGGTTCGTTTGGTGTCCTCATTCTCATTGTGACAATATAAGAAACTACCAAAGCACCTAAATTTTTCATATGAACCATGAAATATTCTGAAAAAAAAAAAAAAACGTTTTAGATAATAACCATTCCATTCATCGATGGACACCAAAACGGTCCATTTTGAAAGGGGTATATGAAAATAGACGGAAAAGACCGGCAAGAAAATAGATATTGAATACAAAGTTGTTGCATTGTAGAGTCAAGGAAGAAAAGCCTTGAAACCTTTTTAAAATTTAAAAAGGTTGCAAGAATTAGAAGCTGTGATGTAAAGCGATTTTTGTAAAACGAGTTTATTCAAAACAAAGGAACTATGTGAAAATATGGGTCTAGAACCGGGGAGGAGTGTCTGGCAACAAAAACTTATGTTTTTCAACAATAATTTCTTTTTTAAAAAAAACTCGTTTTTTTTTATTAGCCGTCATGGGTCCGTGTTGGACAGGTGTATATACGCAATAGAGGCATGACCGTATAAACGTTTCTTAACCTCTTTAATTGGATTAAAGTTGGTAAAAAAAAAAAATCAAAGGGATGCCAGACACTCCTCCCCGGTTCCAGAACCTAAATATATCCGTAATAAATACACCATAGTCAGATTTGCCATTTTTCTAGATTAGTATGTCAGAATTCAGAGGTAAACAAAAATCACTGTATTTTAACCCACACCTCGTTACCCAGATTTCAGAAGTTTCTCAATCAACGTAGGGAATAACCAATATCACAATATACTCGTATAAAGCATCACACAGCCATAAATTCCAAAATCTGGGGATTTGGGGAATAAAAGTTTTGTAATACATTGTTTTGAAGAATTTTAGCCTTATATCTAGGAAGTAAAAAAGTAACATGTAACAAAATATTTAAATATGAAGTAGTGCATCTGGCCAAGTAAGTTAAAAAAATATGAATGATGATCTTATTAAAAACTTGTATATTATACCTACATCAAATTAGAAAATAGGTATGTGAGGTTCAACTGAAAACTGAAGATGAAAAGGAGAGGTTTTTATTGAAACTTTTTTATTCATTCATGTAAATTTTGATTTTGTAATCCGATTGAATCCGAAAACAATTTCAGCAAAATGATTCAAGGTTAAAATTTTTCAGGTTTTACAAAGATATTTTGATTTCATATTTGGATGTGTTACGAGGTGCTCTCAGCCTCGTGACGACAATTGACTACGCCAAGGAAAAGTAGACAAAAAGTGGCAACGTTATAGAGTAAAATTAGTACATGAGATTTTGAAGTAGAGTTGTAATGACATTCCTGTAATGGTCTGTGATGAACACTTTAAAAACTTGCAAAGCTCATGAAGTCATAATAATTATGTTAAAGTCATAATAATTATATTAACACGTGAAATTTCAATAAAGATGATACATCAAAATTCGACTGGTCTTTAATTATTCGTTTTTGGGAAATCCAGTTCAAGGTAGCCCCAAATAATCTGAATAAATCAAATAATCAAGAATTTTAATTTTTCAGCGTCATATTTGATAAAATATATAGGTAATAGGCTTAAAATGTTATTGTACCATTCGATTTAGAACAAGGCCGTACACAGGTGGGGTCCATGGGGTCCAGCAACAAAAACAACAGCAACAACATCAGCACCAACAACAAAACATCAACAACAACAGCAGCAGCAACAAAAACAACATAACCTTCCATGATAATCTTTCAGGTGTTAGTCCTGGCTAGGCTGTCAATGCTTCGGACCCCTCCCCCGAAAAAAAATCTTGGATACGGCCCTGGTTCGGAACTCTGAATAAGTCGTAAGATGACGATAATTTTGATAACTTCAGTAACAGATCAACAGATTAAGACGATGATGAGAAATTATTATTGATTTTATAGGATTTTATTCCTACTCCCACGATTGAAGACTTGGTATTTTTTTCTTACACATTTATGTTTTTGTGTTCAAAATATCTGCTTTAATATTTTTTTTTTTTTAGATTATCGTAACCACGTTATCTTGAGTGAATCACTGAACAAAAAAGAAAGCGACCTTGACTACGGAAGTAATTAGATGATACAGAACGTATCCGAGACGTGCTGGGTACAAAAATAGTTATGAAGTTATGCTTCGTATTTTTAAAAGAGTAACCCAGAAATTTGACTTAATTAAAAATAGATTATCAAAATGTTAAGGCACCAGTGTTGTGAAAATCCCGAACGTACTGACACTGCGACAGTGTATTTATATAGCAAGGAATCGACAGATTGGCGTTATATTTTGACCAAACGGAGTAAGATTTTATCTTCACCAATAAATTCATTTGTCTCATTGCCTATCTCTTTTACAACGATAAGGGGGGGTATTTTTTTGTGACGATTCCAAAGGTTCATTATTGAAAATCTAGATCCAAATTTGATTTATTTTGTTCATAGGATTTGCTGATTTCCCATTTTCTTTACCGGGCTGTTGAGAGACAAAAAAATGGCATGACTTTAAAAGGAGTGCCCTGAAGTAATACTAAATCTGTTCCGTGGCATATAGGTACCTTTCTTTTTTAAAGGAAATAAGAAAATTAATGATTAGTTTTTGAGCTCTATTTTTTTTTTTTAAGTATGTTGTTTTCTAGGTCTCTTTTTCAATTGATTCTTATGTTCGTAGGTGTACGTATTTAGTCGTATATAATATAGTCATCTTGAACAATTTTCAAAATAAATGTACGGTAAATATAATATAATAATTTAAGATTTTTAAATAGGACATGACAAAAGAGTACAAATTTATTCTGTCAGTAAGTACCTTTGACAGTGTAATTGTCAAGGGTCACATATTCAAATTCTCGATTTCATCATCTGAAGAACATTTTTTTTATTTTCTTTTATTTTGTTATTATTACAGAATTTGCTGATCTTGAACGCCATTTGTCACCGCGGGCCCATAGAGTGCCCTTTAATAATATTTTCTGTATAGCACATTGTATCATGTTATGTTAATTGAAAAGGAAATAATAAATTTTCTATTTTTTTTTTACATACATCCTATTTTACCAAATATAGAAAAGCTCGAGATTCAAGTGGGCATAAATATGAAAACTCTGCAAGTGGACAAGAACCTCAAAATGCAGGAGTGAAAAATTCCTTCGAAACGCTGATGGCAAGAACGTTGTGATGGAACGTTTCGTTCCAAAAAATGGAAGAATAACTGGAATTCTAGACCAACCTATCGTTACAGAAGGAAGTGTGCTGTAACAACATTATTTCAATAAAACACACTTTGGGTACCAAATTCATATTCAAAATGATGGACTCCATTCTAAAATACAAAGGTATATAATGGGTTTCGTTATTAGGTTTAATATCGTATTTTATATTTACCGAATATATGAGGTTCTAGCCTAGAGATGAGTTTTCCTAATTTCATTATTATTTCTATCGATAGTTACGAGGATTGCTACTCTGTAACACTNAAAAGAAAAATCCAGCAAGATACAGCTTACGGAGACAGAAATTTATTACTCCCCTGGCCTATACAAAATATGGGGAAAAAATACGGGCCTGGGCCATACCAAATTTATTTAATAAAAATATGATTTAGAATGGATAGATTGCGAGGACATGAAAAAGAATATTGTTAGTCGTTTAAAACAGGAAATTTTAGAAACTTAGATTAATATGAGAATCGAACCGTGGGCGTGGATGGTGGGCTGTGGAGAAGCCGTCCTCCTCCGCTCAGTTCCACATCGGGTGTATTAGAAGGGGAAGAACCATACATCCTCAGAAGTTCTAGGGAGCTTGGGATGTTATCTCTGTAATTGTCATAATTATTTGTATTAAATAAAGTTTACTTTTTCAATCACTCAATCAAATGCTGTCCGTATTGGCTGTGTGTTTGTTTTTATTTTATGTTTTCCCCAGAATAACCCATTTAACCCATTCGCCGAGATGATTTTGAATGGTTGCCACACACTTTCTATCAAAAAATGTGATTCTGCTCATCACGGATATCTATCTCTATCTCATTTTATTGAAGAAACATAAGATACTAATTTTATTAGAAGAATATTTACTAAAAAGACATCGATTCGGGTTTTTTATTATCATTATTTTACGATTCTTTCATTAATAGTTTTTATAAGATACTAATGTGATTCCAAATTCTGTGATCCTCGCACTATCCTCGAATATGATGTAATCCAATCATGATATATTTTAGTGCATCATTTTATATTCATTGAATTGAAATATCTTCTCACTCCGATAGTATATTCACTGACCACTGACGAAATACATTTCAGGAAGTAGTTATAAAAGTTCAAAACATTCACTTTTTTAATCTTTGACATGTTTCATGATTTTGTTTATCCATGGTTGAAATAATATCCGTTCATTTTATGAAGGAGTAGTGTTCTTCTGAAATATAATGCCACCTACTCGAGTCTTCTTTCCACTGCGATCGACAAAATACAATGAAATATTGGATTAATATAAATGTGCGTACACATATGCGCGCAGCGGCACGAACGCGGCAAACGCGCGGCAATGTTCGTCCGATTAGGACGTGTTTTTACTCGCAAGCACAACACGCGGCAAAATGTTATCTGTTCGTTGAAAATTTATGTTCGCCGAATCTGTGTTCCCAAGAATTTCCACAAACACAAATTAGTTGGTGTTGGTAGTGGTGTTGTTGGTGTTGTTTTTCTTGTTGTTGCTGCAAAAAATGCTGAAGTTAATGCTAGACCTTACTTCTTTCGAGAGTTATAGTGGTGGAAAAAATCCAATAGATAAAGAAAAGAAAACTGCTGAAGTTAATGCTAGACCTTACTTCATTTGAGAGTTATAGTGGTGCAAAAAGTAGCGGATAAGTAGACAACAGGTGCCGCTACCTCAAAATAAGCTAGTTTCCTACTAGCATATCAAATCGCAATGGGTAACTATTGCTACAGAGTGGTGCAAAAAATCCAATAGATAAAGAAAAGAAAAATGCTAAAGTTAATGCTAGACCTTACTTCAAGCACTCACAAGTTTCAAGAAAATAAATAAATAACTGACGTTCGCAGAAACCAACGAACAGCAAAAATACACGTCCTAATCTGACGAACAGAGCCACAAACATTTCAAAGTGTTCGTGAAAAAACCCAGAGGAGATGGATCGAGTAAATTGCCGCGTGTTGTGCTTGCGCACACAGTGAAAACACGTCCTGATCTGACGAACATGCCGCGCGATTGCCGCGTTCGTGCCGTGGCGCGCATAGGTACAGGTAACATTCGTCGAACTGTTCGGCGAACTGTTTGCCGAACTGCTTTTAGAACTGTTCGCTGGAATACATTTTCAACGAACAGGTAACATTTTGCCGCGTGTTGTGCTCGAGAGCATAGAAAAACACGTCCTAATCTGACGAACAATGCCGCGCGATTTCCGCGTTTGTGCCGTGGCGCGCATATGTGTACGCACCTTTAAATAAATATTAATCCAATAAATGTCGCGACCTTTGAGGCAGCCGAAAAAAAACCATCGTGATTCTGTTATCATTTGAAATAAATATCATAAAATATTTTAAAAAATACAATTTTTAATAGATAATGTCAAATCGTTTTTTTAAAAAAGGTAAATCCAAAACATAAAAATTTTTTTTTTGGCCTAAAGGGCTTAGAACAGAAAAACTTTTGAAAAATGAAATGAATAAAATTAAATTGGATGAGCTTTTGATAACACTCAGGCTATCAACTTCGGACCATACATGTTGACTCCTTAATCAAATTCTCAATGAGTATTCTGTAGAAATTATGAAATGTTAGGTGGGTTTCTGTTTCTGAAAATTTATTTTGAAGACTGAAAAAAATTAGTATTCAGAATGGGATGAATACTAATTAGTGCACATAATAAGTTCTGTCTTAAGTTCTAAATCCCAACGCAGAATAGGATGAATACTAGTTAGTGCACATAATAAGCATTGTGTTAACTTCTAAATCACAACGCAGAATAGGATGAATACTAACTAGTGCACATAATAAGTTCTGTCTTAAGTTCTAAATCCCAACGCAGAATAGGATGAATACTAATTAGTGCACATAATAAGCACTGTCTTAAGTTCTAAATCCCAACGCAGAATAGGATGAATACTAATTAGTGCATATAATAAGCACTGTCTTAAGTTCTAAATCCCAACGCAGAATAGGATGAATACTAATTAGTGCACATAATAAGCTCTGTCTTAAGTTCTAAATCCCAACGCAGAATAGGATGAATACTAATTAGTGCATATAAGCACTGTCTTAAGTTCTAAATCCCAACGCAGAATAGGATGAATACTAATTAGTGCACATAATAAGTTCTGTCTTAAGTTCTAAATCCCAACGCAGAATAGAATGAATACTAATTAGTGCACATAATAAGCATTGTGTTAACTTCTAAATCACAACGCAGAATAGGATGAATACTAACTAGTGCACATAGTAAGCACTGTGTTAACTTCTAAATCACAACGCAGAATAGGATGAATACTAATTAGTGCACATAATAAGCACTGTCTTAAGTTCTAAATCCCAACGCAGAATAGGATAAATACTAATTAGTGCACATAATAAGTTCTGTCTTAAGTTCTAAATCCCAACGCAGAATAGGATGAATACTAATTAGTGCACATAATAAGCACTGTCTTAAGTTCTAAATCTCAACGCAGAATAGGATGAATACTAATTAGTGCACATAATAAGCTCTGTCTTAAGTTCTAAATCTCAACGCAGAATAGGATGAATACTAATTAGTGCACATAATAAGCCCTGTCTTAAGTTCTAAATCCCAAATCAAGTTGGATAAATAATTAATCTCATTAATTTCTTGACCACTCTGTTAGAATTAATTTACAAATTATTATTTACTTCTTTCTTAATGAACATGAAATAAGACATAATCGATAAACTCTTAAGATATGTTACAGCAATAAGTATCTAAATAATCTTGACAGGATCGATTTATAATTTTATTAAATAACTTGAATTATCGTTATAAGAGGTTGCAGTCGCATTTCATAAAAGCTTGTAATGCAAATATTTTGATAATGAAAGTTTTATGCAAAATCTTCACAAACAAAGTACTTAAATGCAATTAATATCAAAAGCAACTATTATTAGATAACTTTAAAATGTCATTCAGTATATTCTTAAGCATTTCGTGATGTAATTCTTACTTACTTAGTGTTGAGTACTCATAGGCCACGAGGGCTCTTGGCTTCAAACACCACGTCCTTCCACACTGTTCTGTCCTGGGCGATAGTTTCCCAGTCATCTTCAAGACTTGAATCGATAGATCTTAATACGGACCTAACAAC
Organism: Pachypsylla venusta; assembly: GCA_012654025.1. Classification (NCBI taxonomy): domain Eukaryota; kingdom Metazoa; phylum Arthropoda; class Insecta; order Hemiptera; family Aphalaridae; genus Pachypsylla; species Pachypsylla venusta. The sequence goes on along the minus strand of CM022885.1, from coordinate 35,451,064 downwards.
ATCTCTGCATCTGTTCCTTGGCTTCAAACACCAGGTCCTTCCACACTGTTCTGCCCTGGGCGATAGTTTCCCAGTCATCTTCAAGACTTGGATCGATAGATCTTAATACGGACTTAACAACATCTCTCCATCTGTTCCTTGGCTTCAAACACCAGGTCCTTCCACACTGTTCTGTCCTGGGCGATGGTTTCCCAGTCATCTTCAAGACTTGGATCGATAGATCTTAATACGGACTTAGCACCACCTCTCCATCTGTTCCTTGTCACATTCTAGCGTTAGTGATCTTTTTATATTTGGGGAGCTTTCTGCTTTATCTACATGACCAGCCCATTGTAGAGTCCGTGATTTTATTACATTGGTTATTCAGGGTTTTGGATACAAGTTATACAGTTCTTCATTCTTTTTTATCCTCCATCCATTCAGTTGTACGTCAAAAGTTGGATCATACATTTTTCGATGGACTTTATTTTCGAATGTTTGTACCCTTTTTAGTTTTTGGTCTGAGGGCCATGATTCTACGCCATAGTGTAGATTCTACGGCATAGTTGTATTATAGTGTTGCAAATCCTCACTTTGGTATTTTGAGATACATTTCTTGATTTGATAATATTATGCATGCTGTGATAGCTTTTGTTTGCGCTGCTTACATACNACACCATCTCTCCATCTGTTCCTTGGCTTAAAACACCAGGTCCTTCCACACTGTTCTGTCCTGGGCGATGGTTTCCCAGTAATCTTCAAGACTTGGATTGCTAGATCTTAATACGGACTTAACACCATCTCTCCATCTGTTCCTTGGCTTAAAACACCAGGTCCTTCCACACTGTTCTGTCCTGGGCGATGGTTTCCCAGTAATCTTCAAGACTTGGATTGCTAGATCTTAATACGGACTTAACACCATCTCTCCATCTGTTCCCTGGTCTTCCTACAGGTCTTCTCCTGTCACATTCTCGAGTTAGTGATCTTTTTATATTTGAGGAGCTTTCTGCTCTAGTTACATGACCAGCCCATTGTAGAGTCCGTGATTTTATTACATTGGTTATTAAGGGTTTGATAATGCCGCCACATGGTACTAAATCGTCCTCACGAGGTTGAGTGTATCCCGGAATCACCAGCACTAATTCGATTTTTTCGACTCTACTGGGATGTGAACGTGAGTTCCCTTGTACTAAATCGTCCTCACGAGGTTGAGTGCATCCCGGAATCACGAGCACTAAGTCGATTTTTTTCAACTCTACTGAGATTTCAATGTGAGTCCCCTTGTACTAAATCGTCCTCACGAGGTTGAGTGCATTCCGGAATCACGAGCACTAAGTCGATTTTTTTCAACTCTACTGGGATTTGGATGTGAGTCCCCTTGTACTAAATCGTCCTCACGAGGTTGAGTGCATCCCGGAATCACCAGCACTAAGTCGATTTTTTTCGACTCTACTGGGATTTGAACGTGAGTCCCCTTACACGATCGTGTCGAAAAATATATTTTTTGACACCTAGATCACTAGCGCCCACGTGGCCCCGTTTGACAAACACCTATCTGCCGACTGATATTTTTTGTAATCCCTCAACATGCCAACACAATTTGGTCACACCTCCTCATGTTTTCACCACACCATCACATACGATAGTGTGACTGCACGTAATGATGTAAGCTCTTGCTAGGTTTCAACTCTCTTGAGTCTCATCAGACTTCCACTTTCTTCTTCTTACTCTTGTGCTCCATCCCGCTTTTTATCTTCGGATGAATAATGACTTAAACTTATTTTTGTAGTTTATGGGGAAATGTTGCTTTCTTTCTTCCCCATTACGAGTAGATTGCCTTTGAATGGCGTCTAGAGTATAATAGTGAGAATAAGTAGAAGTAATAATTACATCCACATTCAACTTTGTGTGTGTGTGTGTTCTCAAGTAGGGGGCAAGTGATTTTTAAATAAAATAAAAAAAATACGGAGGGCCTAGTTAGCATTGTCCGTGGCAAAACGGACAATGCTGATTGAGGCCCAGCGTAGAACCTAGTGTAGTGTGCGTTTTCTGGCCTTTAGCAGTGGCCAGAAGACTAACTTTTGAGCCGGGGGCTCATAACTAGTAGTTCTCTAAACTTTAGACCTCACTCACATAAATGGCCGCCATACAAATAATAAAGGCTGCAGATGCGCAAACACTATTCCTAAGAGTTCATACTCATTTTTTCACAACTTTTAAAATAAAGGCTGCAGATGTGCAAACACTATTCCTAAGAGTTCACACTCATTTTTTCACAACTTTTAAATCATTCTACTCAAAAGCTTACTTGATTATGAATTTTTTTTTCCTGAAAAACAACACAGAGAGATGGGCATACATTGGCTAATCTATATATATAAAAGTGAATGTCTGTTTGTTTGTTTGTTTATTTATTTATTTGTTTGTTTATTTATTTTCTCTCATCTTCTCGAAACGAAGTTCGGGTACTCAGCTAGTCATAAATAAAATATTCGTACCCTAAGTTGTTTAATGACAAACAAAATCATATTTTAATTATCTACGCTTTTTGGTAGCCATCTGGTCGTAACTCCTCCAAAAGCTCATCCTCTAGTATGTTATTTTACAGTTTAGTAAAATTATTTGCCTCCGTCTAACTCATTTATCCCCGAAATATTTTCCATGAAGAATTAGGCTTTCTTTTTAAGAAAAGAAAAAATTAAACACAGATGGAATTAATTAATAGCGTTCACATTTTATTTTTTAGGTTCAGCTGTAAATAACAGCTGGCCATTTTATCAAAATATATATACAGGGTGTTCGCGGCGTTTGATCGAATTTTAAAGTCCCTCCAGCCAATATAAAAATAAATAAAGGTCTCCCCGGACCCGCATCTTGTAGGCGCTTGTATCAGCTCATGCGCAGTGAGCAACCGATCATTCAATCTGCTGATGAGCAGTGAGCAATCTATCATTGAATCAGCTGATGCGCAATAAGCAACCGATTATTGTATCAGCTGATGCGTAGTGAGCAACCAATCATTGAATCAACTGATGCGCAGTGAGCTACCGATCATTCAATCTGCTGATGAGCAGAGAACGACCGATCATTAAATCAGGTGATGGTCAGTGAGCAACCGATCATTGAATTAGCTGATGCTCAGTGAGCAACCGATCATTGAATCAACTGATGCGCAGTGAGCAACCAATCATTGAATCAACTGATGCGCAGTGAGCTACCGATCATTCCATCTGCTGATAATAATAATAATAATATTTAATTTTATTAAATAATAATACATATAAATAAATACAGAGGCTTTTCCTAAGTTAATTTACTTAGCTTCTAAGAAAAGGAATTTATAATAAATTTATAC
>CM022885.1:35434757-35444933 GCA_012654025.1 Pachypsylla venusta | reverse complement strand
ATCGATATATTTCCCATATATCGATATATTTGTATATCGGTATATTTGAAATTCGATATATTTTAGAACGATATGCCAGCACTACTTACTTACTTACTGTTGAGCACTCATAGGCCACGAGGGCCCTTGGCTTCGAACACGAGGTCCTTCCACACACTGTTCTGTCCTGGGCGATGGTTTCCCAGTCATCTTCAAGACTTGGATCAATAGATCTTAGTACGGACTTACACTATCTCTCCATCTGTTCCTTGGTCTTCTCCTCTCACATTCTAGGGTTAGTGATCTTCTTATATTTGAGGAGCCTTCTGCTCTAGCTACATGACCAGCCCATTGTAGAGTCCGTGATTTTATTACATTAGGTATTAAGGGTTTCGGATACAAAGTATACAGTTCTTCGTCCTTTTTTATCCTCCATCCATTAAGTTGTACGTCAAAAGTTGGATCATACATTTCTCGAAGGAATTTATTTTCAAATGTTTGTACCCTTTTTAGTTCTTAGTCTGAGGGCCATTTTCTAATACGACTGGTTGTATTATACTGTGTTGTAAATCCTCACTTTGGTATTTTGGGATACATTTCTTGATTTGAGAATATTGTGCATGCTGTGATAGCTTTTGTTTGCGCTGCTTAGCCGAGCTTTGATTTCGGGTTTTACTAATGAAATAAAAGTCGTCTTCAAAAGAGGTGGTTCTGTGCACCGGATTTCATAGCATCATACTTCTAAAAGGATGAATCAACTAAACCTTTTCGATAATATCAACATATTTCTACCATTTCAAAACATGAATCTGGAAATGGGAATACATTCGATCTTAAGAGTACCGCTGCAATAACAATAAAATAAAATAAATGGTACGGAAAACCGTACTATTATATCGTTGTTGTCATTGATATTTACTCCAAGGTATTTAAAGTCTCGGACTATTTCAAACATCTTGCCGTTAATTTAGATCATATTTTTTCTTACTGAGCTGCGGCGTCTGTTCTTCCTCCTTCTTTTTTTACTAGCATATATTTGGTCTTATCATAGTTCACTCTCAGTCCAGCCTCTTCTTCTCCCTCTTCGAGAGTTTTCAAGCATTCCTCAATTTCATTTATGTTGAAGTAATACAAAAACGAATATTATTTCCCCCAACCGGCCCTGATTGAATAAAGGTTTGATGAGACTATTGAAAAATTGTTGTTAAATTTGTATACAGATACATTGCCTAAAGTGCACCTAAAGGACATTATTTTGGTCCGGTCCTACCAAAAGCCGAGTTTTGAAACACTCGGGTTTGGGTATTGTATTAACACAGGTTGACACAGTGTTTGATGAAACTCCCTGAAAACACGTCGTGGTAGGATCGGGCCTTAGAGATCTTGCTAGACATGGCCTAAAACCCATAAGACATTTACTTTAAATGTCTTATGGGCTCGCCAAATTTTTTGATCCTTTCGATCTGACAAGTATTCGAACCCAGCTTGCAACAGGCAATGGTGCAAGCTGAGTCCGATGAGCCACGGAGATGTTTGAACCCAGCTTGCAACAGGCAATGGTGCAAGCTGAGTCCGATGAACACTCTGCCACGGAGATGTCCTACTGATAAGGAGTCAAAGTTCGTGTTTTTGGGTCGCCTTGGCCTATAGATTCTAAATTATAAAGAAATATAAGGATTATTAGAAATGAGTTTCAATTGGAATTATCCAATATCATCCCAACACAAAGATTACAGTAAGAAGGTCATTCTTACAGTGTCCAATATTTTGTGTGATTAACCCAATTATTAACGTGTTGGTATTTTCAGTTTCTTCATGAGTTTCCACCATTTCTACTCTATTTTTTATATGTTAGAGTACGTAGTGGTAATATGTTCTCGGTGACACCATCTTATTTAATCTTATCTACCAGATCATCAGCATATGTAACTACATGAGTTTCCACCATTTCTACTCTATATTTTATATGTTAGAGTACGTAGTGGCAATATGTTCTCGGTGACACCATCTTATTTAATCTTATCTACCAGATCATCAGCATATGTAACTACATGAGTTTCCACCATTTCTACTCTATTTTTTATATGTTAGGCTAGTGGTAATATGTTCTCGGTGACACCATCTTATTTAATCTTATCTACCAGATCATCAGCATATGTAACTACATGAGTTTCCACCATTTCTACTCTATTTTTTATATGTTAGAGTACCTAGCGGTAATATGTTCTCGGTGACACCATCTTATTTAATCTTATCTACCAGATCATCAGCATATGTAACTACATGAGTTTCCACAATTTCTACTCTATTTGTAATGGTTTCTGTATGGATTTTCATTTAAGGTGCGCCCGGATAACCTGACAAGTTTAACATGTTCACTACCAAGTCATAACTTCTCGTAGATTGTAGGTGTCATTTTCTTCTCATCAGGAGGGAGTTTGGCCCCCGATGACCCAATAGAGCCCAAAAATTAATCTATTTCTTTTTTCAAAAATCTATTAAACCAAAATTGCATTGAACAGGTATGCCAGTCAGTCAGAGTAATTTAGATGGATTATAATATTACACTTGTTGGTCCAACCAAGCGAGAAATGTTGTTTTTCCTTTGGCTCAATGATTTCTACTAATGATAAGTATTTTGCTTCCCTCATGTCCCATGATTTAATCTTTAATGTTAAGATACGCAAAATGTTAATTTGATGGGATATCTAGTTGATGTCTATTCACAGTCTATAACCACTATCTTATTGAAAATCAATCAATTGAAGATACTTCCGCTTTGATAGAAATAATTTATTTTATAACCACAAATAAATACATTCTTCAGATTTGGTTTTCATAGTTTGATTTGGTATCTTGTTAATATTTTAATAAAGGTTTAAAGGAAAAAACGTACAAGGAGATTGCTATTTTTACGAATAAAGCAATAAGTAACGGGTAAATCAGAACAAAATCAAATCTTCTGTACTTGATGTCTCTTTGGTAGGTCTGGTATAGAGTTTGGCTCTTTAGGTGAACACAGTTCTGGGTGGTTGCTTGTTCTCTATTGTTTTGTCGGATGGAAATATACAATGAGATGGTGTTTTTTCTACAATTACGTGGTATGATCGTTGGCTAATTTAGAAAAGTGAAAATAAGGAAAATTATATACGTTAGTTTTTCTGAAAGATGGAAAGAATTCATTTTATTAGAATCAAAGTTATATTTGGCTAAATTCAAATTGGTGGATTAAACTTGTTAGCCACTATTCATTTGGTGCGCTAACATTTCTTCAGGTGTTCTTTCGTGCATCTGGTTGCACTTTCGTGCATCTGGTTGCACTTTCGTGCATCTGGTTGCACTAATTTTGTTTGTAAATGAAATCTCTTGTATAGGGTGCGCCAGGAAAAATCTGATCATTTTAAATACAAATGCAATTTTTGAGATATTAGAACAAAAATGTTTGTTTTATTTGAAAGAAAAGCTTAGGAATTCATTCTGAAGGAGGGGCGTAGCGATGGTGGAAACTGTGGGGGGGGGGGTAATGTGTATGAAAATGCCGACTCACCACTGCGATTTTCCGACTGCATAAATTCCATATATAGGAATGAAATTAGTAAAATTTTTGTGAGTATGAATTAATTAGTAAAATTTTTGTGAGTTTGAATTGTGAAATTGAGGGTCTCCCCCCCTCGGAGATGAGATCAAAATGAACTAATGATGAAAGATGATTGAGTCCATCATCTTGTAACAACGTACCTACTATTTAAATTTAAATAGGTCCCATTCTATGGTATTTTTTAGATTTTTTTCTTATGAATTTTCTCCTTAGAAAATTTGGACATATTTTAGCCTAAAAAAAGTTTGGCGGGAGACAACGATCATACCACGTTGAATACATCAGTTCCCGTCAGATCACTGAAGTTAAGCAACGTCGGGTGTGGTAAGTACTTGGATAGGTGACCGCTTGGGAACACCAGGAAGATATTTGCAAATCGCCAAGGACTCTATTGTATTGCATGTCGCACAGCTTCGACGTTTTCTTGTGTTTTAGTTCAATAGTTTTGCTCTGTCTAAAGGTTTCATTTTCAATGGAGAACCAGTCCCTCTGAAATTTCAGACTCATTGCAGAATGGTATTGTTAGGAACACTCTCAAGTGATTTAGTGGCCACTTCCTCCGAGTAATGGCCACTAAATCACTACTTTTGAAAACTGTCTCTGCAACAAATGCACGATGCTCAGGAGTCCACGACCTCATTGTAACTAAACCCCCATATGTTGGGAATAAAATGAGACCAACAATCTACGACAAGTTATGACTTGGTAGTGAACATGTTAAACTTGTCCATATGTTGGGAATAAAATGAGACCAACAATCTACGACAAGTTATGACTTGGTAGTGAACATGTTAAACTTGTTAAACTGTGGAAACTCGTGTAGTTACATATGGACTCCTTATTCGTTCACTTGCGCTAAAGTTGCACCGTCTCCTCAACGCATTGGTTAAATTAACCAAGTTTCCTGACTTTCCATTCTATTCGTTATGCTGGCCCCTATTCGTTCACTTGCGCTAAAGTTGCACCGTCTCCTCAACGCATTGGTTAAATTAACCAAGTTTCCTGACTTTCCATTCTATTCGTTATGCTGACCCCCTCAAATTCCCATAAAAGACCTATAATTCAAGGCCAATAATCCCAGATTCCATCGAGGGGAACTATTTTTGTAATGTTATTTATTCCGATGTTCCTTCTGACAACATTATAATCCAGTTGGCGATGTAGCAACATTTGTCCCGAATAGCACAACTAAGATTTGATGGAAAAAGGAAAAGTCAACGAAACGAAACACACATTCTCATGAAACCAAAAAACTTTCGTATGCGCTTAAAAATCTATTCTATTAATACGCCTTCATTATTTCAATTAAAATTACAGTTTTAAAGATTAAGGATACCCATCTCTCATGATCAGCCTTGATCTTCTTAAATAGGCTTCCTGAAAAACTGATCGTTCTAGTTCTAGAGATAGGTAGATTCAAAGATAGAATTTATTTATGATTCTTGTAATCCTGGTAATCCTGTGATGTTTCGTTTCATACAATTTCAACTGGCTATCTACTACACGGTCGTCCTTTGAAATCACCTACGGACGACAATAAGCTCACGCTTTTATGAGCGACTGATCCCAATGAATGTTAATGCAACCTCACCCACTATTAGCGTTATGTTTTACACCTTTTTTTTTTTTTTTAACTACTCATTCAACGACTCGCAAGACGAGACAATTACAGAATGAAATTTTTTACACATCTAATTATAAATATAGGGGGAAAATTAATCCTCTGTATTAAAGAGGATTGCAATTGTTTAACGAAACGTTGTTGAACTTTTTCAATTTGTTTAATTTGCTTTTTTTTTTCTTTTTTTTCGGGGACCAAATTACAGAAGCATATTCCATTTTTGAACGGACATGGGTGGAATAGAGTGAGATGAATGTTTGGATATTTTTGAATTTTGAACTTACAGTGGACAGTACCTAAGGAGGAATTTAGCTCACTAATATTCCATTTGCTTACATTCATTTGAATCAGTCCTCCTAGTAACGTGCAGTCGCTCGTAGTCGCATCCAAAGGATGACCTTTGCACATTTTGCAACGTGCATTATCTAGATAGGGTACTCTTTTAGCCAAGAAGAGTTAACACGGGACATCTTCTAGGGAAACAACAGATTTTGCAAAGTGATATATACGCTTCAAGATAATAATAATGAACTTAATTTACTGCCTTACTAAGTCCTTTAAGAGTCTTGTTCTGTCAGCAGTAAACTCTAATACATAGCATGAATTTGTGTTCAAAATCTCATATAAAGCATAATACATCATGCTCCGGTTGGGTTTCGAACTTGCAACTCTTGGAATACCAGACAGACACTGTGACCAGTGTGACCACTTACCTACCGGGGCTGGATATTATTATATCTATTTTTGTCTGTTTGACTTGTAACTGATATTTTATTTTATGAGAAAATGTTTTTATAACTTTTTTTGATACTTTTATTGAGTTTGAACCAGAAGCGGATACAGATCCCCCCAGTTGATGGGGGGGGGGATCGATGCTCCTTATAATTTCTAAAGACATAAAAGACAGAAGTATTCATAACAATGCCGGGAATCATGGCTAGAATTTCATTTTAGTATGGTTTATATTGTATACTGTCTTGCACATTGCTATCTCAAAAATAATTATGTGGAACTCATAAAAACTACTATAAATAGTATAAATTAATACCGTTTACATTTTACAGTGTTCAAAATTTTCTTGCCTATGAAGATGAATTTTTTATATTTAATTTAATCTATTTAACATCTATATGTGTTATTCGAGACGGGGGTTTACCCTCCAGAGGCTGGAAACTTTCAAACCAGCTGCCCAGATTGATCTCACCCAGACTGGGTTGGGCCGAAAAAATAGCCAGCATGACGAGCGCGAGAACCTACGTGGACACCCACATGGTACAACCTCGCTGGACGTTGCTTAAATTCAGTTATCTAACGGGAACCATTGTATTTGTTTTTCCTTGCATATATACGAAGATGTGTACTATATGCGCATCATAACATTACAAGGTATCAGATGCGGCTGAATCCATCTTGGGGCCCACCGTAAAACATCATTGGGGAGGCAACAATTATTTTCCCAGAGATAACCTCTGGAAAAAATTTAGGGTGGGGACTGCTTACATAAAACTGGGTGTAAGATATTAATTTGTGTTTCTGTTTTTCCTGTTGGACCGGCTGGGGCATCCTAACAGTCTTTTTAACTGAGTCTATAATTCACAAAAATTATTGAATTTTTACTTTTTATATTTTGAACGTAAACTGTGGTTGAGGACAAACAAAACGTTATAAAGGCCAAAAATTTGCATCGAATTTTAATTTGCCATCGAAAAATCCTTAAATGTTACAGGTCACTAATACTTTTTCATCCCCATGAATTAGAGATATAAGAGGACATGGAAGTGGCCGTGGTTATCAGCATCTAGTTTGGCGTCCTGAGAGTACTCAACCCTTCCAGGGTTGCTGCCCTTGCACGAATTTGGCACACAATCGCTTCGGGCTATTCATGTTGAACGGATTCGAACTCTAGGGAGTGATGTGCATTTATTTAGGCTACAAACGTTCTTAGCTTGGCGGTCATTTGTGTCTATTTAAATAAATCGAGTAAACACATACATTTTAAAATGTAAAATCTGTAAACTCAACAACTATGTTTTTATTTGGGCTCGAGATTTTTTTCAATTCATTTATTTAGTGGAGAAGAAAAAAAAAAAAACTTCAAATTATTAAAAATAAGTGTACCCAAAAACTGCCGATGTTAACATGCGAGTTTATTATAAAAAAATATAATATCATTCTTTAATGATATTATTATATTTTTAGCATAGCATTTAATATTATTATATTTTTAGCATAGCAGTCATCACCGAGGGGGAGCAAGTCAGCTTTATTAGTGACAGTCCTAAGTCCAGCATTTAAAAATTTTGCTTCAGACTAATGATGAAAGTTCATCCACAACATGCGAATTTATACGCAGTTCTTATGGATTCTGTGAAAAGCAAGCGGGGAATACCGTGCCAGGAAAAGGTACAGCTTAAAAGTGTATGTAGCTAAAAGAAGGCTGTGGCATGGTAGAATTAAGAAAAAAAAAAAAAAATCGACTCCCAATAGAATTGGGAAAGGGTCAAGTTAAAGAAGAAGAATACAATATCATTTCACCCAAAATCTTTAGGAATTAATTCATCCTGCACCCTATTTATGTTTTCAGCCTCGTGAGGGCAATGAGTAGCTATGGACATAAATGGGCATAGTGACCCTGTGTCAGCCTTGTAGGTAAAATAGAAAAATTAGATTAAGAAGCGCAGGTAGCTCGCCGCCAACCCCGCACGAGACCGGCGCACGCCGCAATACGGTTGCCCGCACACGATGCACGCGCGAGACTCGCACGGCTGAACCTCGACGAAGCGGCGGCGAAGTCGATACACTGTCGCCTATTTAGCAGGAAAGAGTCTTGTTCGTTATTGGAATTAACCAGACAAATCGCTCCACCAACTAAGAACGGCCATGCACCACCACCCACCGAATCAAGAAAGAGCTCTCAATCTGTCAATCCCTCCGGTGTCCGGGCCTGGTGAGGTTCAAACAAATTGTTATAAAATTAAAACAAATTGTTATAAAATTAGGTAACGAGATGTAAATCAAGGATATTATTTTTGTACTGGCGGAACATCTTTGTTTCAAATTTTAGCTTTCTTGCTAATCCCGAATTGTGCTTCTCAATTTTGAATTTTTGATGATACCTATCCTCTATCCTACTGAGAAAAATGCACCTATTTATTTAGAAAATGAACATTTTACTCATGAATATTATTTTTGTACTGCGGAACACATTTGGTTCAAATTTCAGTTTTCTATTTTGAACTTTTGTTCGTACATACCCTAGAGTGAAAATGGCTCCTATTTACTTAGAAAATAAATATTTTCGACAAGGATGATATTTTTGTACTGCGGAACATCTTTTTTTCAAATTTCATCTTTCTACCTTATCCCGAAATGTACGTCTCAATTTTTAACTCTTGTTCGTACCTAACCTAGAGTGAAAACGGCCTGATTCACTTAGAAATTCGATTTATTCAAGGAGGTTATTTTTGAACTGCCGAACATCTTTGTTTCCAATTTTAGCTTCCTAGCTGATCCCAATGTGCTATTTCTCAATTATGGATTTTTATCGGTTCCTACCTCTAGGTTGGACACGGCTGCTATCGGGAAAAGTACATAAAGCTATTGGCCCTTTAAATTAGTGAGGTCTATAGTTCACTAAACCACAATGGAACATAAAGCTGTTGGCCATTTAAATGAATGAGGTCTATAGTTCACTGAACCACTGGTAGTATATAAAAATGTTGGCCATTTAAATTAATGAGGTCTATAGTTCACAAAGCCACTAGTAGTACATAAAGCTGTTGTCCATTTAAATGACTGAGGTCTACAGTTCACTGAACCACTAGTAGTACATAAAGCTGTTCGCCATTTAAATGAATGAGGTCTATAGTTCACTAAACCACTAGTAGTACATAAAGCTGTTGGACATTTAAATGAATGACGTCTATAGTTCACTAAACCACTAATAGTATATTCAGCTGTTGGCACTTTAAATGAATGAGGTCTATAGTTCGAGGGGTCTGTGTTAATTTTGTGTTACACGTTTTTCTTTATTTACGTGAATTTTGTCAGCTTTTGTTTATGAAATTCGGTCTTTCAGTTGAGAACCTTTTTATAATTTCAAGTAGGTCTCAAAAACAATTTTTATAGAGAATGGTGTGTTAGAACCTAACCCAATACTACTCCCAACACGTTCTACCCAACAAAAACAAAATGAGACACGCCATTTTTACCAATTTTTGCACCGAATCAATCATTTTCAATTATTGATTTTAAATCAATAACCAAAACCCACCTTCCTTTCTCTTGCCTTCCTTTTTTTTATCGAACTGTCCCCTTTATCCATCTTTCTTGGGAGTATCCGTCTTCCTTGGCATTCCTCACTTTTTTTTTTTCTTTTTTAATTTGGCTTAACGTCTCTTTAACATCTATTGGTCATTCAAGACGGGGTTTAACCATCCATTCGCTGGAAACTTGCAAACCAGCTACCCACATTGACCTCAACCAGCCTCGGTTGGGCCGGAAAAATGAGCCAACGATACGTGGTGTTCCCAAGCGGTCACCCATCCAAGTACTGACCACGCCCGACTTACCATAACTTCAGTGATCTGATGGGAACTGGTGTATTCAATGTGGTATGATCATTGGCTCTCATCACTCTCTTACAATAAATTTTTTAAAAAAAATTTACACGATCTAAAATTTTTTAACAAAATTTGGTTTTCGCTTCCCCCATTCCCCAAACTGGCCCCATAAGCAAATAAGTCTTCTTTACCTAGACTAGGAATAGATTGGGTTTCTGATCCCTCAACACTAGTGTTTACACTTATACAGTTATGAGGTAAAGAAAATACTATATCTTCACTTGACTATAAAATTATTAAGATGTTAATTAGAGCTGACTAGTTTCGTACTCTCCTGAGCACATCATCAGAGCTTGAAGTGAGTTTGTAGACTTATACAGTTTGTATAAACTACATTGATTCCCTATTTCTTTTTT
>CM022885.1:35402558-35420801 GCA_012654025.1 Pachypsylla venusta | reverse complement strand
GCTACGGTTACAAAATTCAACAACAATTTCGAGATCAAGGAATTAAATCTTCTCAATTTTAGATTTTTGATGGAACCGACCCCCATAGTGAACACGGCTCCTATTTAAAAAATTCAATATTTTACTCAAAAATATTATTTTTTGCACTACGGAACACCTTCGTATAAAATTTCAGCTTTCTTGCTTATCCCGAAGTGATATTTCTTAACTATGGGTTTTTGGTGGAACCGATCCCCAGAGTGAGCGCCGCTCCTAGTTAGAAAATTCACTATTTTATTCAATCATATAACTTTTTGTACTTGGGAACACCTTTGTATCAAATTTCAGCTTTCTCGCTCATCCCGAAGTGGTACTTCTCAATTCCGATTTTTTTAATTTGAAAACCGTCCACAAATCGAGGTTAAATCGGAAATTTTCAAATTTTATATTTTTTATGGGGTCCTTATATAGTATTTTGGGGGGGTCTATTCTCGGTAATTTTTCATTATCTCTTTTAGTTTGCCCATAAAAGAACTGCAAAAGGACCCGTTAAATAGCGTCATTTTTGGCGGTAACTTTCTTCCACTTAAACTTTTTCCTTTCTTATTACGCACCTACATACTCAAAGGGACCTGTATGCCAAATTTCAAGTCTCTACGTTTAGCCATCGTGGAGCTACGTTGATTATCATTCAGTACGTCAGTATACCAACTGGGCTTTGCGTTTTATAAGTATAGATTTATTTCATAGATGCTGTAACTCATTTTCTTTTGTTTCACAATTACTTATTTGCATTATTTTGGTGTCCATTTCAACTACGAGGGTTCGTAAATTAAAGTCTTCGACGAGCTACCGTTGTGACAGAGCTAGGTTAAATCTGACAATATCGTGTTCTTTAATTCCTCCACCACTATTCTGGCCTGTCCTCGACGATTAGTCTAGCAATCGTTAACGATTGAAGGGAAAATTGACACTCCCGCCAAATGTGAATTGCGTTCATTGATGAGATCTCTGTGTTTTAAGGGTTTAAATCACCTGTATAAATATAAAGTGCGCAGGGATGAAGATAGTGTGGGATGAGGTGATTTTCACCTCCTATCTTTAACAGATAGGTTGGACTTGCAGTTGAAGCTGTCATATTCCTATTTGATGATTATTGAATTCTTCTAATAACTCTTGTAAAATAAAAAAAAAATCCCGTTATGTTTTGACATTCCCAACGAGAATTGATAATTTATGTATCTTAATTTAAATGTGATACAAGATTTCTTATCTAATTAAGTCCATTTAATACTCGTAGTTCATTGAAACTGCTTTGGCACATAACTATCTTCAAATTAGATCCTCAGCATATTTTTGCACATTTTGCATTCTCAATTTATTAGAAGACCCCAGCAGTAGCGGATACAGGGAGGGGGCGATGACCCCTCCCCCACCTGAAGAAATCGAACATTCTTAAAACTGGTGTTTATAAATACTACTGAATTACATGTCGACTATACACTCAACTGGAGACCTGTATCTGCGCCCAGAAACCAGTGTCGGTGCAAGTCGTATTGCCTTCTCCCTCCACCACAAACTTTCACTCTAGGGCCCTTAAAATAGAGATCCTCTCCAGAATGTCGGTGCAAGTCGTCTTGCCCTCTCCCTCCACCACAAACTTTCACTCTAGGCCCTTAAAATAGAGATCCTCTCCAGGATGTCGGTGCAAGTCGTCTTGCCCTCTCTTTCCACCACAAACTTTCACTCTAGGGCCCTTAAAATAGAGATCCTCTCCAGAATGTCGGTGCAATTCGTCTTGCCCTCTCTTTCCACCACAAACTTTCACTCTAGGGCCCTTAAAATAGAGATCCTCTCCAGAATGTCGGTGCAAGTCGTCTTGCCCTCTCTTTCCACCACAAACTTTCACTCTGGGGCCCTTAAAATAGAGATCCTCTCCAGGATGTTTGTGCAAGTCGTCTTGCCCTCTCTTTCCACCACAAACTTTCACTCTAGGGCCCTTAAAATAGAGATCCTCTACAGAAAACTTTTAGGTGGAAAAAAATTGGAGGAAGGTTGATTTCCTAACTAGGTACCCACCATACTTGAGTGACCAAGATGGCAAAAAGGCCCCGAAAACTATGTAAACCGGCCGGGCACCCTCGGTATAACCAAACATAACACTATAGCCCGTAGATTTTAAAGATATACATAGAGTAGAAGGCTCTGAAAACACTTTATTTAGGTCCATTAGGGAAATCCTAGATGTTCCTGAGGGAAACCCTAGACCATGGCCATGTACTCCATATCTCAAATTCATTAAAATAAAATTTCATGGTTTGGCTGGGTTTGAACCCACGTCCTACTGTTTACCAGTGAGAACGTCTTACCACTGCACCACTATAGACACTATACATATAGTTGACTTTTATGATGTTGATTTCAAAATAAATGCAAGTAGGAAATATTATTAGGAATGTTTTTAGTCATTATGAAAAAAACTCTGTCAACCTGTGTTTATTATTTTTCTGGCAAACAAAAAAAAAATGGGAGTGGGGGTTCTCTTGACGATTCCAAATCTGGGGCGTAATTAGTCACTAAATTTGACATACCTACCAAATTTGAAGTCTCTGGTTCTTACCATTCTCTTTTTAGACAGGATTAATGAAAACCGCTTTAAAGCGGTAAAAACCGCCAAGTATATTTGATTGAACCCAAAAGTTTCGGAGCTAGCTGAGACCCCAAATATGACATACATACAAAACTTCAAATCTCTAGCTCTTACCATTCTCCTTTTAGACAGCAATACTGAAAACCAAGGGTGTATTCGATTGCACCCAAAACGGGGCACAATTAGAGCCCATATGGGACCTATATAGCAAATTTCATCCAAATCGGTGAACGCTGAGTGGCAAAAATGCCCATCACGGCGTACGGCGTACTGCGGACGGCGGAAAAACGGATTTTTTTTATTCGATTTTTGGATTCTACGTACCTTGAAACGTATAATATCAAATTTTGAGGGGGTAATTTTTTTTCCGTGACGATTTCAAAGGTTCATTATTGAAAATAATAATAATAAACCAATACAATTTTCATAATCATTAAAAAACGGATTTAACGAACTTCAATACCTACTGAATGCGGCCCATGTTGATGTAACCAAACATTGGCTCTTTCTTCTTCCTCTTCTTTAACTTCACCTTTTCCCAATTCTGTTTGTGGTCGGCTTTGCCCCCCTTTATTCTACCATGCTACAACCTTCTGTTCGGTGCTTACCCTCTTTAAATATAGCCTTTCCTGGCACGGTAACCCTCTCTTGCTTCTGGCAGTAAAATCAATGAGAAAAGATCAAAATTCAAAGAAAAGCGCTGTTCTGGCGTAGACAGTATGTGTTTCAAAAGTAAAGTAAGGCAGGCACCCGGGTACTTACTTCGGTCCTACTAGGGTGTCAGAATTTCGGTCCCATGAAGGTTAATATTGGCCCTTTGATTCTTTCAAAATTCATCGCTTGTAAGTATCCAAGAGCATTTTATTGGGGCGAGCGAAGCGAGTCCCTCTTACCCACAGCTTCGGGCTTTCAATTATACACTACTCCTCCGAAACTACTTCGTCGATTGACACGATTTTTTTGTTTACATATTCTATACAACCTTATGGTTGCATAGATTGAGTTTCATAAAGCTATCTTAAAAACTTTTTAAGTAGTGTTAAAAAACAGTTTAGGCCTATACACAATGCATATCCCTCATTCTTCAGTCCTGCTCATTACCTCTCCACCCCTCTGCCATCGCCCTACCTATTACATTTCTCATACTGACAATAATACATTGATCATTGGATTTCATAATGATATATTTGACGAAAATTGTCAAGCACAGCTTACAATTTGATTTACATTCAATTTGTATTTCCAAGAATTTTAAAAGGTTTAAATCCTTTGAAATTTTATAGGAAAAGAGAGTATTCACATCAGATTAGAATTATAAACGTTCAGTCTATACTCCAGGAAACGTAAAAGATTTTAAAGGGTTTCTACATACATAATTAGCCCTACAATCATAATTTTAAGCGTCAGTTTGAGCTTAGTCGTCGAGCAAGCAACATCGCCTCAGCTCATCTTACTATCTTTTACAGAGCGTAATATATTTTAAACTGCCCTCTATTACAAAAAAAAAAAAAAAAAAAAAAAAATATCTTCAAAGTAAAGCACCGCTCGCCCCTTTTTGTCCGCAAACACGGACACACCTAGTAATACAACACTGATAAACAAATACTAAGGAGTTAAATGTTTGGGAATTTTATAAAATCTACAACGTCAACAAGTGAGACTAATAGATAATCGCCCTGATCTAAATTCATGCCACAATCCTATTACATATTATCAAAACGAAATCATGACAACTTTCTTTTACTAGTGAATCACCACCCAAAAGATATTTCTAAAGAGTATTTTGTATGATAGGTAGGTAGAGATAGAAAGAAAAAAAAACACGAGTGTATTGAAAAAGAAATGCCATGTTTGTGGATTACAAAACATATTATGACAACTTGATCCTCACCATCATGAAACAAATGAAGTTATCAGTTAACACCACAAATACGCGGGAACAAAATAGGTAACTACAACTCCAATAAAAAATTGTGTTATTATTGAAAGTCCCCTGTGGATAGGGGGACTTGAAAAGAATACTTCTAACGCACCCAAGTCCATGCCAGTCGTGAAAGGCGGTTAATGAAAGGGTCGGAAACGATATTCTTTCCATTACTCATGCAGAAAACAAGGAGAAATTACAAACCAGCCCCATGGCTGCTAACCTATGATGATGAATTGTTGAAATGGGGTGAATTGAGAAAAAAAATGAAGAAAGTCCAAGATTCTCCTTAACTCCCTATATCACGCAGGACAGAATGTTGCTGTCGTACTTGATTATTCGTTAGTAATTTTTTATTAAATACAGTCAATATGTCAATATTCCATGAAAGGGTTATTGATATTGAAATACGTCTAATGACGTTCACATTCACCCCAAGATTTTCTTTTCGGGGGTTGGGGGAGCGTCCGAAGATAGCCAAGCCAGGACTAACACCTGAAAATGATTATCATGGAAGGTGATGTTTTTTTTTGTTGATGTTGTTAATGTTATAGTTGTTGTTTTCGTTGTTGTTGTTGTTGCTGTTTTCATTAAAAAAAAAAAGCATTGAAATTTCGGGGGGAGGGGGGTCTGGACGCCCCGGAACCCCCCTGGTTACGGCCTTGCACAGAATTAAGTCATTTAGTTGACAGGTTGTGCCCAGTAGCATTTTGCTGTATGTGACATGCACTGAATGAATATTTATAGAAAAAAATATAATTCCAGAATTGTATTATTTTAGTTTGCTAATAGATTTTCATGTTTTGGTTGAATAAATTGATAGAACAGTTAATCATTATCCTTCAGTGTACAAAATTTCAATTTAATATAACGAAAATTGAACACCGTATATTGATCAACATATGAAGCTGCCGAATGCGGGGCCACTTTTGCTTTCCTTAATATCAAGGGCCCTTGTAATGGGGTATTAACGGACGTCCAATATTTACTCTTCCTACACGTTCTTTCAACGGACGTCTAAAAATCGTGATGTGTTAAAAAAAATATGGGTGTACTTATGTACGCACGTGAGTAGTTATACTTCTTTGGCATCTTTAAAAAATAGTTTTTAATTGCATGTGAATAAATAATTAAAATAAAAGATATTTTAAAAATAAATTTAATAATATTTCAAAAAACTTAATACCCCACCCGGGAGTGAACTCAGAACCAACTATTAAACAGGGGTCTTGCCACTGAGCCACAATGTTCTATAGAAATGGAATGAGAAAATATTTGGTTGGAGGGGTCTGTGTTAATTTTGTGTTACACTGATGCGGTGTTAAATTTGTGTTACAGATGCGCGCGCATCTTAAAATTTCACTCTCATCATTTTTCCATAATGTGCCTAAAGAAGGATTATTTTAGTTTTAAAATTTTAGATTATTTTAATGCTACTGCCTACTTCAAAAATTGTGAAAACAGTTTCAATATGATATAGTATCCTATCGTATAACATTGTCATTTTGATTTGTTTGTGTTTGGCTAGACACACTACCTCTCAGTCCCCAATTAGACACTCAAGCTATTAGTCGCATTAGGATCTGGGTTAGTGTCATAGATACCTATTCCATACACCACCTACGTTCAAATTATTATAATGCAAAACACTTTCTTTTTTTCCATACCCGCATTCTTATGCGAGTAATGTATTTGTTGTCTCTATCAATTATCCAGATATTTATAATACTATAATCCTCATTGTCGTCAATATTTTATTTATATATCTTAACCCTAGGTTTGCCAACCTCTATTCAATTACGTGCATTGCCAAGGGGGGGGGGGGTAACAAGTACCCGCAAACAATATAAAGGAAAAAATGATTTTTTTTTTTATTACAATGAGTCACTATTACTTTATTTAAAACCAAAAAAATATAAACTAAATCAATTATTATCTTACATAAAAATAAAATTAAATCCCAGAAATAAAATAATGTAAATGAAAATAAAAAAAAAAAATCGCTAGACCCTAGGAAATCTATTCTGAACCAGAACTTTGTCCTTTCTGACATCCCACACAGACAAATGTCTTTTGACAGTGTTTACACACACTTATTTCTTGCAGGTGGTACAGATAATGGTAGCTCTAGACAATTTATGGTAGCTAATAATGGTAGCTTTAGACAATCAATGTATTGGTCCATGTTTTGCCAAGGGGGGTGGAAAATATTGTTTGTGACAACTATTAAAGGTCTCATTAAAATAAGTATCATAATTTGATTACTACAAGCTTTTTGCTAAAACGCGGGTAATTTGTGACCCCCTTGACAATCCTAGGGTTAAGGTAGATATTGACTAGGGTATATCTATAGTTGTCATAAATCCAGCTTTCCAGCAGCAGTTTCATGTTCTCTCCTGAAGTACTCGTAATGTTTTTTGTTTTTTTTTTTAATTTGGCTTAACGTCTCTTTAACATCTATTGGTGATCAAGACGGGGGTTTTACCCTCATTTCGCTGGAAACATGCAAACCGGCTGCCCACATTGACCTCACCCAGTCTGGGTTGGGCCGGAAAAATAGCCAGCATCATCACTAGGCCCTGAACCCACGTGAAGAGTGAACACACATATGGTACAACCTCTCAGGACTTTGCTTAACTTCAGTGATCATCAAAAATCGAAATTCTTGTTCCAATGATGATATTTTCTGGGATTCCTAAAGATGCCGCAAATTTCTTATTTCTTAGATTGTTGATTCATCAGTGCTTAGTTTTGTAATAAATTTGTCATCATCATCATCATTAAGTAGCGCCGAAACTCGAAATTAAGAGAACGAAAAAAAAATCAAATTTCTTCGGCAGAACAATCAAATTAAAATATTGAAGTATTAGGCGTACCGCCCAAAACCGGTCTCTAGCGAAGCATGAATTGAAAAAATAAAGCCAACGATACGTGGTGTTCCCAAGCGGTCACCCATCCAAGTACTGACCACGCCCGACGTTGCTTAACTTCAGTGATCGGACGAGAACTGGTGTATTCAACGTGGTATGATCGTTGGCGATAAGCAAGCAGAAAATAAGTTTATTTCCATAAAAGGTTTTTAGACAAACTAAGAGATGGCGCTGTTACTCTTGAATACATAAAACCTTAAACGTGACTTTTTCAATCTACCAAATTTCATAAAAATCGGATTAGGCGTTAGAGAGGTTCGAGAGTTGTCGTTGTACAAAAAGAGCGGCAGACAAACCGATAAATGGAATTTCGTCGTGTTCAAATTAGTCAACATAAACTATTATGTCCATCGAAAAAATAGGAAACATGAAATTGTCCAATCTCCCCTAAGCTCCGATTTATAGACGGTTTTACGACCGAAACCCGAAACTGAGAGAACGAAAAAATAATTCAAATTTGTTCCGCAGAACAATCAAAATAAAATACTGAAGTAAAATATTTATTTCTTCAATTGAGAACCCTGGCGGTATGCCTAAAACCGGTCTGTAGCGAAGCACGAGTTGACAAAGAAAAAAAAAAGCCAACGATACGTGGTGTTCCCAAGCGGTCACCCATCCAAGTACTGACCAAGCCCGACGTTGCTTAACTTCAGTGATCGGACGAGAACTGGTGTATTCAACGTGGTATGATCGTTGGCGATAAGCGAGGAGAAAATAAATTTATTTCCAGAAAAGAGCAAATGTTTTTATATAAACTAAGAGATGGCGCTGTTTCATGAAACGTGATTTTTACTAAATTTCATAAAAATCGGATTAGGCGTTCGGTTCGAGAGCTATCGTTGTACAAAAAGAGCGGTAGACAAACCGACAAATGGAATTTCGTCGTGTTCAATTTGGACCTCACTTCGTTCAGTCAACATAAACTATTATGTCCATCAAAAAAATATGGAACATTAAATTGTCGAATCTCCCCCCAGCTCCGATTTATAAACGGGTTTACCACCGAAACACGAAACTGAGAGAACGAAAAAACAATTCAAATTTGTTCCGCAGAACAATCAAAATAAAATACTGAAGTAGAATATTTATTTCTTCAAATGAGCACCTAGGTATTAGGCGTACCGCCAAAAACCGGCCTGTAGCGAAGCATGAGTTGATAGCAAAAATGAAGCCAACGATACGTGGTGTTCCCAAGCGGTCACCCATCCAAGTACTGACCACGCCCGACGTTGCTTAACTTCAGTGATCGGACGAGAACTGGTGTATTCAACGTGGTATGATCGTTGGCGAAAAGCGACGAGAAAATAAATTTATATACAGAAGAGAGCAAAGGTTTTTAGACAAACTAAGAGATGGCGCTGTTACTCTTGAAACACATAGAACAATATGAAACGTGATGTTGATTTTTTTTTTTTTATTAAAGCGGTCACCATTAAAGGCTTTTATTTAACTTGCTTTGTATGTATGTTTGTGGGTAAATCTTAGAAATTAAATTTAACCCACTTCCCATTGTCCGATTGNTCAGAAGTTCAAATTGTGTTTTCCTGATTTTCATGCTGTTCAGAAGTTCAAATTGTGTTTTCCTGATTTTCATGCTGTTCAGAAGTTCAAATTGTGTTTTCCTGATTTTCATGCTGTTCAGAAGTTCAAATTGTGTTTTCCTGATTTTCATGCTGTTCAGAAGTTCAAATTGTGTTTTCCTGATTTTCATGCTGTTCAGAAGTTCAAATTGTGTTTTCCTGATTTTCATGCTGTTCAGAAGTTCAAATTGTGTTTTCCTGATTTTCATGCTGTTCAGAAGTTCAAATTGTGTTTTCCTGATTTTCATGCTGTTCAGAAGTTCAAATTGTGTTTTCCTGATTTTCATGCTGTTCAGAAGTTCAAATTGTGTTTTCCTGATTTTCATGCTGTTCAGAAGTTCAAATTGTGTTTTCCTGATTTTCATGCTGTTCAGAAGTTCAAATTGTGTTTTCCTGATTTTCATGCTGTTCAGAAGTTCAAATTGTGTTTTCCTGATTTTCATGCTGTTCAGAAGTTCAAATTGTGTTTTCCTGATTTTCATGCTGTTCAGAAGTTCAAATTGTGTTTTCCTGATTTTCATGCTGTTCAGAAGTTCAAATTGTGTTTTCCTGATTTTCATGCTGTTCAGAAGTTCAAATTGTGTTTTCCTGATTTTCATGCTGTTCAGAAGTTCAAATTGTGTTTTCCTGATTTTCATGCTGTTCAGAAGTTCAAATTGTGTTTTCCTGATTTTCATGCTGTTCAGAAGTTCAAATTGTGTTTTCCTGATTTTCATGCTGTTCAGAAGTTCAAATTGTGTTTTCCTGATTTTCATGCTGTTCAGAAGTTCAAATTGTGTTTTCCTGATTTTCATGCTGTTCAGAAGTTCAAATTGTGTTTTCCTGATTTTCATGCTGTTCAGAAGTTCAAATTGTGTTTTCCTGATTTTCATGCTGTTCAGAAGTTCAAATTGTGTTTTCCTGATTTTCATGCTGTTCAGAAGTTCAAATTGTGTTTTCCTGATTTTCATGCTGTTCAGAAGTTCAAATTGTGTTTTCCTGATTTTCATGCTGTTCAGAAGTTCAAATTGTGTTTTCCTGATTTTCATGCTGTTCAGAAGTTCAAATTGTGTTTTCCTGATTTTCATGCTGTTCAGAAGTTCAAATTGTGTTTTCCTGATTTTCATGCTGTTCAGAAGTTCAAATTGTGTTTTCCTGATTTTTATGCTGTTCAGAAGTTCATACTGTGTTTTCCTAATTTTCATACTGTTCAGAAGTTCAAATTGAGTTTTGCTGAACCGTCTGAATACTTCGGTTTTTGGTGATTTTGTCCTTCCATAATATTTTTAGCATTCTGAGATAGGACCTAATTTCAAATGCTTAGATTTTATTTCCTAGAGTGTTGGGTAAGTTCCAGGCTTCATTGTGTAAATTTGTGACTAGAAAAAGTGGGAGGGTATGAATTTCGGAATAGAACTTTCAAGTCGAGTAAACACACAGCTTCTTTTTTTTTTTAAAAAAAAAAAAAAAACTTTTGGAACAAGAATTATTTTTAAATGCACTATTCATTTGATATGAGATTCTTAATATGAATTGATATAATTATATCAATTCATATTACCAGAACAGGTTTATTCGTAAGCTTTCAGATTGATTTTTCAATAATGAACCTTTGAAAAAAACACCGCCGCCCCCTCAATTGGATATTTCTCGTTCTATGTAACGTAGAATTCACAACTCGATTAAAAAATCGCATACAACGGCGCTGACCATTCATTCGATTTTGACGTAGTTTGGTTTGCAGGTATCACTCGGGGCCTAGTTAGTCCTAGAAGCATGGCCTTACCGTTACTGTCAATTGTTTTAAGTGAAGTAATAATACTTCTGATAGTAACATAAAATTTGGTTTAATTAGACGTCTCCGTGGCAGAGTGCTCATCACACACGGCTTGCACCAAGGAGGTTCCTGGACGGGTCGAAAATTTGAAAAAGGTGGGGGTAACTCAGCCTCCTGAGGACAATTGAGGAGCTATGGCAATAGCGTCAAATGGTAGCATTGTAAAGTAAAAAATGTTAACGTGTAGCTTAGTGATATTGGAATGAATGTTGAAAATACCTTGTAATAGCATGATGCCCACAAACATTGTGAAATAATAACACAAAGAAATATACATTTACGAATTGACAGAAAAAAGAAAGCCAACGATACGTGGTGTTCCCAAGCGGTCACCCATCCAAGTACTGACCACGCCCGACGTTGCTTAACTTCAGTGATCGGACGAGAACTGGTGTATTCAACGTGGTATGATCGTTGGCGATAAGCGAGGAGAAAATAAATTTATTTACAGAAGAGAGCAAAGGTTTTTAGACAAAATAGTTTAGGCTTAGTGATATTGGGGTGAATGTTGAAAATACCTTGTAATGCTATGATGCCCACATACACTGTGACATAATAACACAAAGAAATATACATTTAGAAATTTGGTTTAATCATTAAACATTGAAATTTGGTTTAAGCATTTCAATAATTTCTTTATGAATACCATCCAAAACAAACTTGGCGGGACCAAGTTTCTCGGTTTCATGATCCCTTGCAATATGATGAGTTGCACTGCCCAGTGCTCAAGGGAATCAGCTCTTTATTCTTCATCCTCAGACTCATGATCCCTTGTAATATGATGAGTTGCACTGCCCAGTGCTTAAGGGAATCAGCTCTTTATTCTTCATCCTCGGGCTCATGATCCCTTGTAATATGATGAGTTGTACTGCCCAGTGCTCAAGGGAATCAGCTCTTTATTCTTGATCCCCGCACTCATGATCCATGATGAGTTGTACTGCCCAGTGCTCAAGGGAATCAGCTCTTTATTTTTGATCTCAAACATACTCGGTACTCAGCTCCAGATCATAATATCTATAATAATTTATATCTGGTTGCGCGTTGCGCTTGTTCAATCACAGTTCATTTCTCGGCTATTTTCCTCTCTTTATTAGAGATGCTTATTACGGATGATTTTATTTTAATAGAGGTCTTTGCTCTTTCTTACTTCAAATGTTATACAGAGTGCTACAAAATAATATATAGTAGTACTAGCTGCGTTCCCGTGCTTCGCTACGGTTATTCAACAACAATTTCGAGATTGCGAAATTAAAGCTTCTCAATTTTAGATCTTTGGTGGAATCGACTCCGAGAATGAGCATGGCTTCTATCTAGATTCCGGATATGGCGCATGGCTCCATATCCGGAACACCTTAGTATTTAATTTCAGCTTTCTCGCTCATCCCGATGTGGTATTTCTTAATTCAGATTGTTCGTAGGTGAAAACCGGCCATAGATCGGGGAGAAACCTGAAAATTCCAAAAATTATATTTTTTGTGGGGTCCTTATATATTATTTTGGGGGGTCCATTCTCGGTCATTTTTCGTTATCTTCTTGGCGATAACTTAGTTCCACTTGAACTTTTTTCCTTTCTTATTACAAAAAGGAATCTGTGTGCTAAATTTCAAATCTCTAGGATTAGCCATTACGGAGCTATGTTGATTATGAGTGAGTCAGTATACCAACTGGGCTTTGCGTTTTATAAGTATAGATTTCTTGCAGACTCCCTGGCCCTGACCTAGCAGATATTACACTGGCTTACACGCGACAGACCTGGGTTCGAAACTTGGTGTAATCGGATTTAACAACCAAGCACAGTGTTTGGTTGTTAAGGGTGCATTCAGCCTTGTGAGGACAAATGAGTATGGTGTGAGTAGCGACCAGTCACGCCATGACAAGAGCAAAATTATGTATATTCACTGTCATCGTTTAGTAAGTTGTGACAATGCAATATTAAGCGTTAAATAATAACACAATTTCATTTCCTCTTCATTGATATTTCTCCCTAATTTAGACCCCCGCTAAGTTACGAGGTCTGGCTATTAAATAGCGAGACTGGTTATGAAAAAGGGTTTTATTATAAAATCTAGCAGGATACGCCCGCTTCGCTTGGCGCCTTATAGGCATCGCAGTTTATAGTTTCAACTCTTTTTCGCGATAAAAAGTAGCCTATGTCCTTTCATAAAGTTTAGTCTATCTCCATACCAAATTTCATCAAAATCGGCTCAGTAGTTTAAGCGTGAAAGCGTAACATACATACATACAGACAGAGTTACTTTCGCATTTATATATTAGTATATGGATGGATGGAAGTATGGATATAAATTATCCTACATTCGAATGTTCCCCTTCAATATACTCCCCTCTCCTTGCCACAATCCTTTCCATACGTTTTTTCCATGGATCGAAGCAGTGCTGGAAGTCTTCTTTGTTGAGGGCCTTTAGGAGCTCTGCCGTTTTTTGCTTTACCGCTTCCATCGACTGAATTCGGGTCCCTTTCAAAGCAGATTTTATCTTCGGAAACAAAAAAAGTCGCACGGTGCCAAATCTGGCGAGTACGGCGCGTGTTCAAGCACTGGAGTGCGTTTATCAGCCAAATACCGCTTCACAGATAGCGCATTATGGGCAGGTGCGTTGTCCTGGTTCAAACTCCACGAGTTGTTCTTGCACTACTCGGGCCGTTTCTTACAAACTCTTTCTCGCAGTGTTGCCAAAACTGACAAATAGTAAGTCTGGTTGACAGTCTGACCCTCTGGAACCCATTCAGTCATCACGATGCCGTTAGTGTCGAAAAAACAACATTGCCTTGAATTTTGATTTTGGGCGACCTTGGCGCTTGTAATCTTCAGCTCTTTCTCGGCCCTTACTGCAGCGCTTACACCACTCAAAAACACGCGTACGAGATAGAGAATTGTCCCCATAGGCCTCTTGCAACAATTTATAGCACTCAGTCGGAGTTTTTTTCAATTTAACGAGAAATTTGAGATTGATACGTTGCTCCTGTTTTTCGTCACACATGTTTTTCGGCACAAGAAAAAAACACGTTCGTTCAAACCGCTACTGCACAAATACTATAATAGTGACGAAAACGTGTTTTGGTACGTGAATAGAGAAGATTCCAGATTCCCAACGCACTACTCGTTGGGAGGAATTAGGCCCTAAATCAGCCAAATTTTATGAACATATTAAATATCTATTCAAAAAATCATTACAGTAAAAAAAAAAAGAAAACCTTTAGGACACTTGGTAGAACTATCGAATACAAGAAATGAAAATGATTAAAAAACACTTAACTTTATGTTCTACAATATTAATATATTATTCGATACGCGTATTTCGGATTTTACTCCATTATCAAGAATCAACATTATATTCTTAAGGACTAACTTATATATAAAAGATACAAAAAGGAAAATCTGATACCCATCTTATTTAATTAGATGGGTATCAGATTTTCCTTTTTCCTTTTTGTATCTTTTATATATAAGTTAGTCCTTAAGAATATAATGTTCATTCTTGATAATGGAGTAAAATCCGAAATTTTCATTTCTTGTTTATCACAGCGTACGAGAGCCCTTTTTGTGGTACAATAATTTTAATCGTGGTACGAACATTTAATATGTTCACAGAATTTACGGATTTGGGAACCTATTTGTTCAAATTAAAAAAAAAGAACAAAAAACTAGACCTTACTTTGTTTTTTCTATATTGCTCCTGTCATTGTGGAGTGATCATTTTGGGACTCACTTGATCCGAAAACAATTTGAATGAAAAGGGTATCATCAAAACGGAAATTTTCCTGAAAAAGAGGGAAATTTTGATGCGTCTTAAATGCTAACGCAAAGATTGATATTTTATTTAAGTTTTTCGTTTCAGTAAAAAAGAGCTCGCACTGTTGCTTGAAAAGAACACATTTTCAGCGTTATGTATCTGTAATGCGGTGAATTTAGTGTTAAAGATAAGGCCATAAGAGAAAGGCTGACGAATGATGGTTGTATAAAATTAACTCTAATGCGAGCTTAGCATTCATTGGAGCAAATGTGCCCTTATAATTATAAAATACAAAGCCCAGTTGGAATACTAAAGACGTACTGACTGACTCATAATCAACGTAACTCTACGGCTAAACATAGATACGTCGGTACAATTACACAATCCAAACGGTAAGAGATATCGGGAATAGAGAAACCTAACGTACCCAAACCCTTTCCGAAAATATAAATTCCAGTCTACCTTAGGTCGTATCCCAGCAATTGGAGATTTTCCGTTATTTGCGAAGAAAAAAAGACAAACTGAAATAATTAGAATTATTTTGGTTAAATGGAATTTTGCAGCCACTGGAAAAAGTAAAGCTTCACTACTCTAACCCTGTATAATAAACTTCTTTAAGCTAGTGATTCTGTATTTATTATTGATCGGCTTACTATTGTGATTCCTCACTCTAAAAACACTGAACACCAAACGCCAAGTAAAATATTCCTTGACGGAAAGTACTGGTGGTACTCGTACATTTTCTGAGAACGTTTTCTCTCAAATCAATTTGAAAACAAACTTGAAATTTTGAATGTTCCATCCAGGAATGTGTTTTATATAATAACACGTCAAATGACCTTCGAATTTAAATTTTAGGAACTGTCCAGAAGTAACGCATAGATCCCTTCTGTGTCACCCAAGCCATGATGACACAATGTAAATTTTATCAAGAAGAGGATTAAAAATTGTATTATTGAGTATACAATAAAACGTAAATTGGGGTTAGATGTTATTTTTCGACGTCAATAACAAAGGCTCAATGTTGAAAATAATCAAACAAAATATATTCCAATTAAATTGAATGCAAGTTGTCATATTTTTGGCGCAACCACACTTGATTGGTCAATCAGATTTATTTTCAATATAAGAATTGATTATAGTTATATTTCTGTTTTTGGCGTAACCACACTGCCAATCAGATTTATTTTCAGTGTAAGAATTGATTGCAGTTATAGGTATTTCTGTTTTTGGCGTAACCACACTGCTAACATGATTGGTCAATCAGATTTATTTTCAATGTAAGAATTGATATCAGTTATATTTCTGTTGTTCGGCTCAGCAATTAACCCTAGGATTGCCAAGGGGGAGGGGGGTACAAAGTACTCGCGTTTTAGCAAAAAGCTTGTAGTAATCAAATTATGAATCAAATTATTGAAAGCAAACTTTGGGCGCGGGTACTTTATACCCCCCCCCTGGCAATGCATAGTACCAATACATTGATTGTCTAAAGCTACAATTAAAAGCTACCATAAATTGTCTAAATTGTCTAATTATGTATCACTTGCAAGAAATAAGTGTGTGTAAACACTGTCAAAAGACATTTGTCTGTGTGGGATGTCAGGAAGGACAAAGTTATGGTTCAGAATAGATTTCATATGGCCTAGCGATTTTTTTTTTACTTTCATTTACATTATTTTATTCCTGGGATTAAATTTTATTTTTATGTAAGATAATAATTGATATTTTTTTAGTTTTTAATAAAGAAATAGCGACTTATTGTAATAAAAAAAAAATCATTTTTTCCTTTATTTTGTTGGCGGGTACTTTTTACCCGGTACTTTTTACGTAATTGAATAGAGCTTGGCAATCCTAGGGTTAATAGGTATTAGATATGACCAAAAGGTATTATTGCCGCGCCGATACAATCTATTGAACAGTAATTACTGAACCTGTATTATACCTAGTATGATAGATTCATTCAAATATAATTGAATTACTTAAATTATTATTAAACACGATTTATTGTATAGCAACATAACTGACCGAAGATTTTCCGATAAAACTTTTGGTCCCGAAGGCGCCATTTCTTCGCGTGCTCGCAGACGGCCGCATAATGAATTATTTTAATACATAGCTTACATCTTCGCATATATGTAAGAAAATAATTATTTTAATACATAGCTTACATCTTCGCATATATGTAAGAAAATAATTATTTTAATTCATAGCTTACATCTTCGCATATATATAAGAAAAAACAAACTCACATGTTCTTATGAGAGTCTGCAAATTACACGATCTACCCATAAGAAACTGTGTATTTGTTTTTCCTTGCATAGAGTAGGTATATGGTAACATGTGTGCTATACAGTAAGATCAAGCGAGTCGGTAGACGCGCGTACGTCAATATAAGCAAAGCTACCGACTATATTAACACGAAACAGAGTTTGTAGGTATGCAGATCCACTTTTTTCGGCCACTTCTGGACTACTTTTTGAAAATTTTATTTTAACTTGAGAATGTCGTAACTGACGAAAGCGCTCGTGGCTCATCAAATTCATTGTAGTTGATACATACATTTTTTTTCAATTATTTCATAATGACTACAAACATCCTAAATACCATATCTAAACTTAATTCTACGTTTTGTTAAACTCGTTTCCTAGGCACGTTCAAATTCATGAAAAATAATATTTTTTTCATACCAAATTTTGAGAGGAGCCCACAACAAATTCTGCTTGTCGTAGAAAGACGGTTGAGGTGTCATTGGAAATGGCACGAAGTAAAGGCTATACCTTTGCTATAATGAAGACGATAGAGTAAAAAACAAAAGAGATAGTGCATACCACTACCTTGACGGCAATAGATAGCAAAAAAATTTATAAGATAACTAGCTGTTTTCCCGTGCTTCGCCACGGTTACAAAATTTCGAGATCGCGATATTAAATCTTCTCAATTTTAGATTTTTGGTGGAACCGACCCCCAGAGAGATCACGGCTCCTATTTGAAAAATTCAATATTTTACTCAAAGATATTACTTTTTGCACTGCGGAACACCTTCGTATAAAATTCAGCCTTCTCGCTCATCCCGATGTGATATTTCTTAACTATGGGTTTTTGGTGGAACCGACCCCCAGAGTGAGCACCGCTCCCAGTTAGAAAACTCAATATTTTATTCAATGGTTTGACTTTTCGTACTTCGGAATACCTTTGTATTAAATTTCAGCTTTCTCGCTCATCTCGAATTGGTACTTATCAATTGCGATTTTTTGGGGGTGAAACCCGTCCAAAAATCGGGGGAAAACCGGAAATTTTCAAATTTTATATTTTTTATGAGGTCCTTATATACTATTTTGGGGGGTCTATTCTCGATCATTTTTCGTTATCTCTTTTAGTTTGCCCAGAAAAGCTGCAAAAAGACCCGCTGAATAATTTTTGGCGGTAACTTGCTCCCACATGAACTTCAATTTTTTTCCTTTCTTATTACGCACCTACATACTAAAACGGACCTGTGTGCCAAATTTCAAGTCTCTACGTTTGGCCATCGTGGAGCTACGTTGATTATCAGTCAGTACGTCAGTCAGTACATCAGTCAGTCAGTATACCAACTGGGCTTTGCGTTTTATAAGTAT
>CM022885.1:35366676-35392090 GCA_012654025.1 Pachypsylla venusta | reverse complement strand
GACATGATTTCTTGTTCAGGACACTCTGAGGATCATTTCGGAATTTGTTTTTTTCGTGTACCTTATGAGGTAATTTTTGGCCCAATTTCGATTTTTGGCGGGTCTGTAGCTTCTAAACGCCCCCGGTCTGGCAACTAAGAAAGCGGGTTTTGACATTACCCCACCGATGCACTTCCAGCCCACGGGTCAAAAATTGTATACCTTATGAGGTAAGATATGGCTAGCCAGCTCCCGAACTATAAAGGGGCTAGATAAAAAAGTATCTTGTTTTGTGATAATTGCCCTAGTGTTTGATTCCTTTTGCCATTATTAGGTACATACTACAAAAATTGCTTTTACAGGGTGATGCTGAAAATAAAGAGTGCAATTATTGAAACCATACCTTGGGTCAAATAAGACTGGGTGAACTCTTAAAATATTGGGCTGAGAAATGAACCGTTAGGGGAGATGGCCACCCAAATTTGGGTAAAATTTTGAAGCAATTTCTTAACTGATTTTCTTAATTCTTGGTTTCGTACCTAGGATAATAATATTTTCAAGTCATTTTTGAAGAATCAGGGAGGCCCTATGGTTACACCGAAGTTGGCGTCTTAAATCATATTTAGATTTCTTTTTTTCTTTCAAATAAAACAAAATCTGTTGTTCCATCTCAAAAATTGCATGTGTAGCATCATTTATAAAATCAGCAGGTTCTTCTGACACACCCTTGATTGCATGTGTAGCATCATTTATAAAATCATCAGGTTCTTCTGGCACACCCTGTATAACACTTGATTGCATGTGTAGCATGATTTATAAAATCATCAGGTTCTTCTAGCACACCCTGTATAGCACTTGATTGCATGTGTAGCATCATTTATAAAATTATCAGGTTCTTTTGACACACCCTGTATAACACTTGATTGCATGTGTAGCATCATTTATAAAATCATCAGGTTCTTCTGGCACACCCTGTAGGTATAACACTTGAAAAGACAAAACAAAAAAAATATAACATCAAATTACATCAAAATCACTTTTCTTTTCAAAACTCAAAACAAGAATGCTGAGAATGTCAACAAACAACAAAATAATAACTCTGCATGAAGCGTTTGAATTTAGCACTGGATTGGATCGAGATTAGTTAATTAAATTAGTGTGCGCAATCTGGTAATTCACAAAAAGGAAGACCTTTTTGTGAACGTTAGTGAACTCCACTTTTGACCCCAGTATACATTCCAAAATGCACTTGTATATGTGTATACGCGATACAAACCACAATTTTCATCCGATTTTGACGAAATTTGGTATACATGTTTAGGACATGAAGGAAATTTGCTGTATAGTTTTTGGTGTATAGTCGTGGGGCCCCCATATTCTGTTTTTAGAAAATGTTTAGGCCGTAGACAGAAATTCCGGGCCGGGGAGAAAAATTTACGGATCTCTCTGTTATTATTTCATCTAAAATCATTTTATGGGCAGTAATAAAAGAAAAAGTACGCAATTCAGGTCGCACTATATTTTAAAATCAGTGTCCTGCACTAGCCATTGTCCCTTATTAGCCCACTATCGCTAAACTTCTGATTTTGTGTGTTTGTAATTTTTCAAACCTTTTAAGTTGATTTTTTTTTTATTATTCAGAATAAAATATGAAAAAAATCATTATGATAATTTTCTCACCGGGCCTCTTAGGAAATCCCGGGCCTGGGGGGGGAATCCCGGGCCATTTCCCCCCTCTCATCGGGCCTGAGTCCTATCGGTCTACTGAGTATTGCACTGGCATTGGGTGACCGGGTTCAATTCCCGGTGGGTTCGGAAAATTTTTAGTGCTTGTGATCTCGGGGTGCACTTAGCCTCTTGAGAACAATTGAGTACCTAGTTTAATATGAGCAGTGACTAGATGCGGCATTAACAGAGTAACATGAGTCTTCATTCAACCAAGCTCTGATGATGTGCTCAGAAGAGCACGGAGCTAGTCAGCTTTAAACAACATCTTTATTATTTTACAGTCATGTGAAGATATAGTATTTATATTATCTACCTCATTATGGTTTTAATTAACATAGTATCCCAATTTAACAAAATTAAAGTAAAAAGATTTGATTTTTAGTAAATTTAAGAGATTATTAGTACTTGAGGCTGTTTAGTAATGGTATTATACTCTCTAAAGTTATGTAGAGGCCGTTGAGTTTACCACAATTTGAAATAATCTTGATCTCATTATTTTCGACAATAGGACTAAACCCTTCTCAAATAACCTAACTTGCACGAATGCTGGCGTTTTGTCTTATTGTAGAGAGACAGAGATAATTTCTTGGTATCTACCTATCTGTATTAAAGCCTTCAGTCCAGACATATCAGAACGGACATCCGGATATCTTTTTCATGCCAAATTTTGAACTCAATGCTAAGTAATAACAATTCCAGTAAACTTATATCATAAAATAGTAGCGTGTGATTGCTTACAACTTAAATGGTAAACGCTATCTCGATTATGTATATTCTGTTTTCATCTTGAAAATATGTCGAGTGGTTTTGTCGAGAATGTTTCCAAATATACAGGAAGCGCCAGAAAAACTTGATGATTTTAAAAATGATGCTGCACATGCAAATTTTGAGATAGAATAACTATTTTTGTTTTTCTTGAAAGAAAAAAAATGGGGATTTATTTTGATGTATGATTTATTGAATATATGAATCATTTGTGGAAGACATTTCCAGATCGGCGAGGACTCTTTTTTATTAAATATTAAGACATTTAGGTGACGGGTCGTGACATTTTGCTGTATGCTTTTGTGTGCGTGTCATGTCGTGAATGAAAATTTTATCAAAAAAAGATTGTGCCTTTATCTGAGCGCACGATAGTGCGCCAGGCCAAGTTCCAGAAAGCACCAGTGTATCTTTACACGAAGCAATTCACCAGGTTTTTCACACCCTCAGATATCCGGTTCTACAGGGGATAGGTCATTGAAATTTTGAACATACATTCCGCAGTATAGTACAATATTACAAAATAAATTTAAAAAGTTAATGTTAACCTGGGCAGGAGATAAGTAATTTCAAAGTTTGCACTTTTGGATACTCACTGACTGACTGACGTACATATTGACTTATTTACTCATCATCATAAGTTTCAGACACTTCCCGTATACTTAGAGCGCTGAAATTTTGGATGAAGTTAGCAATTGACATCCACGTAAAGGGAAAAATCCGAAAATTTGAACTTTTTAACTGTAAGTGCTCTAAAACGGTGTCGCTTTAGGGAAGACAATACAACGTAATGTAATGTAGTTTTAACTGATAAAACACTGAAATCTTGCATAAAGTTAGATATTAACATGCAATTAAGCAGGAAATAATTTATATTCGAACTCTTTTACTATGGGTGCTCCAAAACGGTTCCGCTTTAGGGAAGGAGGTGCACGAAAACTAGTTTAATAGTTGAAACAAGGTTGATATCTTGCATGAAGGAAGATATTTTCATGCAATTAAATGGAAAATAAATATATTCATTCTTTGACTACCAGTGCACCTAAACGGTTCCGCTTCAGGGAAGAAAATGCACAAAATTTAGTTTCAACTGCTAAGACGCTGAAATCTTGCTTGAGGGTAGAGAGAGTTAAATTCAAATGAATCCGCAAATATCAAAATTCAACTCTCAGTGTTATAACTTCAGGGAAGAAGATACACTATAGATATTTCTGTTTTTATTTGCATTGTGGGGCATATTACCTACTTCATTAATATTTTGGTGTTAGATCTTATGGGACATATGGGTCCGGTTTACACAGAAATATTCTAGTTCCCGATATGTTGTGTAATCGAGAAGAAGAAGAAATGAAGAAAAAACGGCTAAATAATCAGTTACATATACTAATTCTTTACAAAAAGTATTGATATCTCACAAAAAATTATCATTGAAAAAAGGCCAAGTTCCACTTACTCAACCAAAAAAAATCTGCCTATGAAAGTAGTGATATCTATTATTGTGGCCAAGTTTATGTCTCAATTCTCTTAAAGTAATACCGACTTTACACTTGGCCAGTTTGTAAAAAGGTAGTATTTTACGAATCCCCTTTTTTCAATGATAATTTTTTGTGAGATCTATATTAATTTGGAAATATATCTTCACGTTTTGATTGATACAAATCTTAATTATCTTTCAGTGCTCAAAATTCAATTCAATATAAGAAAAATTGTATTCGATCAACATTTGAGGCCGTATAGGGGCGCTCGCAGGCAGCCGTATTATTATTGCATAGCACACATTTCGCATATATGCAAGGAAAAACAAATACACATGTTCTTATGGGATTGCTCAGATCGAGCGATGTGCAGACTCTCTTAAGAATCTGTATATTTGTTTTTCGTTGCATATATGTGAAGATAATATGTGCTATGCGATAAGATCATTAAGTATGCGGCTGCCTGCGAATTCCCTAATGCTGCTTCGCAAGCCCCCTTGATGTTATGATGGGGTGGTAAATCTTTGTACTTTTTCGTCATGAACCGGGGTTACATATACTAATTCTTTACAATACGTAAAATTTTTTTTTTGAAATATTTTGCAATGTTTTAAGGTTTGTCTTGGAACTCTTGGAGGCTGTATCTACATAGGGTACGCATGAGTCACCGGGGAAACCAAAATTTTCTTCTATACTAATGCTGTGTTTTATATACTGATATTTTTGAATCCATTTTCCCCTCTCCTCTCAATCAAGAGCGATATATTACTCTACCTTCATTTGTAACGACGTGTGTGGCGTTGAACGTGTTAAACACTACCGTTATGACAATGTCACAACCAGGGGCGGATCCAGGGTAAAATTTTAGGGGGGGNTATAAGCTTTTTGCTAAAACGCGGGTACTTTGTACCCCCCCCCCCTTGGCAATGCTAGGGTTAATCTCTTTTATTCTGTTACAGATGAGGAGCGACGAAAAAATCTTACAATG
Organism: Pachypsylla venusta; assembly: GCA_012654025.1. Taxonomy (NCBI): domain Eukaryota; kingdom Metazoa; phylum Arthropoda; class Insecta; order Hemiptera; family Aphalaridae; genus Pachypsylla; species Pachypsylla venusta. Next base: position 35,387,158 of record CM022885.1, on the reverse strand, counting down.
TTCAAAAATAAACTTTTGTCCAATTAGAAATTTGTATATGGGGTCCCCCAATCCCCCCCTTGGATCCGCCCTTAATCACAACCCTTTGTAAATCTGTGATTGTCTTAATCTCCTTTATTCTGTTACAGATGAGGAGCGACGAAGAAATCTTACAATGTTCAAAAATAATTTTTGTCCAATTAGAAATTTGTATAAAATTTTCAAATCATGTCGCAGTAAAAGCTCATTAGTATTAGTTTTATTTTTAGTAACCAATTCATTTATTGCAAACGCCTTGCCAGCATGGGATTCTCAAATATTAGTAGGTAAGTTGTTCTTTTTTTATATTATTTCATAGGTTACCCTATTATGACATCTTACCTAAATAGTATTCACTTATTTTATTTTTTATTTATTTTTATTATACACCAAATTCACTTATAACGAACATTGTTCTTTATAATAATCTATCTATCTATCTTCTATATAATAATAAATCTCAATGTAACGATAAATGTGTATATGTGTGTATGTATTGTTCAGTCAAAACGGTAAGAGATGTCGAAAAATTGATGAGAATAGACCCCCTCCCCCCAAAATCATAGGCTAAAACCCCAGGAAAAATATTAGAATTTAAAAATGTCGAACCGTTTTCGAGTTACGGCCGATTTTTCGATTTTTGACCGAATTTTGACGGTCATGGTCCGATATCTTAAATTTTGTCGCGACAATATATCAACTCAAAGCGAGAAATTTTTAGGGTGCCTTTTTAATCTTACTTTGGAACATAGTTTGCAAAAAACGGTCCAACCGTTTTCGAGTTATAGCCGTTGTTCCGATTTTTGTAAATGGAATCAAAGAATACTATTAGCTTCATAGAATGCTATTAGCACGGGAACGACCGTGCCTCTAAGGCTAAGGCGCCAAGCTATATACCGTAGCGAAGCACGTGCGAAACCGCTAGTAATTATAAGAAAGGAATGTTTTTGGTGAAGAAAAGATTTTAAATATGTAATTTTCGTCGGATCGACTTTTTCAAAGTTAGATAGAAATCTAGCTAACTTTAAAAAATTGTTCTTTATAAGTGATTTATATCGAATGTAGTGAACTTTGTTCGTTATAGTCGATACATCGCTTATAGTGAACTAATTCGTCCGGTCCCTTGAAGTTCGTTATAACCGTTATATTTCTACTGTAGAATTTAAGTTAAACTGATACCCATTGATATTCTGGTCTGGATAATCACATTTCTATGTGATATGTTGGTATTTATACTGTACCAATATTAATTTGTATTACCTATTTTAAATCATACCGTTATGAAATTGAAAATTAATGGGAAATCATGGTCTACGACCCCAGAAAATTCGGAACTGTAAAAATTTACTTTTTTTAAAAATATATATATATATATATATATATCAAATACGTTTTTTAAAGATTTTTTTTTATATGAAAAGTTTGCAACATTGAATAGGCTCTGAGGAAAGTGTGTTTTTGTGCAATGAAATAGATTTTATTACAAAGAATTTTTCCTAAGCTGTGTTAGACATCTGCTGAGGACAGATGCTGAATCAAGGGCCCCACCCTTGATTCAGGTAAGCGGGGGGGGGCTTTTTTTCAAGACAGTGTCAAGGAATGTTGAATACACCAGTTCCCAAAGCAGCATTGAACGCGGTTTTACATGGTGCTTGATCACCTAATTCGAGCCTTTGTGATGCTGGGTGAGGTAAATGGGAAATTGGTAGCTTAAATTTTCAGAAAATGAAAGGTAAAATCCCCTCCCGAATGATCTTAGCTTTTAAAGAGAATATAAGCCAAAAAAGTACTTCGTATGTTTTGGGTTTGTTTCAGTGAAAATACGTCCAATGGGTTGGGTAATAATATAAGTAGGTAATAAGAATTATTAATTTATTTATGTGTGTTTTAAATAACAAAAATCTCTAATCTTGTATATTCTCATCGTAAAATATTGAATTATTTTTCCCAATTATCCGGTGGCCTAAATTCAATATCTTTGCTTGATTAATTCATATCAATAAGAGTTTGACCTACAATACTAATGTTTGGTCAGAAATCAATAAATAAAAACAAGATAATGATTTCAATGTCTGAGAATATTTTAGATCTCTGAATTATGTTTGATGCGCGTTGAAGATCCAAGTTTACAAACGTTAAAATTTATAAACATAAATTGAAGTTGGAGAATTTAGCATAAAAAAATGTCCTGGGGTTGTATGTGAACCAGAAAATGATCGAAAATCCAAGTTAACAACACCCTTTAAATTTTTTAAATATATTATTATGAATTCTGGTGTCTATCTTAACAACTAAACGTGGTTGCTCAATACTTAAGTCATTCATGGCAACTGTAACAACAACCAACACAGGGGCGGATTCGGGGTAAAATTTTAGGGGGGGGAGGAACTAAATGCATTTATTGGTAATACCTAATGTGTCCAAAAATGTCATAATATTCCAAAAGCAAGGTGAATTTTAAAAGCGAATATAGATTTCCAACTAAATCGGGCCGTGATATAGGTTGTAATGCAGCGAAAAATTTATTGAAAATTAGATATTCATACGATTTGCCTAATGCAAAAACTTTTGGGGGGGACTCCCCCTCCGTTGATCTGCCCCTGAACCAACAGTGGAAAGTATGGTTATTTCAAATGGCAGTTGATTGTTGATGATAAATAATTCCAACAAAATTATAATAATAATAATAAAAAAAAAAAAAAAATGGCACGGGATTGAATTTCTTCCATGTTTATGAAACACCCTATACAAGGAGGTAACTTGACTGCTCTTTGTAATTTTGTTTTTGTTTATCTTATTTCAGGTGCAGGTCGAAATATTCGCCACTTACCATGTGTTAGTCGACGGACTGGTGAAACGGGCTTATGTATGTTTGCTATTTCCTGTGCAAAAGCAAACGGTACTCATTTGGGTACATGTATAGATCGATTCTACTTTGGAAGTTGTTGTAAATTATCAGGAGAGACTGACATAGATATAAGTGAACCATTAAATAATTATATTTACAATACAAACCACATAGACGAGCATGGATCTTCCAGCACTGTCCATTATGAGCAGATGGCATTTAGTACAAACAAACCTTTACATCTATCAACCACATTTCATACATCTTCAAACACTCCAGTTATAAATCCCAGTACATCACCGAAACCAACGAGTTCGAGTAGGTTGCCAATATCAGAATCATCCCATTTTCCAAGTTCAACACATCTACCGGTTACTTCAACAGTACTCACCGTAGCGTCATCGAGTTTGAAACCCGTTTCAACGACGACAAAACCTTATTTATCTTCATTGTCATCAAGACCAGCTGAGAAAGTCACAGTTCCATCAACAACCATGCCTTACTCTCGACCAGCAACACAAAATTCTGTTTCATCTTCTTCTACAACAACGGCTTCTGTCACTAAACCAAAAGACCCAACAAGCAGTCCACCAGAGACAACAACTTTCAAACCAACATCCAAACCTCAAACTGTACATATAAAACCAAAACCACAATCGAAACCAACAAATAAACCCTACAGTACATCATCGAAACCACCACCTGCTGTGACCATTGTGACAAAACCAGAAGTTTCCACTTCAACTAACAGAACACCTATTACTCCCCCGCAGGAACCGTTACATAAACCTACTCATTCTCAGAAACCGTTATCAAGTACGTCTAAACCGCAAAAAGTAACTCACAAACCCTCTAAACCACAACAAAATCTATCTTCCAAACCTTCTTCAGGAACCAAAAAACCTATTCATTCATCAACAACGCAGTACCCTCCCTCATCTACAACCTTTGGTAAACCATCCTCATCATCAAGCTACGTACCCATTCCTGTAACAACAGTTTCGTCAACAAGTCCTTCACGGCCAAGTATTGTAACGCTGTCATCATTTAAACCAACTCAAAGTAATACAATCACAATAAGTCACACGCACAGTGAATCAAGTACGAAACCAACTTATGTGCCATCATCGCCATCATCATATCCTGCGTCCGTCAACATTTCTACCACCGTCTCTCTGGAACAAACCGAAGAGGAAACTAATGTTATTGGTAGTGGTCAAACATATGGAACATCAACTGCACCCTCTCTCGTGACATGGACGACAGTAGATGAAATACCAATCATTCCACCTGATAGGACCAGACCACCAATGTTAGCAACAACTTCTAAGATGCCTTCAACTACAGGTAAATTATAATATTATTAAAGACGGTCGCATCGCTCCGTGATATTAAATTATTTAACTCCGGAAACTGCGACCTAGCAGTAAGGCTCTGTTCAGATAACCGCGCGGGATCAATGAACAAATACATACAAGTTTGTAGAACTAGTACCGCGCGGTTATGCTGACACTATGCACTATTTAGATAGATCTTGAGCCGCGCGGTACGTCGTACCGCGCGTTCATCTGAACATAGCCTAATAAACATACAAAAGGAAGGCTATCGTCGTCGGATCTGTTTTTTAAATGTAGACCCTCCATCCACGTTTGGTGGACAATTGAAAAAGGGCACCTGCTGGCTTTTGCCAATGTACTCTATACTATCTACAGTACTCCGAGAAGAATATAGCAGATTTATATCGTCCTGATGATAATTATCTAAATTATCTGAAATTTTTTTTTTTAAACAATCTTCTTCTTTTTCTCTTGTTCGTCGACGATCTTTTAAAACTAGGAACTCTCTCTTCTCTGTATGATCACAAAATGTCACTGCAAAAGTCATTGATGTATTTTTTTGTGTCAGTTAACTATTTCTTTTATAAATGAAGTCCAAATATTTGTAAATATTACATTGGCTGTGTTCAAGTTCAATGTATTTTACTAGCAACACAACAGTATCTTACATAATTCAAGGTCAAAAGAAACACTATTTACACCTTTCCACAATAGTTCCGATAAATTAATCGGTAGTATACAACTTGCGTCTTCCAGCGAAAGCAGATAATAGAAATACTCGGAGAAGGAAAAAAAAATACTTTTTCTCTAAAGGTTAGACTATCTTTTAAAAAATCATACTCTTGAAAGTGTGACAACACAATGTTAAATACTCATGTCACAAATTTTACAGAGAGTTTACGTATTTTAAAACCCAGCTTACTGAATTCAGGAATTGCACACCTGGTTCAATCAATCTATTATTATAATAGATTGATATGCACTCGGCTAACAGAAGCGGATATAGAGGGGAGGGATAGAACAACCCCCCCCTGACCTGAGGAAATTGAACTTTGAATTACTCAAATATCGTGTTAAGGCTAAGTTCAGATGATCGCACAGAAGGAGCACTCACATGACAACGTATGTACGCGCGACAGTCTGGCATCGAAATATCTACTTGGCTACTTTATTTCGCCTCAAACAAGTTTGTAGAACTAGTACCGCGCGGTCATGTAGACAATATGCACTATTTAGACAGATCTTGTGCCGCGCGGTTCGTGGTACCGTGCGATCATCTGAACTTAGCCTTACAAATAATACTACCGACTTCCATGTCGATTATAATTTGGAGCTTCGATCGCACCCCCTCAACTGGAGACCTGCATCCGCCCACGTAGGCTAAGTAGACAACTTACTCGTTAGTTTATCTATCAACCTAAATCTAGATACAGTCTGTATAACACTGAACAAGTCTCATTATTCTACGGTTATTGATCAAGATGAGATATAATTTACAGACAACAATGCTTGCCCGTTTCTAATGCATTCAATATAACCGATATATCTTTTAATTGTATTGAATTTCGGTACTAACTCTTCATTATCATTGCATTTTATTTGATAAATATATAGCTACTGTATACCTACTGTGATTACGTACTACATACCTATAGTGATTAGGTACTACATACCTACAGTGGTTACGTACTACATACCTGTAGTGATTAGGTAGGTACTACATACCTATAGTGATGATCACAAAAATCAGAACACTCATAAAGAATTTATTTCAATTGTGTATTGGAAATTTTCAAAGAAAGCTGTTCCTTAATGTATTTGAGTTTACTTGAAATAAGGCAAGTCTGAACTATAGGTAACAACAATAAATCCAAAACACAATAAATCCATACAATAAATCGGGATCTATCTATTACAATCGCAGTAGATGGATCCGGATACCGTGTCAGCCTTAAGCATTTTGGCTTTGAAACCTCGTTCCGCATCCACTGACCCTTGTTCCAACAGTATACCCTATATAATCTAATTTTTGGCCTTTTTTAAAAATTTTCTTTGGCTATCACGGGGGCTTTAACCCAGTTTGATCCGGTAAACATTATTTTTCTGATTCTTCTTAAGCTTCGCATCATATCCCACGACTGAATCTTGCATACCTTATGAGCTTGAATGAGCGTCTTCCTGTCTATAAACACGAGGCACGTTAACAGTTTGATGCAATCTCTTTGAAAAGATTGCATCAAATGAAATACACTGTATCGTTTTCTAACCAACAATTCAGTTTACCACCATTTTCCAACGTGGAACTAATAAAATGTTTTGCGTTTTTTTCAGCAGAATCTTCTTCCACAGAATCCTGGGTTCAAATTTCTCTCACAACTCTAAGTTTCCCACCACCGCAACAAAATAGTAAGTATCATTAATATTGTCTACAATGGAAAATCGTTATTATGAAATATGGGTATATTGCATATTTAGTAGACTAAATCATCGGCAAACAGTATTGCTTTGTGTTTCAATATTATTTGGTATAATTATTCCATCAGAAATATTGGAAAAGTATACCTACTTGTGTAAATACACTTGACAAGAGCAATATCGGTTTTCGCTTGAAAGGTAGGGGGGNNGGGGGGGGGGGGGGGGGGGTAGCAAAGCAAACAGAACTAGTCTGAAGTACAAATAATTATGAAACCGCCAGGTTTTGTCCTCTTCGGAGTCGTATGTGCTGTAGAGATTTTAAACTCGTTCTCCAGAAACTTGGTGTTTGAAATGTAGGTTGGACGAGCTGGGTACCTGTTGATAATTAGTTTCTCAAAGAAATAATAGTTCTTCCAACCGAAGCAAACTACCTCACGAAAGTGCCCTTTTTTAAAAAAAAATAAAAAATACCCACTTTCAAGGAGCCCATAGGTATCTTCTTTTTTTTTTAAAAAAAAAAAAAGCTCATTCACACATTGATGATCTATGCGACCAATTTATTACTTGATGATCCCCTGTAAATCATTTTGTGCAGGGATTTTGAGTATACGCGCGAACTTTTGATTTTAAAGGTTCCCACTAAAAGGAATCACCGCTACCAAATTCGTTAGAACGCATGGGTATATCTCCAAAACGAGAGAGCAATCGTTTAAGATTGCTTTTCTGGGATCATTAAACAATCGCAGCTTTCCTTTGGCACACCATCTGACAACCTGGCGTAGTAGAAAAAATACAAAATTTACTTTTTCATTCTCCAACAAATACATGACAAATTATGTCCATTTCAAATATGTCAGATTCCCCATTTGTCACCCTTTTACTATCAAATATTAAATATGTCAGATTCCCCATTTGTCACCCTTTTACTATCAAATATGTCAGATTCCCCATTTATCACCCCTTTTACTATCAAATATGTCAGATTCCACATTTATCATTTATCACCCTTTTACTATCAAATATGTCAGATTCCACATTTATCATTTATCACCCTTTTACTATCAAATATTAAATGTGTCAGATTCCCCATATGTCACTCTTTTACCATTAAATATGTTAGATTCCCCATTTGTCACCCTTTTACTATCAAATATTAAGAGAATAATAATGAAAAAATCAAATCTAACTCTTTAAAAAACCAACATTCCCAATTATGTTGTTCATTGGTGCCCTTGAACTAATCCTATTTATCTAATACATCTGGATCATCAAACAAACCATTCAAAACAAAAGTGTATGTAAATTAATGCCAAGGACATCATTCCGTTATTTCAAGAAATCAAAAACCCGTTAGGTGTTACCCGCAGCTTAGTATCTAGGCACCTCAGTAGGTTAGAATACTTTTACCTGCAACACGTTGCTTCATTATGTCTATCTTCTCTTCATGTGTGTTAAAATAATAAAGCTTCCTTCTATATTCTATTGAGCGTTAGTGTTACCATACAGGATCTTTGAAAAGTCTAGAAAATTAAATTTTTTAAAGGTTTTATACAAAAAAAAATATTTTTTTTTTTTAAAAAAAATATTTTGTTAAAATAGGAACCCCTCTCTGGATAGATCATTTGAAGGAATTTATTAATGAACATTTTATGTCTAAATAGCAATGCATCCCGCGGTGGTGCCTTGTGCAATTGCCAGACGACCGTTGTCTTTTGTCGCGATAAATTATTAGTAATACCAAATTTTACAGATTTGGTATGTGGATAATAGCCTTTAATGGTACACTTAGTCGGTCTTTCTGTTCTGTTTGTTCCTAAAAAATAACAGATTCGATTTCCGAAAACAGAATTCCCGAGTTGCAGATGACCTAAGTCACAAAAAACTATTAAAAGTGATATTTTTTTTTATTTATTTGAAAATTAAAGAGAAGTTTTAACAATACATGGTCTACTTTCCCTATCTAAGTCCTAAATAGCCTTCATCTTACAGTAAAAATGGAATTAAGAAATAATAATAATAAAAAAAAGTTGGCAAGAGATATACCTATATCAAAACAAGTATGATACAGCAATTAAATGAAAATAATAATATTTTGTTTAATCCTAGCAAAGATTTCTGTTTGGCGGGGGCGCTTTTTAGTTTAAAAAATCGGGTTAGAGAATTAAAAAATATTTAATATGTCAATAGTCCGCGAAAAAAAAAATTATATTTCTTCTGAGGAAAAAAATCGCCAAAAAAATAAACACTTTGTTTACAAATATAGACAGGAGGAGGAGTAACGTTACCGCACCCAAAGAGTTTGGTTGTATTTCGAGACTTGAGACCATAGAGATAAACGATTTGTTTACAAATGTGAATGTAGGCAAGATGATGGACAAGGCGTATTACCATCTAAAAGGTATTGATGGCTCTTGGCTGGAACTGTAATGGTATGCGTTCCAGATCGTCCTGGTGCAAAGAACCAGCCATCGCGATGACGATAGCATTACTATAGTCGTGCTTGATTCGAATATCGAAGGTCGAATAATGAAAAAATGTAAAAGTCGTTTTTACATTAGTCAAGTTTCTTGAATCAAGAAACGGCTGTATCAATATTAAATCAAGTTCATTGATTCAAGAAACTTTGCATCAATGTTGATTTTTGATATGCGTACCATAACCTCATAACCATCATCTATTTGCGACTTCCTCAGATGTTTTATTTCGTTTGGTACATTCTTTATAGATTGATTTTTGATATGCGTACCATAACCTCATAACCATCATCTATTTGCGACTTCCTCAGATGTTTTATTTCGTTTGGTACATTCTTTATAGATTGATTTTTGATATGCGTACCATAAACATCATCTTTTTGCGACTTCCTCAGATGTTTTATTTCGTTTGGTACATTGTTTATAGATTGATTTATGATATACGTACCATAACCATCATCTATTTGCGACTTCTTTAGATGTTTTATTTCGTTTGGTACATTGTTTATAGATTGATTTTTGATAAGCGTACAATAACCATCGTCTATTTGCGACTACCTCAGATGTTTTATTTCGTTTGGTACATTGTTTATAGATAGATTTCACCGTGTGGAACATAAAAAAAAAACAATAATAAAATAATTTAATTGGTTTTTAAACAGTTTTATGATTTGAGATTTGTTTAGTATAACTTTCTTTCCGTGTTGTCAATATCATTCCCATCATAAAACTTTTGTTTATAATCTCTCCTTCATGAGAAGTGAGAAGCCGCAGATTTAATTTATTTATAATTTTATTATTCAATTAGTTTTTGACCGTACGAATTGATCCAGCTTTATCTTTATACCTTTTATTGTTTTAATTTTTCTGTCTTTTTTTTTGTACTGCGATAACTCTTGAACACTTAGTCAATTCTGATAAAACTTAATATGAAGATTTCTTTCTCCGTTACGTAAAATTAGTATAATATGCTGGCGGCGGATTGTCGCGAGGTGTGAAAGGCTCATCGGATCAGCATGTATCTAAATACAAAATTAGTTATTACAGCAAGTCGAGGTGGAGAGTTGACCCGTTTGAAAAGATTCTTATCATTTTCATAGGATTGGGTACCCAAGGTTTGTTTTATTCCGAGTATATCTGATGAATTGAAGAGAAGGTCCTTTTATGTTTATGGTTTATTATTATTCAATTTTAAACCTTTGAAATCCATCCCGAAAAAAATATTGCAATCATGGAGGAAAATTGGGTAATTTTTCCTATTGCTTTTGAGAAATATTTCTAATATATATTGGGTTGAAGTTTGAACATCGAATCAAAATGATATAAAAGAATCGATTTAAAAATCGATAGGATGGGTACAAAGGAAAATGTGTAGTTCATTACTAAATCATCAACAGGTACCGCTACTTGCATCAAAGGTTAATGAAACTAGTCAAAGCAAAGTTCAAAGGGTACTTATTGCTACAGAGGTCACTGCTAAACTCATTTCTTTATTACATTTCATTTCCAGATACCTCACCCATAGTTACAAACAAGCCTTTGTCAACTGAAACAACGAGTACAGAAAAATATGAACCAAATAGCACCACTTCTTCTGCATGGGAAATAGCGTCAAGTGTTTCATCGTCTTCTGTCAAGCCAACAACTCCAACTTATAGTTCCACAACATCAACAACCCCAGCAGTAACGCTCGATGAGAGCAATGAAATAGAAAATTCAGGTCTCAACATGTCTAACTATAAAGAAGGTATGATTAACTTTCTCTACGGAATTTACAATGTAACCAGACCAAAGGAAGTCGCAACCCCAAAAGGATAACTCCGGAATAATATAAATTAGAGCGGACTTTTTTCATATTCCCCCGAGTACATCATCAGAGCTAGGTTGATCGAAGACTACCCAGCTCAGGATAGTATGAANAACAGGACATTTGCCACACAGATGGCATGGAGGCGGGTTATCTCTAGACAGTATATGCCCATGAGTGGCCAGACTATGTCCAATTCTTAAACGGCAAATAGCAATTTCTTCCTCTCTAACATCACGATGTGATGATTTCCAACGAAGTACATCTTTCTTAATGGTCTTTGCTTGACATACCTACATAGTTACATAGTACCCCAATTCAACCAACAAACCGAAAATTAGTAGATAATCCATTTTTTACTCATTCATCAATTGAGTTCCTCAGGTTTGTTACAAAAGAGTTATCGAATTTCGAACAGTTCCCAATAGTTGTGATAAAAGAGTTGTTTATACTATCTCTTATCAATAACAGTTGATAAGTGAAATTTGATGTCATTTTTATCTTTTCAAGACTGACAAAGATAACTTTTAGACATTCTCTCAATCACATGCTTCTACAGTCTGGTCTAAGGAAAAAATGAGATTTCAAAACTAATGATTTTGTCTAGATTGTAGATTTTATATTTTACACTGGGGTGAAATTTTGTTTGACCTCATTAGTTTATTATCTTCTCTTAAAAGGGATCCTATTTTAAAAATTGTTAGAATTACGCATTCAATCAGTATAACGAAGAAATGGCGTTGGTTAATTAATCTAGGAGTACGCGCTTTGCCAAGTCTTTATTATATAACTCCACACGAATCATGTCCAAATAGTGAACACTGAACCTTGGTGGCCAAAAATGAATCCTCTTATTCTATTTTGGGTCGGCGGTGCTTTCCTTTATTCTACATTGCCACAACCTTTTGTTCAGTGCCTAATCTCTCTAGCTGTATTTTTTCCTGTACGGTAACCCTCGCTTGCTTCGAATAGTACTGAAATTTGCTGATGGCTTTCCATCTTTGGTTTGAAGCAGAGTTTTAAAGCCTGGATGCTTTCCCAACACCAAACCTTTTGTATTTATTTACTTGGACCTAATAAATCTGTCTTGTTCCCTCGGTGCTATTCGGTTTTCTGTTCTTCATGTTAGCTATGAAACAAATCCCCCATCTTATAAATATTTTTTTCTGATTTATTTTTCAGTGTGTGGTCGCAGATTGTTCCCGTCAGCAAGAATTGTTGGAGGAGAAAAGGCCACTTTTGGAAAGTGGCCATGGCAGGTAATGGCAGGTGAACTTAAAAATGGCAGGTGTCAACGGAATAAAAGAACGGCGGGCGAATGGAATTTTTTTCATTCGAAAAATGGAGTCTACATAATAATTTTAACGTAAAACGTTTTAGTGGTAAGATTAAAATTGTTTGAATATGGGTGTAAGCTTTTTTTTTTTTTTAAAAAAAAAAAAAGGTTGCCAAGTAGGTCAGTACCTGGAGATTACTTACCAGAACTTCATACCATGGTAGGTCCAAGATGGTCTGATATCAAATTAAACGTGTTTTGACATCCCTTTTGAGTTTTGGTGGTAAATTCTTCTACAAAAATGTTAAATCCTTAAGACTATTGTTAAGAAAATCATATTAAGTTTTAGCATTTTTTTTAAAAAAAATAATTCCCACTTCCTTCCAAAATTTGTAGATAACTGACATAGTCAGAGGGATGAAAAATATGCATTCCTATTGATAATAGTTAGTGTAAACTTGTAACTATAACAGTTTTCTTATTTTTTAAAAATGAAACTTGACCGTCCAACTCAGGGGTCTCCGGGACCCTACAAGATTCAGAATTTAAAATATTAAATATAAATGGGGAATATCTTACACTAGTTAGCATTATATTTTTCTTTCTTTCAGATCTCACTGCGTCAGTGGATAAGATCCACATATTTACATAAGTGTGGAGCGGCTTTGTTCAACGAAAATTGGGCTGTTACAGCTGCTCATTGTGTAGAAGAGTGAGTATTTTGTTTTTAAAAAATATTATGTATAATCATTAGATGGTAGTATTATTTTCGATGGTAGGCAGATATATGAGCAGGCCTGACGAGAGAGAGAGAGAGAGAGAGAGAGAGAGGAAAGGGGGGGGGATTCCTCAAGGTCGTTTACTGGTGTAAACGTACAAATATTTTAGCTGGAGTTGTAATAGGAGAGCCCGGATTCCTTTCTATGGTCCTGTAAATGAGACTGCGGCTCTAAATGTTTTGTTTGCTGATGAAGTTTCATTTTAGAGAGAGATTGTAAATATGTACGAATTTTGGGGAAAGAATAATCCTCCCAAAATATTAGAAAAGGAGATAATTATAGCTGTCATCACGGGATCTCACAAAATCATACAACATCTCCTCTACAGACCTTGTATGATTTATAGCTGTCATCACGGGATCTCACAAAATCATACAACATTTCCTCTACAGACCTTGAGGAGATATTGTATGATTTTGTGAAATCCCGTGATGACAGCTATAATTATCTCCTTTTCTAATATTTTGGGAGGACTATTTTTTCCCCAAAATTCTTGAGGAATACCATTATTTTTTATGATCAAATTGCGATAATATGATGTATGTAACTAAATCATCGTTCTCAGGTGGCTCGTCGGGTTATATTCTTTAACCGATATGTTACTAATTTCTCTTGAAAATATTATGTGCATGGTTCAAAATGTCCTTCTTTTCCTGATACCTCTTCAGCCTGATTTATGTTCACTTCTATCCTCACTGTTGGTTCTATGATGTATCCTCCTTTTTTTAAGCACCAAATGTCCACTCTACTATTTGATCCTCCATTTCGTACTATTCGCCTTGGTCTTTCAAATATCTTGCAATGATGCTCCGAATTTCATAATAGATCACCATACTGACAGGTGCCCATGACAAGGTCTAAGGTTTCTCTATTGTTGCATCTTCTGCATTAAGGTGCTTTTGAATACTAATAATTGACAAAGGCTCCCGCATACTCAGACCATGTGAATCTTTGAACTAATTAGTAGTTACATTAGTAAAACAAGAAAATGATTTAAAAAATCAATGTTGTTGCAAATTCATATTTGTGCTATCTCTTTATATGGTACCTTTGTAATTTCTTAAGACGCCTTTATGGTCGAAAGCTTTTAGTTCTTTACATTACCAAAATTAGACATTTAGGACAATTAGGATCGAAAATATCGACAACAAATGTTTCAATAGTTTGGATCTGTACAATTCTGTCCATCAGTTTTGCACCGTCTGTGAATCTTTTTTGATCTTCGAATATTTCAATGACTTTGTACAACTTGAGAATAAAATTCAATTGTCGATTGGTATATGAAGCCCTAGTATGCAGTAGAAAACCGAGTTGCTCCAATGTTGATATAAAGGAACTAGCAACTTAGATCCTCCGGACGGGAACAATATCGTTACAATATTCCCAAAATCTCTCAATTTTGAAATACCTGTTATAATAGTTAATTAGACTTAGGAAAAATACTTTGTATAGTTTATATTATATGAATTAAAAAAATAAATAAATAAAATGAATATATTAAAACGGTATCTTTTCTAATAATAAATATTTTTTAATTTTCAGTGTACCTCCCAGTGATTTGTTGTTGCGTCTCGGAGAGCATGATCTGTCAACAGAAGAAGAACCCTACGGATATCAAGAAAGAAGAGTTCAAATTGTGGCATCACATCCCCAGTTTGATCCTAGAACGTTTGAATATGATCTGGCATTGTTGAGATTTTATGAACCAGTGAAATTTCAGCCAAATATTATTCCTATATGTGTTCCTGAAGATGATACGCACTTTATTGGGTCATCCGCTCATTATATTAATGTGTTCCTGAAGATGATACGCACTTTATTGGGTCATCCCCTCATGTGACAGGATGGGGCCGACTTTATGAAGGTAAATATTAATGTGTTCCTGAAGATGATACGCACTTTATTGGGTCATCCGCTCATGTGACAGGATGGGGCCGACTTTATAAAGGTAAATACTAATGTGTTCCTGAAGATGATACGCACTTTATTGGGTCATCCGCTCTCACTTTGTTGGATCATCCGCCCATGTGACAGGATGGGGTCGACTTAACAAAGTTTTACAATATATATCAGTTAAATTTTTCTCTAAGAAAAAGCCACTCTTAAATTATTCCGGTGGATATTTTTTAAATTTAAAAATCTTTTTCCTTACAGATGGTCCCTTGCCAAGTGTTCTGCAAGAAGTTTCGGTGCCTGTCATTAACAATTCACTCTGCGAAACAATGTACAGAGCAGCTGGATTTATTGAACATATACCTGAAATTTTCATCTGTGCAGGATGGAAAAAAGGAAGCTTCGATTCTTGTGAGGTAAATTTAGATGATAAATGTAATATCTAACACATATTATTATAGATAACAACCTTAGCATCTGTAATACACTAGTTCCCATTAGGTCACTGAATTATAGAGAGAACAACTTTAGCATGTGTAATACACTAGTTCCCATTAAGTCACTGAAATGAAAAAAAGGATGGACTCCCATCTGCTGGAAGTCAACCTCGAGGGGCTAGCTGCGTAGCTGCTTTTATTGCAGTCAAAGTTAAGGAAGGGAGGCTATAACTTTTGCTAAGAGTCTTTTACTTTTTTAACCTTCTGTTATCTGTTATTCCTACTCAGAGTAATTGATCAATGGTAGCAAACTACCTACATAAACTCGCAACCCCACCGAAAAAAAATGTCACGCTACATAGAAACTTATGAATAGGTCAATACCAGAGCAACGCGATAAATATCTGGGGGCTTATGGGAGATCATAAAAGAGTATTCATATGTCAAAAATCTGTTATAAGATCTCTTTTCAATATAGTTGGTCGAGACTCATGCTGTGAAAGTTTCAAGACATACGGCATTCTCTAAAATGTGCCGTTTATGTTTTGGAACTAGTAACTTTTACCAAAATGCATAAAAATCAAATCTCCCAGTTACAGATTTCTCCCCACCATTATAATACGCGTCACCAAACGCATAAGAATAATAATATTAATCCACATGTCTCTCGAACGGTTTTCCTTGATAGGGGACCCCTTTTGTATGGCATCTCTCTTTTTAACGCCTTACCTGACACCGTAAAAAACGAAAGAAAAATAGAAATATTTAAAAATAAAATAAGATGCCACCTTATAGATATTGTGAAAGTTAGACTATTCGTTTAAAGATGTGGATTTGGCATTGGTGATGTGAACTTTTTTGTATATAGGAAATATTTAAATGATTTGCTTTAATTTTAATTGTAGATTTAAGATTTTGACGTACATTAGCGTTTTGATTGAGATAGCATTCGGCAACACATTAGCGTTTTGAATGAGATAGCATTTCTTCAATACATTAGCGTTTTGATTAAGATAGCATTCAGCAACACATTCGCGTTTTGAATGAGATAGCATTCAGCAACACCAATGTCCATTCATAATTTATAATGTAAAGGGAAGGGGTGTTGGGAGGCTTTCATTTCAAGAAAAGGGGGCGCGGTACCAAAAAGTTTGGGAACCCCTGCTCTAATGTGTACCACGGCTAAGTCTTATCCGAAACTATTAATAATTTTGTAGGGCGGTGCTGTTGGAGATGATAGTTCACTCAACATTTGCTTGTTTTTTTTTCAGGGTGATTCAGGAGGTCCGATGGTTATTCAACGACCAGATAAACGATGGCTTCTTGCAGGAATCATTTCTTGGGGTATTGGATGTGCGAAACCTAATCAACCTGGAGTTTACACACGCATATCAGAATTTCGAGATTGGATCAATCAAATCTTACAATTTTAAATTGTGCTGTTAAATCTGTGACAGTCATTCTGTAGGTATACAGTCACACCGGGAACGTCCATGCATTAGGGGGGCTTTTAAACTTGGGTCTCCAGTACACACTAGTCACTAGTGAATTGTCAACAATCAAATATTGGTGTTCTATCTATAAATTTACCTCTTCGGACCGATCAAGTACAATTGTACTCATTTTTTTTACTGGGCTATTAACCGGGATTTTTTTTTTAAAAAAAAAAATGATATGTAAAAAATTGTAAATGTAGAATTTCTTTGTGGTAAGGCCCAATGGCCTTTTCATAATTTTTGTGGGTATCACAGCATTTCTAAGAGCCTCCTGCACTAATAATATCTTCNTTAAAAAGATTTTGCAGCCTTCGGCTGCGGAATTTGCTCTTTTTTTATAAACTGATGAAACGCTAATTAGATTAGCTATTACTTGATCAGCAGATGGCATAAATGTAATCACCCAAAACATATTTTTCTACATTTTTCTTTATAACTAATATCATTATCGGCAAGATCCAGAGTTGTTGAGTAATTGTTGAAAATCTCCATGGCCCTAGGTATAGATGAGTTTTTGTATACTCGGTGTTGGCGAATGTCTGATGCCACAAAGAAATTGCTGTTAATCCTAGGTCGTAAACTGATGCACGGTAATTGGTTGATTGGTGCTGGGAACATTGCTCGTGATCTCGCTTTATCACACTACCGTTTTTACAATGTGTTCAGGGATTTGTTTCGAAATTTACCTTAAGTATTCGAATCCTTATCATTATTTATCGTTTTATGGTCATACCGAATATCGATTGTATGGGCTTATACGACATCGGTCGTTATTTTTCACTGTGCTCTAAGAATTGGATGTAGCATCCCTGTGTGACGGTATTATAAAGAATGTAATATTTTATGTTTAATTAAATTTAACTTCTGTGATGGTAGTTAATAAGTTGAAATCTTAATAATAATACAGGGTGCCTCACTAGTAATGTTATCGTCAAAAGAGAATGTCTCAACGATCGAAATTTTTAACAACAAGTCTCGTTGGTAGTGAGGCACCGTGTTTGTATACATATCTACGAGTAAGTTATTAAAAACAAATATTTTAAATACATTTTCAATCTAAATAAAATGGGACATGCTATTTGTCTATAGATTTTCTCTATAGGACATGATATTTGTCCATACATTTTTTCTATAGGACATGATATTTGTCCATATATTTTCTCTATAGGACATGATATTTGTCCATACATTTTTTCTATAGGACATGATATTTGTCCATACATTTTTTCTATAAGACATGATATTTGTCCATACATTTTCTCTATAGGACATATTATATTTGTCCATATATTTTTCTATAGGACATGAAATTTTTCCATATATTTTTTCTATAGGACATGAAATTTTTCCATATATTTTTTCTATAGGACATGATATTTTTCCATAGATTTTCTGTATGGGACATGAAATTTGTCCATATATTTTTTCTTTAGGACATGATATTTCTCCATATATTTTCTGTATGGGGCATGCCATTTGTCCATATATTTTTTCTATAGGACATGATATATTATTTGTCCATATATTTTTTCTATATGACATGATATTTGTCCATAGATTTTCTGTATGGGATATGCTAAATATTGTCCATATATTTTTTCTATAGGACATGATATTTGTCCATATATTTTCTCTATAGGACATGATATTTGTCCATAGATTTTTTGTATCTAATTTCATTAAAATAATTTTTTTGCACTCTGTACTTGATTTTGTACATACGTATCTACGTACCTATGCATTAATCGAACTTTTCTGTCTCCAAAATTGGTTCACACATCATATTTGACCCAAAAAATGGACATGTTCCCAGAAACAAAAGGAAATGACATATTGGATCTTGTTTCGGGCTCAATATTTTCTTTTTACAATGTTCTATATAATACTTTTTATTGTCTATGCTAAGCTCCTTTTGTTTATCATAATTGCAATCTAGACACTTAAAATCCAATGATCTGACTTTATTTCTTTAATATAAAAAAAAAAAAAAACTTATACATACAAGCGAGGTAGTGACGAAAAAATGTTTTCTAACATTCTCGTTAGAACAAAAGAAATTCAAATAGAATTTTTTGATGTCTTACCGTTTTAATGAAAAATTCGGATGAAAAACCAGAATATATTTTTTATTTATCTATTCAGTTAGCTACATCATGTTCCCACCAGTTGTCACGTCAAAAAAAAAAAAAAAAAAAAAAAAAAAAAAAAAAAAAAAAAAAAAAAAACGTCATGTCAAAAAAAAAAATTAAGATGATCCAGGAGCATGTGTAATTAAATGATGATATTCCCATTGCACGTTTTTAGAAGATTGATGAATTGTGCACTTTTTTTCAAGTGGGACTACAACCGTCCGTCCCGATTTTTTTCTCGTGGACAACAAAAAACGTCAAGTAGGAACGCGGTGTTATGGTAGCCTTTTTTATTCTTGTGTGCTTCTTTGTATTTTCTTGGAACGAGTGGGTACGTCTGTTTGTTTGATTTGCAGTTACAGTCCAAGTATTTCTTTTGGAAGATGATATCAGTATTGTTGTACCA
Organism: Pachypsylla venusta; assembly: GCA_012654025.1. NCBI lineage: Eukaryota > Metazoa > Arthropoda > Insecta > Hemiptera > Aphalaridae > Pachypsylla > Pachypsylla venusta. Next base: position 35,367,843 of record CM022885.1, on the reverse strand, counting down.
TATACTATGGAACGTCAAGTATTTTGAGTATAAATCCGTTTTAGGATAGTGGACAGTACCTACATGTGTAGTAATCTATTTATTTAAAAAATGTGTTAGGCTAAGTAATTATTCTTGTCACAAATCACTTCCATTGGACATGGAAGGGGTCGGGATTATCAACATCAATTTCGACGACCTCGAGAGTAGCATAATATGCTACCCAACCCATCCACTTGCATCATTTTCCGAGATGGACACGGAAAGCAAGTATCGAGTATTTTCCAATATGATTAGTAAATTGTTTTGTCTATGCTTGAATTCAAACGACCAGCCTTCAGGTTATGAATCCGTCACTCTACAAACTCAGCAAATGTGACATTAACCCTAGGGGCAAATGATACATTAACTCTAGTAAGAACGGGGGGGGGGGCAAAAAGTACCCGCGGTAGTTTTTAGCTATAAAACCAGTTTAAATAAGAAAAACTATGTTGATAATTAACTTTCAAAGTAAATAAAATGAAATTAAATTCTTTATTTGAAATTATGGACTTGAAACAACAATAAAAAGTAGGAAAAAAGTTGATCTTCAAAAATCACCTTTAACATGAGTTTGACCTTGGGCTGCAACTAGGAATTGATGGCCCATTGTGCCATCAATGGTTACCCAAAATCTAGAGGAGACGTTTATGTTATTTGTTCTCTTCCATATGTTTGAGACACAAAAAATAAACAATTTGTTTAAAAATATTGGCTGGAGGAGGAGGAGGAGGAATATTGGCGTTGTTATTTTTCAATACCAGACCGAACGCATCTTTTAAACGGATGAATCTCAACTCTCGAAATTCGAACTAAATAGACAGATTTCTGTCATTCAAAAACTCCGCGGTATGACAAGTATAGGTTGACACGGACCAATAATTAAATTTGGCCTAAGATATTTCAGAAGCAAATGAAAGAAAATAAAAATGAATAGTGTTAGAAAAAGGAGAACTATGCAGATTGCAGATATAAAACAAAATTATACAACGGCACTCAGAATTTCATTGCCATCTAGTAAAGGTTGCCTTATAGCCCAGTAGTCAGAGACAAAAAAAGGGTGTTTCAATGCAATAATTGGGGAAATCTCGATTTTTATATGTGTTTGTAGGTATGGACCTCCTCTTTAAAAAGCTAAGTTTTCGACCT
>CM022885.1:35350748-35362702 GCA_012654025.1 Pachypsylla venusta | reverse complement strand
TTTTGTTTAAAGAATTTTCATTTTGTTTCTGTATTTGTAATTATGTAAATAAAATATATAGAATTTTATAGTACTTAATACCGATTTTACATGTTCAAATCATTTACACTTGAAGGCATACGCGGATATAGCCCTATTGTTGGAGAGGGAAGGGAGAGGACTCGTAACCTAGATACCGGGGGTTCGAGTCCTGGGCAGTACTTTTTAATGCAATGTTTATCTAGGTATGATACTGAATTTGTTAAAAGCTGTAGAGCTTACCACAAATAACTTTAATAAGGGTGATAAGCGTGATGACGAAAAAAATGCGATGACAGAATTTTTTATTTACGTATTTCTATTTAGTCTCAGGATTGTGAATTATTTAGGGGCCCGTGCCCCCCCCCACTCAATCGGATAAAAGACACAGGGGACCACCACATTCATTTGATTTTTTTAAAAAAAATTTTAGTGANACCACCCGCTTAAAAAAATTGGGGGGGCACGTGCCCTCCCCTATATCCGCGCATGCTTGAAGGAGACTTTTGCCTCCGTCTGAAATTACCCCACCGCGATGACTATGATGGTTGTTAGATCGGATGTTTGCATGTCGGATTGACGCCGTCAGTTTTCATTTTAAAAAGTCTGCCAATGTGACACATGGGTTTATGATTTTAGTGGAAAAAAAATACCCCCCAAAATTTAATGTTTTACGTTTCAAAGAATGCAGAATACAGAAATCTAAAAAAAAAATGTTCGTCCCCTGCCCCTGTACACTGCCATGATGGGCGCTTTTGCCACTTCGCGTTGACCGATTTTGATGAAGTTTGGTATGTGGGCCTCATTGCGCACAAAAACTTTCACCGTTAGTCATATATCAATTATATCAGGGTTCCATACTAAAAAAACGCTAAAAAGCGGAACCGTCAGCGGTATGTTTGATTACACAATGTGCAGTGTAATTGCGCCCCACACTACAAATATGACTGACGATGACCAAAAAGTGACAAGTAGACTCTAAACCGTCACACGTAAACCCTAACCGAACCTGTATACCAAGTTACATCAAAATCGGTCAAGGCTTAAGGGGCAAAAGCGCCCATCATGGCGGTGTACTGGGTGGTACAGCGTACGAACGGATTTTTTTATTCGATTTTTGGATTCTACGTTCCTTGAAACGTAAAATATGAAATTTTGAGGGGGGTTTTCTTCTTCGTGACGATTCCAAAGGTTCATTATTGAAAATAATAAACCAAAAGTTGAAACTTTAATTTCATTTGAAAAATATTAAAATTATTTTATCAAAGTTGAGGTGAGAAAATCTAGAATTTCCATTTTCAATTAAAGCTGTCTAACAAGTTACGCCATATTATATCAAGTTTAGAGAGACGGCACACAAAAAATCCTGGCCACCGCAGGCTGTCGACCCGCTCTTATTGGAAAACTGGATATATATTTTTCGACCTTTAAAATATAAAGGTCGAAAACATACAATTAGAGCTCTAAGGGTTAGGTGGTAGAATATGGCTCAGACATTAACACTAGCATTGCCAAGGGGGGGGAGGTACAAAGTATCCGCGTTTTAGCAAAAAGCTTGTAGTAATCAANCGGGATGAGAGAGAAAGCTGAAATTCGACACAAAGGTGTTCCGCAGTACAAAAAGTCATATCCTTGAGTAAAATATTGAATTTTCTAAGAAGGAACCGTGTTCACTCTGGGTGTTGGTTCCACTAAAAACCCATAGTTAAGAAGTATCTTTTGAGTAAAATATTGAATTTTTTAATTAGGAGCCGTGTTCAATCTGGGGGTCGGTTCCACCAAAGATCTAAAATAGAGAAGATTTAATATCGCGATCTCGAAATTGTTGTTGAATTTTGTGACCGAAGCACGGGTAAACTACTAGTATTTCCGATAAAATCCGGTTGCGCAAGTATTCGAACCTGGGTCTCCCGCGTGTGATACCCTCGGGGCCAGGGAGGTTGCCTTGTATTTTATTAAATTATTTTCTCAACTCTCGGCTAATTTGATTATTAATTAATCTATCATACTAAAAAAACCTACCAAACATAATCATGTGAAATATTTTGAAAAAATAAAAAAGAATAAGTACCTATCCCAATATGACTCATGCAAGCGTTCTCTCTGAGAAACTAATTGTATGATAATGGAAAACACATACTCGTACAGCTACCATTTAATAATCATCTACCTAATAATAATGTTGATACCCCAGAGCCATAGAGTAACCTAAGTAGCACAATACTGTCAAAAAAATCAATGCGTGCCATAAACCAATTACTGAAAGAAAATAAATATTTATTGATTTTATATTATACACCAGTGTACCTGTATTGAACCCGATACATTTCACGTTATAAAAGAGTCCTTTCACACGGGGCAACTTGCCTTGATAAGTAACTCTTTATTTTGTACTTAAATACACGGTTATGATCCAAAATAAGTAATTTAGTAAAAAAGATGGTTGTCCCGTCCACTTTGACCGCAGAAATCGAGCTTTTTTAGACCAAACCTATCCAGCTGTTTTGAAAATTTTGGTCTAAGAAAGCTCGAAATCTGCGGTCAAATTGGGCGGGACAGACATCTTGTTGGAACACTTTTTTTTACTAAATTACTTATTTGGGATCATAAAAAATTATTTCTAGGCATTTTTACGAGCCATTTCGGTGCGGCCGCAAAGGGTCACATCTTCCACCCCGTAATTCGTGAACGGTAGATCCTAGACAGTTCTGGTTTTCTGTAATGAACTCGTATTAACAAGACCTTTAAAACAAGGTGTCACTTGATATACCTTCTCATTTAAGATTTTGAAGCCAGTGGGTGTCCAGCCTAAACGGCTGGCCAAGGNCAGTCGGTGCCCAGCCTAAACGGCTGGCCGAGGCCAAAAATTTTTCAGTCTAAAATTAATCCCCCTCAAATCTAAGGGATGTGTGTTTTTTCGTTTTCTTATATTTTCAGCCATTCTCGAGATACGGGGGGTGGGGTGAGACTTTATGGACACCCTGTATATATAGGTAAATATACTTATATGTATAATTGTTTATAGGTATACGAAAAAGTTATTAATTTTTAAACTCCATGGTGACTTTTGCTCCACCCTGTACACGCGGAACCACTGAGCTTTCACTCGTGTCAATGATATATTATACTATTTTTTTGGCTTAACTTTAAGCAATGATCATTCGATATGGGGGTTTCATCCTTCTTTAGCTTGAAACTTACAAACCAGCTACCCATATTGACTCCACGCAGTCTGGGTTGGGACGGAAAATCCAGAATCAAGGGGACGCAAACCGATGTGGTAAGGTATGCATATTCCTCGAGATACGATTATTTGTGAGCGATGTTCGTTGTACGATTAATGTAAAGTTGTACGACTCTTCAGGGGCGTACACAAGGGGGGGGATTGGNCCCCCCCCCCGATTTTTTTTTTCGAGATAAGCCATCAAATGTGAAACGCGAGATTCTGTGAGTGTATATCACCTAACCCTGTGCTTCTTTTTCAATGTCATTCAGAAAACACTTTTTGGGATACTTACATAAGGAAGTGCAAAGTTAGGGCGATTTAACGTTTTTTCTATTTTTTTTTTTTTTTTTTTACTTTCCTTATCCTATAAAAAGGAAAGTATTGCAATGGGCTGAAATTTTCGATGTCGAATTTTCAATGTCAAACAGGTTTTGGGGTCCCCAGAGGACGAATTTCGAGTTTCAGCCATTAGTCCGTGTGTGTGTCTGTCTGTGGACAAGATATCTCAAGAACGGCAAGTGTTAGAGATTTGAAATTTGGTATGTACGTCAGTTTTATGCAATGAACGGCAAAATGAGCTTTTGTAGGTAATTGAAAATACCGTTGGTGATTTTATGTCGCTTTTTAGCGTTTTCCCATATCCTGTTTAAAATGAGAACGGCAATAGCTAAACTTTAAACTTGTTGCCTATTCATATCAATTTCATACATGAAATTGAAAAATAAAACTTAATTTGAAGTTTAATATAGTAAGATAGGATCCCGTAAACTAACAGAGGTTTTCTTAGAGCTCTTGGTGATTTCCTCTATAAAAAAATGATTTCGTTCTTTTACCTAATGGGTGATAAAGAAAAACAGAAGAAATCCAAACCTCTTAAAGAAGACAAATACTGAAAGAGTTAAAAAAAAGCCTATATCTTGGGCGCGATAGAGTACATCACCTAATAGGCAGAGGCGTAGGAACTGTGGGGCGGACCGCCCCAGATGCCGGTTTTATAGAGCTTTGCTACGCCTTTTACATCTAGAAACATTTGATTATCGTTGGGGGGCGCATTTCTAAATCTCGCCCCCTGGCGCCTAACAACAACCAGGCGGTCCTGCTTTGAAAACTGTCTTTGTAAAGCCCTATATTTACACATTGTTTACACTATCTCTCTGTGAAATTGGATGGGTTCAACACCACGATGCTGTTAGGGTTTACATTTTGTCCAGCCCTCCCCCGAAAAAAAATCCTGTGTACGCCCCTGCAGCGAAGCATATTAAATCGGCCGTACCTTGGCCGGTTGTAAAGTTCTGATAATAGGTTTAGGTTTTATTTGGAGGGGGGTCTATTACCATATTTTTTTCTGTATCTCCTACTGTTTCCCATACAAAAGAATGTCATCTAAGTCGAAAAACGAAAACTTTTTTACTGTCACCCATCCATTGTTTGTCCCTACTCGGTGTAGCTTAACATTAGAGAGATGGACCTAGACAAAAATATTCCCAGGAATGCACCCATCAACTGTGCCAAATAGGTTGTCGTGACAAATTTCGAGAAAAAATGCCATTTAAGTCGAAAAAAAGTGAACTTGTTTGCTGTCACCTATCCATTGTTTGTCCCTACTTGGTGTAGCTTAACATTAGAGGATGGGACCTAGACAAAAATCTTCCCAGGAATGGACCCATCAACTGTGCCAAGTAGGACGTCGCGACAAATTTCGAGAAAAAATGTCATTTAAGTCGAAAAAGGTGAACTTGTTTGCTGTCACCTATCCATTGTTTGTCCCTACTCGGTGTAGCTTAACATTAGAGGGATGGGACTTAGACAAAAAAATTCCCAGGAATGCACCCATCAACTGTGTCAAGTAGGACGTTGCGACAAATTTCGAGAAAAAATGTCATTTAAGTCGAAAAAAGTGAACTTGTTTGCTGTCACCTATCCATTGTTTGTCCCTACTCGGTGTAGCTTAACATTAGAGGGATGGGACAAAAATCTTCTCAACTTTCTCTTTTTGGGTTAATAAGTCGTCGTGACAAATTTCGAGAAAGAATATCATTAGGTCGAACAACGTGAACTTTTTTGCTGTCACCCATCCATTGTTTGTCCCTACTCAGTGTAGCTTATCATTAGAGGTATGGGACCTAGACAAAAATCAAAAATGATTCGACTTATGAAAAGAGCGTCACGTTCTGAGACTTTCTGTGTAAAAAAAAAATGGAACAGAAAATTTAATTCCCATGTTAAGAGAGAAGCACGAAAATAGTCCGATTTCTTAGTATGTAATGTTTCGAGATTTATAAATCAGATAAAAGATTCATTTGTCATTAGAAATTGAGATCCAATGTTGACGTGATCTTTCTATGAATGAAAAATTCGATTTTTCAGTAATAATATTTTTTTAGTATCATTTCTTTAATATCTTACGGAACGGCGAAGATCGTTTTGTCGCCCCCAAATCATTGCGCCCGGAGCGACCGCCCCCCCTCCCCCAGATACGCCACTGATGGGCTCAACAATTCAACAAATTTTGTAACATTTTATATTTATTTCTCTTTGCAAATTGCTGTATATTGTAAAGTTCTTAACTTGTATATGTTAGACTCAACCCCCAAAATCGCTCATTGAGCGAAAAAATCGCGATGTGAAAAAGACCATTTAAAAAAAAAACAAAAACATTTTGCAAGTACTACATCGCGATGGGGATTGAGTCAAGTTGATATTGAAGTAAAAACTGTGGCATCTACAACTGGTGAAGAAGGGAAAGTAGTGGCATTGGGGATTTTGGACGCGCGTGCAAAATTATGTTTATATTGTTGTTTATTCAAACTAAATAAATATTTCAACATTTGACTCTTTGCAAATTAAAAACAAATTTTATTGTATTCAAACTAAATAAATATTTTAACATTTAACACTTTTCGAATCCAAAACAATTTTTATTTATTCAAACAAAATAAATATTTTAACATTTGACCCTTTTCAAATAAAAACAAATTTTATTCTATTCAAACCATAGAAATATTTTAACATTTGACTCTTATTAAATCAAAAACAAATTCTATTCTATTCAAACTAAATAAATATTTTAACATTTGACACTTTTCAAATCAGAAACAAAATTTATTGTATTCAAACTAAATAAATATTTTAACATTTGACCCCTTTCAAATCAAAAACAAATTTCATTCTATTCAAACCATAGAAATATTTTAAAATTTGACTCTTATTAAATCAAAAACAAATTCTATTTTATTCAAACTAAATAAATATTTTAACATTTGACACTTTTCAAAGCAAAAACAAATTTTATTCTATTCAAACCATAGAAATATTTTAATATTTGACTTTTATTAAATCAAAAACAAATTCTATTATAATCAAACTAAATAAATATTTTAACATTTGACACTTTTCAAATAAAAAACAAAATGTATTGTATTCATTCTAAATAAATATTTTAACATTTGACTCCTTTCAAATCAAAAACAAATTTCATTGTATTCAAACTAAATAAATATTTTAACTTTTTAAATCAAAAACATTTTTTTGTATTCAAACTATAAAAATATTTTAACATTTGATGGCTCTTTTCAAATCAAAAACAAATTTTATTGTATTCAAACTAAAGAAATATTTTAAGATTTGTCTTATTTCATTTCAAACATTTTGACAGAATGAGTGCTGAACTCTTTTTTGAATTTGGAATAAATGCTATGTTTCTAAAACCTGAATAAAGAACAGCCCAAAATTAATTAAAATTAACGTGAAAAAGAATTTAACAGATATACTAGCTACAAAATGCGGCAACTCATTCATTTCTGAGAAATGATCTTAGTCGAAGAATTGCTGTAACATAATAATTCAGGCTATTGATTGACTCTCTGCTACACAGATCTACTAGATACAAAATACGGCAACTCATTCATTTCTGAGAAATGATCTTAGTCGAAGAGCTGCTGTAACATAATAATTCAGGCTATTGATTGACTCTCCGCTACACAGAGAAACATCGAGCGATCATAGATTGGCGACCACCCTGTTTACATGGAACACAATTCATACCAAATCGAGTGATCATAGATTGGCGACCACCCTGTTTTCATTGAACACAAATCATACCAAATCGAGTGATCATAGATTGGCGACCACCCGGTTTAAGTGGAACACAAATCATACCAAATCGAGTGAACATAGATTGGCGACCACCCGGTTTACATGGAACACAAATCATACCAAATCGAGTGATCATAGATTGGCGACCACCCTGTTTACATGGAACACAAATCATACCAAATCGAGTGATCATAGATTGGCGACCACCCGGTTTACATGGAACACAAATCATACCAAATCGAGTGATCACAGATTGGCGACCACCCGGTTTACGTGGAACACAAATCATACCAAATCGAGTGATCATAGATTGTCGATAACCCTGTTTACAAATCATACACTTTAAGAGACATATTGTTCATAAACAGACACACATTCGTGAAAACCGCTATACAATCGAAAAATTTTGAGACAGACTTGGTGTATACATACAGACATACACCAATTGCCGAAGTCGAGATTTTTAGGCTCTGAGGAACTTAAAGCACGGAAAGATATGTACTGAATTATTAAATCAATAATTACTTTAATCAAAAAAGGAGCTAAATAATTAAATCAATAATTACTATAATAAAAAAAGGTGCGAAATAATTAAATCAATAATTACTATAATAAAAATAAGTGCTAAATAGTTAAATCAATAATTACTATAATAAAAAAAGGTGCGAAATAATTAAATCAATAATAATTAATCTTCTACAAAAAAGAAAACGTCTCGTCCCATACACGCATTTGAAATGTCGTTCATCTCATGCTTTAATTTTAGCACCAACGCTCTATCACTGTTCTTGCGTTCTTCCGGATAGACCGGAAAGTCGACTGAATCCAAGTTTTTACTTGCTCTAACTTCCACTGACAGTGCATTTATCTCGCGCTGTAGTCTCTGTGTTTCTGCTTGATGTCCATTTATGGCTGCCTCTAACCTAAGCAGTTTATCGACAACATCTAATATATGACGCTCATAAAATTCGTCATGATCCAATAGTGGGTAAATCGTAAATAGTTTCATTTCCTCTTTTACAGCCTGCAGATCCCGCTGCATTATAAACGGTACTCGATAGACGTAATCTATTTCCTTTATTAATTTATCTAAGTCTGTTCCTAAAAAAAATATGAAAACATAATATAATATTGGATTATTAAAAAAAAAAAATCACCCCCCATGAAGTTTTGATTGTTAACGTTTCAATGTGTCTCGCTCCGTGGATTGACTTATGTTCGTCCGCTGAACGCTGTAGAAATTAGCACTGTCACCAGAGACACCCAATATTATTTAGTGTTAATTGTCTATCCAAGAAAAGAAAATAGTCATCAGAGGAAAGAGGGTAATAAGGTTTCTTGGGACAAATTCTACCAACTCTCCAATGTTACCATATTAGGGATTTCGGTCCTAGATCTAGGGTTTTTTGGAGGACCTAGGTCCGAATCTAGGTCCCTAAATTTCTAGGTTTTTTATTTTTTGAACTAGTTTTTTTTATAGATTTTCTAGTTCTTTTTCCATTTTTCCCTAAAANTATAAAAAAAAAAAAAAATCACCCCCCATGAAGTTTTGATTGTTAACGTTTCAATGTGTCTCGCTCCGTGGATTGACTTATGTTCGTCCGCTGAACGCTGTAGAAATTAGCACTGTCACCAGAGACACCCAATATTATTTAGTGTTAATTGTCTATCCAAGAAAAGAAAATAGTCATCAGAGGAAAGAAGGTAATAAGGTTTCTTGGGACAAATTCTACCAACTCTCCAATGTTACCATATTAGGGATTTCGGTCCTAGATCTAGGGTTTTTTGGAGGACCTAGGTCCGAATCTAGGTCCCTAAATTTCTAGGTTTTTTATTTTTTGAACTAGTTTTTTTTAGATTTTCTAGTTCCTTTTCCATTTTTCCCTAAAAACCTACGTGTCAAGGATTTCAGTATATATATTGTATAAATAAATCTATAAAATAACTGTGAAGATTAGTGAGAGCAAAATAGAATAGTGACAGACCATTGGAATAATATTAAATTTTTTATCAAATTAAGGTTAGGAATTTTATATCGATATATCAGACGTTTTTTCCGATGTTTTTTATCCGATTAATCGGAAATTAGCAAAAGTGGCCACATTGGGATATTTCCCCTTTTTCAACGTTTTCTTATACAACCCTAATGATTTTTATTACCCCACGACACAGCTTGCAAGATTGGATCTCAAAGTAAAATATGCTTGCATAGAGCATATAGAGAAGAAAGATAGGTAGGAAGATAGCCTTCCGTTCTGTAAACAGGACAGAAATCGAACCCGTGACTTGGAAGTTGAAAGTTAGGAGCGCTTATTCGCTTACCTAAGCTGCTTATTCAAAATGATTTTTTAAAAACTTTGGAAGAAATTACAGAATAACAATTATTTCCGATATATCCGATATTTTTGTTCCGATATATCGGATAGTCGATATAATCGTTCCGATATCCGAAAGCCCAACCCTATGTCAAAATAATTAGGGTTTGAAAAAAAATCTAGGTTTTTTTTTCAAATCTAGGGCTTTTTTGCTCTCGATCTAGGGCCAAATGGTCAAGCCTATCTGGCAACATTGCAACTCTCGGGGCAGTTGAAAGTGAACGGTTCTCAAAGTATGATTGTTTGATCTCCTCACGTAAGTCCTTCTACATCTTTTAAGTTACAATCCCTTCCGATAGCTCTCAGAGAACATTTGAAACATCTTTGTATTTTAATTTTATTATTTAATAAAATATCTAACTATTATTATTATTACTATCTAACCAAGGAATTATTTAATTTTTTAACCTTAGTAGACGTTCACTTGTCCTTGAATTCTAAAGCGAGAGTTGGAGTCAGTTTGGGACCTTCGAATTCTATATTTATAGAGACGAGTCGAAATACCGAGAAAAAATATTTTTACATCACTTTTTAATTGTGGGAAACGGAAATTCAAATTACTTACCAAAGCTGCCCGGAAACATGACTACTAAACTAATGCAGCAAGCTAATGTAGCTTTCAATGGACTACCCATACTGATTTCTTAAAATTCTGGAAAAAAAAGAAAAAACATATAAAACTTATTTTCCATTTTTCTTAAAAAAAAAGAGATAGTTTTGATGTCTTTTTGGAAAAATGTCGTATCCCAAAAATTTTCCGAACACTTTTGCATCTTTGGAAACAAAAGGTTGAAATAGATATATTGGCAAAAGAAATATATCAAACCCCACTCTCGAAAAAGGGAAAAAACTTTCTGACTTTAGTACTTCCAACATAACTAGTTACATTTTTACGTGTTTCTTTTTGTTGAGCCAGCTCTCTAGTACATTCCATATTATCTGTATTTAATATCTTGTAATTCTGTGAGGGAAAGATGAATTGATGATTACTTACCTAAAACAAAAAACAGCCAAATTCGAATCAACTGCTGCTAACGTGAAGGACGTGGAGTATCTAATGATTTTCCTGTTGACAATATTGAAAATTGAATACAGGAGAATGTTTGTGAGAACTCTTGTACAGCCTGGTTTTTCAAAAAACAATATCTTTCTACACGCTATGAGCTAGAAAGGGGGGGGGTCCATGTAAAGGGAATTTTACCATATAAGGATTATATGGAGTTAAAATAGCAAATTGTCACTGCTATATTGATATACTTAGAGTAGTTCTGTGATCTGCAGACCTCAATCAGTTCCGTGGAATACATCTTAGTAAGCATTTGTACTCATGTGGAGACAAGTGAACATAACCACTTCGGTTTTTAGTTCTAGTTTGATCAATCAGATGACCTATATATATATATATATTGCTGGCACGTGGAAATTTTCAACGAATGCTAAATAAGCGTATTTTGAGACACAATGTATGAAAAGAACTAAAAAAAAAATAATTCTTACAAGCCAGTCACAACGAAATAACTAGTATCCCGAAGACTATAAGTGGTCATCCACAAGAAAAACATCGCTAAAGTTGTTTAACTTCAACGATTCTGCTGTGTTCAGCGTGCCATTGTCGCTGACAAGGATACTTTTGAACAAAACTAAACATGTTTGTTTTTGTTTAAACGGCCGTTCTGGGTGGTTAGTATTGTCTAATAAAGCCCTTAAAACTAGCCATCACATATCAAAATTTTACGTTTTTTGCAACAAATCGCTAAAAAGATAAAAATCATTTTCAAAAAACACAATATTGGGCCGCCTGGGGGCCACCGAAAACTACACAGAAAATTTCTTTCATGACCCAAATATGTATACCAAATTTCGTCAAAATCGGATGAAAATTGTAGCTTGTTTCGAGTGACAAACAAATACACACACACACACATACAAGTGCATTTTGGGAAGTATACCATGGTCAAAAGTGGAGTTCACTAACATTCACAATAAGGCCGATGCCGATCATAATTTTGCAAACTAATCCCCAATTAAGGAGTAAAAGGCAACCTATAATAGTGTGGGTCGAAAAAGATCCATTTTTCCGATTTCGAATCACAATAGCAAACTAAATTTGTGATCCGGCTAGGTTTTCAGCAAAAATCCTCGACATATGCCATCAGACTACATGAAACACCCTGTATAAAGAAGAGGAGAGAAAGAAAAAAACCTCCAATTTGTCGAGATTAGAAACTGACATCTTTTGC
>CM022885.1:35301249-35314093 GCA_012654025.1 Pachypsylla venusta | reverse complement strand
GGTTGGGGGCCCTCTGTATCCACGAGGCCCTGGGCTGCAGCCCAAAAAGCCTTTCAGTAGATCCGCCCCTGTAATTAATGAACGGTACAAGGTAGCCAATTGATTTTTTCAGAAATCCATAGTTCAAATTTTCACAGCCTTGAAGTTAAATAAGAAAAAAAAACAGGGTATAATAATAGACTGTCTTAAAAATGTTGTCAGTTGTAAGCCATTTTTTTTTTACAAACGTTTAATATACCTATAACACTGTGCTATGAGCTACATAATAATTACCTCATAATGCTATCAAATGTTATGTCAGCTTAACAGGGCCGGATTAACCTTCCGCGGGGCCCGTAGCACTTTCACAGAGCGTTGAAGGCTCTTCAAAAAATGTGGGTACCTTGAGTAACATACATAAATGTCTATGAAATTAATGAATTCTCAAAATACACGTCTTTTTTACCGTGCGTCAAGAAAATGCCCGTTCAAATAAGTACATTCTGTGCTATTGAAACTAGAAACGTTAAAAAATATCACCCGGATACAAAATGTGTTTAAAGCGGACAGTGATGAACAGGGCCCCGCGCTTTGACAACTTACACTAGATATTTCGACATTTCTGGGTTGACAATTGTAAAAACATATCATTTTGACGGGGACCCCAACTCTTCAAAGTATGTAGAAAAATCTGATTTAGGAAAGTACAAGTAGGTACCTACTACCTAGGAACTTAATNAAGTCTAATTATCCAATTGCTTTGATTTTTCAACTTTACCTACAAAAAGTCTAATTATCCAATTGCTTTGATTTTTCAACTTTACCTACAAAAAGTCTAATTATCCAATTGCTTTGATTTTTCAACTTTACCTACAAAAAGTCTAATTATCCAATTGCTTTGATTTTTCAACTTTACCTACAAAAAGTCTAATTATCCAATTGCTTTGATTTTTCAACTTTACCTACAAAAAGTCTAATTATCCAATTGCTTTGATTTTTCAACTTTACCTACAAAAAGTCTAATTATCCAATTGCTTTGATTTTTCAACTTTACCTACAAAAAGTCTAATTATCCAATTGCTTTGATTTTTCAACTTTACCTACAAAAAGTCTAATTATCCAATTGCTTTGATTTTTCAACTTTACCTACAAAAAGTCTAATTATCCAATTGCTTTGATTTTTCAACTTTACCTACAAAAAGTCTAATTATCCAATTGCTTTGATTTTTCAACTTTACCTACAAAAAGTCTAATTATCCAATTGCTTTGATTTTTCAACTTTACCTACAAAAAGTCTAATTATCCAATTGCTTTGATTTTTCAACTTTACCTACAAAAAGTCTAATTATCCAATTGCTTTGATTTTTCAACTTTACCTACAAAAAGTCTAATTATCCAATTGCTTTGATTTTTCAACTTTACCTACAAAAAGTCTAATTATCCAATTGCTTTGATTTTTCAACTTTACCTACAAAAAGTCTAATTATCCAATTGCTTTGATTTTTCAACTTTACCTACAAAAAGTCTAATTATCCAATTGCTTTGATTTTTCAACTTTACCTACAAAAAGTCTAATTATCCAATTGCTTTGATTTTTCAACTTTACCTACAATCTCCATAGCAATAATTTTTAATGTAATGCTTATCATTTTTAGGTGAAAACCCATGTGCAAATGCTCGATGTGGCTATGGTGAAATCTGTCACGTCAATCAAATGGGTGTGGCCGACTGCATGTGTCCCACAGAATGTCCACCTGTCGTTCGACCAGTATGTGGGTCTAACAATATAACATATGATTCAATGTGTCATCTCTTGCAATCAGCATGTCAGAGCAAACAAACTATAAGTCTATCAAATCACGGAGTCTGTGGTAAGAAATTAGAAAACCTACACAAATTTTATCTTGTCCAAATCCCTTATTAGCTGAAAAATTGCTGATTCATACGTAAAAGATTTTGACACGTAAAAAAACACGTGTCTTCTTCAAACGTGAAAATTTCAATTGAAAAGAAAAACAAATTTTTAACGTTTTAGCCGCATACGTTCAGTAAACGATATGTAAAATCTCCGTTTAAAAATATAACAACAATTATAATGAAGAAATCAAAAGAAGCATAGTCCAAGCTAAGTAGGCAGACCTTTACAAATAAATTTCTATTCCTAATGAACAGACTTTTAAATCTTGAAGTCAGGAAAATATTTATGAAGACCTTTGTTCTGTTGTATGGTTGTGAGACCAAGGATAGCTTACAGCTTTTATTAGAGGCATTGGAAATGTGGTGCTGGAGAAAAACACTAAGAATTAGTTAAGAAAAATGACATTTATTAGAGGCATTGGAAATGTGGTGCTGGAGAAAAACACTAAGAATTAGTTAAGAAAAATGACAAATGGAAGAGTTTTAAGCATGATAGATGAACTCAAATTGCAAATTAAACATAACGAAAAAAGGCGAGTTAAATTGTTGGAGCATATAAACGGGTTGTTTATTGTAAATATCGTCATAGGTTAACAGCAATGGGGCTGCTTCGAAACAATTTCTCATGAGTTACTGGAGAATTCTTACGGAGTTACTGGAGAATTCTTACGGATAAGTAGCTTCTCCTTGCTTTCTGCACGGGTAATGGAAAAGTTATCATTTCCAGTCACCTGGCATGGACTTTGATGCATTGAAAGTATTCTTTTCAAGTCCCCCTATCCACTTATAATATATGGAAGCTAATAATAGATGGAAAACAAGAAACCGAATGGACGGGGGCTCTCGACATAATCCAGGGCCCCGTTGTAATTCTATACATCTATGATTACAAGAGATGGAAAACAAGAAACCGAATGGACGGGGGCTCTCGACATAATCCAGGGCCCCGTTGTAATTCTATACATCTATGATTACAAGAGATGGAAAACAAGAAACCGAATGGACGGGGGCTCTCGACATAATCCAGGGCCCCGTTGTAATTCTATACATCTATGATTACAAGAGATGGAAAACAAGAAACCGAATGGGACGGGGGCTCTCGACATAATCCAGAGCTCCCGTTGTAATTATATACATGTATGATTACAATAGATGGAAATCAAGAAATCGAATGGAACGGGGGCTCTCGACATAATCCAGAGCTCCCGCTGTAATTATATACATGTATGATTACAATAGATGGAAATCAAGAAATCGAATGGAACGGGGGCTCTCGACATAATCCAGAGCTCCCGCTGTAATTATATACATGTATGCTTACAATAGATGGACATCAAGAAACCGAATGGAACGGGGGCTCTCGACATAATCCAGAGCTCCCGTTGTAATTATATACATGTATGATTACAATAGATGGAAATCAAGAAACCGAATGGAACGGGGGTTCTCGACATAATCCAGAGCCCCGATTGTAATTATATACATGTATGGATACAATAGATGGAAATCAAGAAACCGAATGGAACGGGGCTCTCGACATAATCCAGAGCCCCTTTGTAATTATATACATGTATGATAACACTTGAAAATTTTCGCAGCGGATGAAAATTCATTTAGAGCTTCAGTCTCACATAAGTGACTACCAATGAACGCGATGACGACGATTTTCAAAATATTTACAATATTTCTTTCCAATGAGCTCTCCTTAAGTTGTGCTTCACATCCTCTGAGGGTGATGATGATAATAGTGCCATCATTAAGGTGTATGATGTTGGTATTGTTGATGATATAAGATCATTTCATATTCACGTTAACATTTATGAACACTCCTCGTTTGTTTATAATTATTTTTACTTCATGACTACGTAGGCTTATGCAATCATTCGAAAACAACTCAGAAATCAATGAAAGTTAATAATGAAAACAAAACAATCACTTAGCGGACATGAATAAACAATAATATGGTCTATGTTTATGGTATGTTGCCACTTTTGGAATAAGACCCGTGACATAGTTTAATGTTGACAATCAACAACCACTAATGTATTATCTATTTGAACTACTAACCTTCTTAGTTGTTAGACTACTCGAAGATAATGATAGAGACCTATTAGATGTTAGACTACTGGAAGATAATGTTCGAGGGAACATAATTTTTATTCTTCTCTGTTTTGCTTATTTCTATTTCTTTTGCCTCTCTTTCAGGTGCTTAATGTAATTGAGTTATTTTTATACTTGTATTATGTACCTTTGAAAATAAATAAACATTATTATTATTATTATTAAACTACTGGAAGATAATGATAAGGACCTATTAGATGTTAGACTACTGGAAGATAATCATAAGGACCTATTAGATGTTAGACTACTGGAAGATAATGATAGAGACCTATCACATGTTAGACTACTGGAAGATAATGATAAGGACCTATTAGATGTTAGACTACTGGAAGATAATGATAGAGACCTATTAGATGTTAGACTACTGGAAGATAATGATAGAGACCTATTAGATTTTAGACTACTGAAAGATAATGATAGAGATCTATCAGATGTTAGAATACTGGAAGCTAAAGATAAGGACCTATTAGATGTTAGACTACTGGAAGATAATGACAGAGACCTATTCGATGTTAGACTACTGGAAGATAATGACAGAGACCTATTAGATGTTAGACTACTGGAAGATAATGATAGAGACCAGATAGAGACCCATCAGATATTAATCTACTGGAAGATAATGATAGAAACCTGTTAGATTACCGAAAGATAATGATAGAGACCTTTTTATTTTTCACAATAGAATTTAGAAATTCATAATTAGATTAGAAGAAATGATTCCTTCGATTAATTTTGTTTACAGAATGAAATGGTAAGTAAAATATACTGTTGCCATACGTTTCGTGCATAGCAATATATCTCACCTAGTAATTAAACAAATTACCTACTTAAAATAATATGTACATAAAAAGATCAGAGAAATTACTTTTTGCATGCGCAGGAGAGAAAATTCGATAAAATATAAAATTCCAGAGCATTTTGGTACCAATTTTGTTCCTCCAATTGCACTTTTACTCTTTAATTATTCTTTTTTCGTCGTAAATAGGCAATAATGGACCATGCTCAACAACATGTTCTGGGGAATACAATCCGGTATGTGGATCCGATGGGATTACTTATGAAAATGTCTGTAAATTGACTTTAGAAGCTTGTCAACAATCAAGAACAATTCACATGGTTTATATGGGACTCTGCAGTAAGTATTTGTTATGGGCCTATTTCATTCTTCTTCTTTTTTGACTTCACCTTTTCCAATTTTTTGGAGAGTAGGCGTTTCTTTCCTTAAGGCTATGTTCACATGACCGCACGGTATCATATGAACAAATCGATAAAAGTTTGTAGAACTAGTACCGCGCAGTAATGTAGACAATATGCACTATTTAGACAACTCTTGTGCCGCGCGGTACTGCGCGGTCATGTGAATGCCTTATTCCATCATGCCAAAACCTTCTGTTCAGTGCCTACTCTCTTTAGTTGCACCCTTTCCTGGCACGGCAAGCAACCCTCGCTTGCTTCTCACAGTATTCATGCGCAGTAATTGCAATTGGCTGATGATTTTCCATCTTTAGTTTGAAATAGTGTTTTTAAAGGCTGAATGTCCTTCCTAACACCAAGCCTTCCATATTTACACGAACTTAGGGCCGTCATCTAATTAAGCTGACTCCCCTCATTCATTGTATGAATTTAATGAAGAAACTTTCATTAAATTCATAAAAAAATAAAATAAAAATAAAACCCTGGTGGTGAATTTTAAAGAATATAATCTTGATGACAGAACATTAAAAAAAAAAGCTGAAAGCTTAAGACTTTTTACTTCCTCTTCCTATAGAAGATAAAGTATTGTAATCGTAAAGAAAATTGGGACATTTTTTTATCTTGAAATTATGTGTTGCTATCGCATTATCAACAGATGTACTACAGGTATATTTTGATAAAAATAATAATCTCTACATCCACTCTACACAGTCGTATGCTATAGATTATCTTAAGCGATAAAGAATCTGAAGATTACCGGTCGGGAAATTGATACTCATACTCTGAGGACCTATTATTATCTTAGAACACAAGGTCAGAATAGGAATAAAGTATTGTAGTTGTAAAGAAAATTGGGACATTTTTTTATCTTGAAATTATGTGTTGCTATCGCATTATCAACAGATGTACTACAGGTATATTTTGATGAAAATAATAATCTCTACATCCACTCTACACAGTCGTATGCTATAGATTATCTTAAGCGATAAAGAATCTGAAGATTACCGGTCGAGAAATTGATACTCATACTCTGAGGATCTATTATTATCTTAGAACACAAGGTCAGAATAGGAAATCTATACGACTTTAAATGAAAACATAACTAGAAATAGCTTTACCCGGATCATCCGCATACTCTAAGGAACTATAAGTATCTTATAACACAAGGACACTCTAGGAAAAACTATACGACTTAAAATGAACACACATTCTGTCAAAATATAATTAGGTATTTACTATCAAAATCATATCATATCTCATTATCTCGAGATAGAGAGCAATCTTTTAGTAACTTGACTGTCGAGATTTGTCTAGAACTTTTGAATACCTATATCTAAGATGTAACATAAATTTAATTGGCGAATGATTTGCAAATCTCTCTAATAACTTGTCCTGAAAATTGTAGATAGACATGAGACATGTCAAAATTCTAATGAGAGAGAGAGCTGTGATGAGGTGTGAGGAGTTAATGAAATAGTGGCTAGCATATAATTAATAAAGGGGCTAAATTAATATACGGTTCTGAAAATTTCGAACCGATAGTTTTACAATTGCCTCCAAAAATGTTGTTTTATTTTTCATTTCAGGTTCTCCTACGTCTTCCATAGATTTAAAATTACCTCCTAAAACCGGTCTGGAAATGAATCTATTAGAAAATAATATTTTAAGTAATTATACTGAAAGACAAGTGTGTCATGGAATTCGTTGTGATTTTGATGCCACTTGTGAGTTGAGTGCTGACGGATTGCCGCGTTGTGTCTGCTTATTTGATTGTTTTAAAGAAATTCAATCGCCCGTATGTGGTTCTGATTTGAAAAGTTATTCATCACATTGTGCATTAAGAATGGAATCGTGCCAAAAACAACAAGAATTACGCCTGAGGCCTTTAGAATTATGTCAAGGTAAGATTATGAGATCAGCCCTAAATCTTTCTTAGTACTTAGTATCTATAAACTTTTTTTCCGCATTCAATTTTTCATTTTTTTTTTCCGGATTTTTCCAATTTTGTTTGGCTTCTAGACGAGCTCAATCATATGAGGATACTTGTATAGATAAAGGTACAAATCAATGACAGACGTTTCATTGTAAAGTCGGGGATATTTGAATCGGTCTAAAGGGAAAGGACCTCGTTCAAAGTTTTCGAGAATTTCGAGTGCTGATATTTTGTGCTCTGTTATACATAAAATCGAAATATTTATTTGGTGGATTAGTGTTTAATAATAATTAGTTATCAATCTATAAATTTCTCGGGGAGTATGGTAACAAACAGTGTTTGTTACCATACTCCTCCAAAACGGCTTAACCAATTTTAATGAAATTTTGTATTTACATTCGGTAGGTCTTTTTATGGTAGGACGTGTTGGGAGTAGTATTGGGTTAGGTAAAAAAATGCGTGTTGAAGTCTGCGCAAGAAAACTCTCAACACGTTCTACGCAGCTTAACAATCCGTTACTACTCCCCATGTTCTCTCATCTTCTCGAAACGAAGTTTGGGTACTTAGCTAGTAGATATAAATATAAAATAAGAACAAAATTTTAGTTATTATTTTACATAGTTCTATTTTAATTATGTGACCTTACACAGTAAATCATTTTTCTATGATTTCCAAAATTTTTGATTCTGGGACTGAGATCATTTAGAGTTTTATATGAAAATCCTGAGAACGCCATTTATAATTGTGACATGACTGGCATAACACAAAGTACTAATGAGTCGCAAATTGAATACACTTCTGCTGGAAACTCTATACAAATTTAATGGAAAATAGGAAAAAAAGATATTGATTGAGCGTAAAATATTTTGGGGGATGCGTGGATACACCACTTGCTTTAACTTTGTATTTAATGGCAGACAAAAAGGTGCAAAAGATTAGTAATTAAGATATATAATTTTTTCTCACACCAACATTCAAAAATTTTGATAGTCCAAATGACCAAAGCAGCAAATTTCCTAAATTGAAACTTCTTATGATGAAATGCTAAACAAGTTGCAGTTGGTTGCATAAAATCAAATCCATATGAATTTCAAGAAGAAAAAAAAACTCGTTTGATAGATTTGTTTAAAGATATATAGGAGTAACCAGCTTCCAACTATGTCAAATTTCATAACACTGAATTCAGAAGAGCTTGGAGCTCGTCAATGGTTAAAGTTGAAAACATGTTATTTGCATTGAATTGATATCTGTATTATAACTTACTCTAATTAAGTATACACAACTATCGAACCTGCATGTAACGATCCCGTAACGTCTCATTTACTTTGGTCTTCCTTTGGAAGCGACTACAAGAGCACGCCAGTAAGAGCCTTTAAAGGCACTGATATCGAGGAGCTGCCTTATTTGTGCACTGCAAAACATGCAGTGCTTGAAACCTAGAATTTTTTTAAAGACATTGATATCGAGCGAGATGCCTCATTTAGTTTTTCTCAGATAATATAATTCTGAATCATTTGCATACAGGGATGAGCGATAGGGGCGATCTACCTCCCCCCCCCCCGGNTCTTCCCCCCCCCCGGACCTGAAGAAATTGAACGTCGAAACACTTTTCTCAAATTTGGTGTTTGTAAATACTACTGACTTCCATGTCGATTGTAATTTCAAGCCTCGATTGCCCCCTCAACTGAAAAATCTGTATTTGTCCTTTTCCTCGTACGTTATCCCTCTTTCAAAAAAACTCTCCCGGTCCGAGGAGTATAATAGTTTCCTATTGCGATTTACTCTTACCTTCTTTTTTAAGCTAAGCGTCTACACTTCAATTGTGATGGCGAGTTTCAATCGCAACCAAAACAATTACTGACGCAAGTAGTCAAACCCATCTAGAATATGTTGGGTTTGACTACCATGTTATTATTTGCTAATATGTTTGGGTGTAGCGGCATCTCTGTCATGGTGTGGATCGGACTATTCATAAAACTGATCTAGTTAGGTACCTCAAATAAAGCTCAAGGTCGAGGATCAGAGGTGAAGGTCATAGTTTTGGTAGGTATCTACAATTCTACATATTTTATATCTGTGATAACAGGACAAGTAAATGATTTTAGTAATCCAGCGGCCTCCTCTCTCTCTCTCTTATGTCAATCACAGAAATAGCTTTTATCTATTTTGTATCTATAAAAGATATCTTGAAACAAACAAACTTTATCCTTCGGGCTGTGTCATAATGAAGTAAGACAAGATCAAGAATTGTTCATTATACAGAGAGTTCAAAATTCCGTCTTCTATATTCATTTATGGTTTTCGGAGGGGGGTCCATCACAAGCGGATCCCGGGAGGGGGGGATCGCCCCCCAGACCTGAGGAAATTGAACGTCGAAACACTTTCCTCAAATTTGGTGTTTATATATAAATACTACTGATAACTGATTTCCATGTCGATTATAATTTGGAGCCTCGATTGCCCTCCTCAACTGGAGACCTGTATACGCCCCTGGGGTCCATTAACGGTCATTTTTTTTATATCTCTCACCGCTTGAGCTCTGTAATTGTACTGCTCAAATGTCGTTTTAGCTATAACTCGCTTCTGCTTGTCGAAAATTCTGAGTCAATGGTTTTATTTGACCTATCGAACTTAGTGCTTCGATATTCTGATACGGGTTGCTTTATTCTATTTTGTAATGTAAGGTCAATGGGACTTTTACCACTGACTTTGAATTACCAACCAGTATCTGGTATCAGAATTTATCGTAAGCATGCAATATTATTAACGATAATCATCGGGCGATAAAAATTGCATTAAGCTGGTGGGAATGACCTAAGTATATTTCTTAGGTATTTAAATCTACAATGTTAAAGTGTATCGCACACAATAAAATTAACAGTAATTAAATATCGGCCTATATTTATCGTGTTGCTCTGGTGTGTATAGCTCGCTCTATAGCGTGTAGTCGCTTGACTTTACTCGTAGTAGCGTGAGCTTGTAGTTGCGCGCAGTCTTTTCCAAAGGACGACCGGGGAGACTTTGATGCTTTATAATATCCATTCCACTCCATTCGCTGTATTCATGTGAAACTTTTTAAAAATAATATAAAAACTATTGCCTATAATGTGGAATTAGAAAGGAAAATTAAGGGAGAATGAAATTGTGTGCAGATTAGAGGTGATTCAAACTGGCCAAGTACTAAATCAACATTAAAACAAAAAGTGTAAACTAATGGAGTTGACAATTTTGTGGCCACATTTTAAATACATATTTATTTTCTTTTTCCAACATAATTTTTTTGAATGTCAACATAGAACTGGTAACATTTTATGAAAAACAATCAATTTTATGTTTTGTAGTGAGTGCAGTACAGAATAACATGCATGAGATTTTTAATGTTTAGAATGTAAATCAAAATAACGCCGCGTCGTGATGAACACTTAAATTAATAGGGAAAGGCTATCAGTATGAAAACGTTTGTGTTGCATGCACTTTCATATTGAAAGAAAGACGAATCGGGTCAAAAAGTGTATATTTAAGTTGGTTAAATTGGGATACTATGTCAAGTAAAACCATAATGAAGGTTGAAAATTACTATATCTTCACTTGACTAAAAAATATTAAAGATGTTAAAGACTAGTTTCGTCCTCTCCTGAGAACATCATCGGAGCTAGTCATGATATTTGACCTCATGGCAAAACATACTAGCTCCGATGATGTTTTCAGGAGAGGACGAAACTAGTTAGCTCTTTAACATCTTTAATATTTTTTAGTCAAGTGAAGATATAGTAATTTTCAACCTTCATTAAGTGTATATTTCTTTGTGTTATTTTGTGGGCATCACGGCATTTCAAGGTCTTTTTTAACCAAGTTAAAACTTAACAATCCCCTCATAATGTCGCTATTACGATAGCTACTCAATTGTCCTGAGGAGGCTGATTTACCCCAAACACAACCAGACCCAATAGAAAATTCGAAAAAAACTTTTTCAAATTTTCAACCCGACTAGGATTCAAAACCGGTACCTCCCGGGTGCAAGCTGAGTGTGATGCATATTCTGTCAGGAAGACGTCTCCAAGGCAGAGGACTGAGTCAAGAAAAATCCAAGGCAGAGGATTGAGTCAAGAAAAATTAAACTGAATTATCACACAATTCGTAAGAATAAAAACTACTAAAAACATTTCCTTCAAAAAAACATTTTTGAAGGAAAAGATATTTTGATGTTATCCAGAAGAATGCATGCCGCACAAAATGAGAAGAATGGGTTGAGCGACAAGGCTCTGCCTTGTGTTATGATTTGTAAAAAAACGAGCATGTACCTTTTTTTAACATATAAAAAAATTTGGTTAAATTGGGATACTATGTCAAGTAAAACCATATTAAGGCAGATAAAATACTATATCTTCACTTGACTGTAAAATTTTATCTGCCTTAATATAAAAAAATAGTTATATTCATTTCTANGTACCAAGTATCCAAACAAAAACGAATATGTACCAAGTGTCCAAACAAAAACGAACATGTACCAAATGTCCAAACAAAAACGAACATGTACCAAGTGTCCAAAAAAACATGTAGGTACCAAGTGTCCAAACAAAAACGAACATGTCATTTTATTTTCCTCAAAAATTATAAAAAAAATATTTATCAGCCTGTAAGAATCGGAACTCTGGTATCTTAGTTGATAAAACTAAAATCACAATTGAATGGGATAAAACCTTGTGCTTTTCAAGAAATTCTTGAATACTGAAAATTCTCATTTCGTGGACTTTTTTTTATATTCTGCATTTCTCCTCACTTTCGTCACTTTCAGTTTAGGCCAATGGCCACTTTCTATTCAGTTTTCAATATACCCTGTATGTAACATAATTCTACCATTTTACCTACGTACACAATATGATGGGAAATAGGTGTGCCTTGGTAACTACTTATCTCTAGTTAACAATATATTAATTAACTCAAAATGTTAATTTATGACTTTCTTTTGTTGTTCATTTTATAATTTAGGGTAATAGAATTTTCAAAATTCACTCTGAATTGTTCATGAAATTCAGTTTATATTTTTGGGTAATAGTATTTTTAAGAAGTACAAATTCATTGTAGAGTATTTTTTTTTAAAAAAAAAATAAAAAAAAATACACAATTTTACACATTATTCAATCTTGAGTGATATTATTGTTTCCGTGTTTCCAATGGTAGTCGGATGTGTGAGAATGCAGCCGTAAAGAAGTTGTTCTTTGTTGCTAAAGATCAACAAATACTGGATCAAATATAATTTAATGACAATTATTTGGAACTTTCTTGATTCCTATTTCGATAAATTTGGAAAATGCATCAAACGGATGAGTTAAGTTTCTTTCTTAAAAAAAAAAAAAAAATCAGATAAAGATAGAAACAAGGCAATTTTCCGAACATTTTTTCTTCTTCTACGTCTGCAATTGCACACACCCGGTCCGAAGGGTAAAGTGAGGGAAAAGTAAAATAACCAAATCAAAAATTGCGAATTTTAAAAATTAAATATGAATTTACCTTTTATAATGTTTTTTTGCGACGCATGACCGTAAAAACTGCGCAATTTGGACAATAAATCTATACTTATAAAACGCAAAGCCCAGTTGGTATACTGACTGACTAACGTACTGACTGACTGATAATCAACGTAGCTCCACGATGGCTAAACGTAGAGACTTAAAATGTGGCACACAGGTTCCTTTTAGT
>CM022885.1:35258392-35293840 GCA_012654025.1 Pachypsylla venusta | reverse complement strand
TCAAAATTCAAATCCGTTCTCAAGATATTGAATTGATCTTCTTTTTAGACACCCTGCAGATATTCTTAATATTTGACATTAGATCTCTATGTTTTCTTTCTCCTTGGAAATATTTTTTGGTTACTAATATTTTTAAAATTTCGTTACTAAAGGGAGGCGTCGAGAGAAATGTTACTTCGTAAAAAATCTGAAAGTGGGCGATCATTGGAAAAAGGTTGGAACCACTGGTCTAGTTCACCAGAACGTACAAAAGCTCTCGTGACTCTTTTTACATTTGTAGTTTGATACATTTTTTCGTATCAAAATATTATATCTAAATTGAATTATAATACAATTTTGTAACCATCTTTTTTTGATAAATATTTATTCACGCCATGACTCACAAACAAAAAGGATACAAGAAAGTGTTGCCGTGCACGCCCTCTCAGCTAAATGAACTAATTTTGCCTAATCTAAATGTCTTAAATTTAAATACAAATGTCATTTGACGTGTATTTATATCAATAACACGTGTTATCGGGTGTTAAAAAAAAAAAAAAAAAAAAAAAAAAAAAAAAAAAAANAAAAAAAAAAAAAAAAAAAAAAAAAAAAAAAAAAAAAAAAAAAAAAAAAAAAATGTGATCTTTTTATATCGATTTATTTATATTTCTTTAAATTTTATTATTTTTTTAAATACCATTATAGGTTAAAATACCTACATGGGGCTTATTTGCAACACAACTCGCCATAAGCTTCTCCTTGCTTTCTACATGGGTTATGGAAAATATATCGTTTCCCACCCTGCCCTTAGTCGCCTTTTACGACCGACATAGACTTAGGTGCTTTGGAAGTATTCTTTTTAAATCCTCTATCGACAGAGGACACTTTTTGAACTACAGTAAAGGAATAAACTAGTCAAAATAGGTTAAACATTTTTACCGTGGTATTGTGTTTTTATTTCGCTAAAATGTATCTTAAATTGGCCAATTCCATCTTTTAGACGTAAAGTATCTAAGTATTATCTGTCTCTTATGATTAGGATTGTTTAATTATATTAGATCAACTGATTTACTCCTATTTCGTGCTGAGATTCTGCATTCGAATCCCAAATAATAACGGATTTTTATTAATCATTCATTCGATAGTGGCATCATCCTGATCCAAGTTGTCGTCCGCGGCTAAAAATTTCAATTGTCATACTAAATCTATTCTTGGAGGTTGATAATTGACATGGGTTCCCAGAAACTTGACAATCACTGTAACAAACATAATGATATTACAGAGTAGCTTCCTGTGTTATTTTACACAATCAGCTCAGGTGGACTCGGCCCGTGAGGATGTCACCCTCAAATAACTTCTACAATCTCAAGTATGATGTACTATTCATCATGAAATGTTAATGGATTGGAAGAAATTACGCCATCGGTATTTTATTAATCAACGTATGAAATCATTTCTACATTAACAAAAATATAATTCCTTGTTTATTACCGGCAAATTTTGTGTAAATGAAAATTAATATTTATTTGCTTTAACCACAAGTTGATATAGTCTTTTATGTTCATATTATTGTCTCTTTTATTTTGTGTGTTATTAGCCTCTGTTATCGCCTACTTGCTCTCAGTATATTATCGTATGTACCATATATGTAAATATAACTTTGTAAATATCGCTTTGTAATTTGTAATACTTAGCCATTCACTGAGGACAAAAATAATATACAGTGTTGTAATGAAGACTCAAATATAATTTGATTCATTTAATAATTACCTTAGATAGTCAGCTCCCATAGCTCTGTGGTCACTGCACTAGTCTTGCACTCGGGAGACCCAGGTTCGAATCCTAGCGGGGGCAAAAAATTTTCACTGTGGTTTGGATGTTTTCGGGGCCCACTCAGCCTCGTGAGGACAGTGAGTAGGTATGCAGATGAATGCGCATAGCGATCCGGTGCCAGCATTTTAGGTAAAATATAAAAATTCAAAGTAATTGGATAATGAAAGATATTGGGAAAGTGCTGCAATGCTGCAGTGAGCACGAAAGTTGTGACATAGTAACACAAAGAACAGCATTTATTTATATTATTTCAATAAATAAATTACTACAAACAACCTTGATTTTCAGGTAAAAACACGGGGAGCAGCATTTTGCGGCTCAAAAATTGATCAATATACTGTGCGGAATTTTTCCCACATTCATTTGAAATTTTGTGCACTGAAGGATAATTAAGTTTTCTAGCAATTTATTCAATCAAAACGTGAAAAACTATTAACAAATACTAATACACACAAAAAGGATTTCGCAAAATACTGCCGGGCACGACCTGTAACCTAAATGTCTTAATTCTGCGTTATCTATTTGTATAGGTTGTAAAAATTCAAAGTAATTGTATAATGATTGATATTGGGGATATCCTAAAATGCTGCAGTGAGCACCAAAGTTGTGACATAATAGCACAAAGAAACAGCATTTATTTATATTATTTCAATAAATAACTTATTACAAACAACCTTGATTTTCAGGAAAGAGCAGTATTTTGCGGCTTCAAAAATTGATCAATATACTGTCCTGAATTTCCTATATTTAATTGAAATTTTGTGCACTGAAGGATAATTAAGTTTTCTAGCAATTTATTCAATCAAAGAAGGATAATTAAGTTTTCTAGCAATTTATTCAATCAAAACGTGAAAAACTATTAACAAATACTAATATATACAAAAAGGATTTCGCAAAATACTGCCGGGCAAGACCTTTAACCTAAATACCATAACACTGCGTCATCTATAAATCGCAAAATTAAAATGCAAAGCTCATTTGACGTGTTCTATATTAATGATAAATTCTACATTATTCTAATTCCCTAAAAAAAAAATTACAAAAAAAATTCAAATATTCAAAAATCAAATATTGATATTTGTAGCTGTTGTATTCTGCCCATTCCTAGGGAAAATACTGGTAATAGTTTGATTTTGATTTGAAGTTACTAAAAAAGATTGCTTTGCCTTTTTTTTTGCATTCTCCCTCTGTCATTTGTAAATTGTCTCTTCAAGAAATATTTAAAATAGTAGTATTTAGCACCTTTATAAGAAATAGTAAGTGTTTTGTTTTAATTTATTTTAAAAATAAAGTACGAAATATTAGCTAGTAGCTTTTAGTTTAGAAAATTGGACTTTCGGGAACAGATGTAGTCAACGTGCCATAGACGCTGGCTAAAAACTTTACTGTTCTGTTCAATTACAATTAATTTTCATCTAGTGTGTTATCTATTCTCAAAAATAATGAAATCTTCAGTGGTATCACTAAATCAGCTTTTCTTATCATTTTTTTTTCTTCTTCAGACTTGAAAAAAATATTTAACATAGATTAATACTAGTAGATTTGGTCAAAAAAGTGTAGACATCACTCAGATAAAAGTGCACCATGAGGCTTTCGGAGGCCCAATATATCCTAATCAGCTAATGTTCATACCAAGTTTTAAAAATATTGGACAAGTTGTTCAAGAGTTAGGTCAAAAATTTGAAAACTTAGCCTGTCTTAAAAGTTTTTTTTTTTTTTACTTAGTTTGTGTTTGGAGGTAACTCAGCCTCCTGTTGACATTTGAGTAGCTATGATAATAGGAACAAGTGGTAGCATTATGAGGTAATTGTTAATTATATTAACTTGGTGTATTATACTGATTGTTAAAAAATGCCTCATAATGCTATGATGACCACAAAATTGTAATATAATACACAAGGAAATATACATTTAAATTTACATTAAATTACCAATAAAAATGTAAATGTTGTTAACAAATTTGTGGGCATCATAGCATTACAAGGTATTTTTTAACAATCACTCCAATACACCACGTTTTCTTAACATAACAATTGTCTCATAATGCTACCACTTGTCCCTATTACCATAGATACTGAATTGTCCTCAGGAGGGTGAATTACCCCCAAACACAACCAGAACAAGTGGAAAATTCGGAAAAACCTTTTTTAAATTATCAACCCGACTAGGATTTGAACCCGATAACTCCCTCGTACAAGCTATCTGTCACGGAGACGTCTTACATTTTTATTGGTTAGGAAATACCAAAGGCGGATATATTTTTGTATTCATCCAAAAGTCTCAAAAGATATAATGTAATGAAGATACTTATGAATACCCACTGGCTAATGACTACTGCTTCTCAAGTATCCTGTATTTCACGTCAGAATAATATAAACAATATGATAGGATAGTGATGACAATAGAACGTATTTCTAACGTGATTAGTTTATTGTTAAAATATTGTTAAGCTGATGTTTTGTTCATTAGGAGTTTACACAAACGTAAACGGATGCACTGAACAAAAGATGTAAATTAGTAACATAATAATGGGAGAATTCAAACCTTTCCTGTGACAAACCAAATGGTTTGAACCATATTTGTAATATCCTATGGTGGTTCCATCATGTTATGAATACCATGGAAACATTCAATTCTTTTCATTTTTTAATTCAATCATAGAAATTCATATAGTATGAGGCAGGGTACATAACAGAACAACACGATAAATATCGCCCGATATTTTATTGCAAATTATTTTTATCGCTTGCGATACGCATCAACTTTTTAGATTGAAAACCTACACACCAAGGAGATAGCGAAGGGCCGATAAATATTGCTAGCGATATTGCATGCAGGTTGCCTACGGTAAATATCGTAAACAAAATATTTCTATTTTTCATCAGACTTTCATTTTTGGTTTATTATTTTCATTTTTTTTTAAAAATAAAATGAACATTTTTTTTTTTTTTTTTTTTTTTTAAAAAATAAAAAAGAACATGTTAAATAGACATAATTAAATAATTAATTTAATAAGTTTGGAATACCCCTACCTCTTTGGAATTTACATTTAATATAGCAGCCGCTACTAAATCCATTTTGGGTGTGAAAATGTAGATCCCCTTTTAGCACCTACCTCTTTTTTTTCTGTAGCAAAGGGTAAACAAGCTATCTGGTACAGTGATCCATCTCAAAAATGGTAAGAGGTTGTCATATGATATTTTAGGTGTACAAGCGTTTTCTAAACCCTGGCAAAGAGAAGTTAAAAGAATAGCATAAAAATCAGAAGGAAAATAAGAATCAATGTAAAGTATTTTCAGTTTGAAACCAAATTATTTATTTTTTCTCAAAAACATAATCAATTATAACTAGAGAATAGTGTTTGCTTTTATAGCACACAAATGTCTTCGGTGACTATTTTTTTTTTTNAAGGGCCCAATTTTTTTTTTTTTTTTTTAAGAAGAAAAAGTTATATATAATTTTCATCTTCGACATATTCATTTGAGAGTTGGGACTAAATGAAATTAAATTTGAAATTATGGTTAAGGGTCGTCGATTCGGCGCATTTTGTAGATTAGTTTCCTTTTAATTGTAACTTTCTATAATTAGGCCAAGTTGACCACACTAAGCTCTTCAATTTGAATGAAATAATTCATTTAAATCGAAGAATGAAAAAGAAAAATGTAGAAAACAAAATTGAAATAGAAACACAAAATCCTAAAACAAAACAAGACGTTTGCAGATGATCAAGTCTGTAAATGACTTTTTACAAGTTGTGATCAATCATACATATGTATGATTGCAACTTGTAAATATTCATTTAATCCTCTACCCCAGTTTACATAACACGAACACGGCGGAAGGACTGCTTAGCATCAAAAGAGAGAGGGTTGTCAAGAGATCACCTCATTCCATCAAATTCAGGCTAGAATCAACTCAAAGGGCACCGAACCACAAATCCTATAATAATACTATTTCAAGTAGTCTCATATCATATTTATTTTATCTATAGTTTTACATTATAATATGGCATCTCCACTAATTTCAGTGGAGACTATATTTCTCTTTTTTAATAATTTTAAAGGGAGTAGTCTGGCAACATTAATTTTGTTGGATAACTTAAATTAATTGTTGCCATTTTCTTTCTCTCCTATGAATGGCAATTAATTGATTTCACTATTATTATTATTTATATACTATTCTTAGTTAATATTATTGTAAAATAGGAAAAATCCCGTAAATTCAAATCATAAATAAATTTTCACTATCTGGCTATTTCTGTTTTTTTTTTTTTAAAAAAAAAAACATGATGATGAACAGTAAAGGGTTTAGTGTCTTCAATAATGTTGATATTATTAAACTTCATATCTAACTTTTACTCTTATTTTATATGTACGTTATATAAAAGAGTTTTAGAATTAAAATCATAATTGGTTATTCATTTCGTAGTTTCTATATTATAAATTGTTTAATATAGGAATGTCTTTTCTGAAAGATTTTTTGACTTTTTATTCGTCTATTGAAAAACTCTTTCCTTCATAAAAGTATATAATATAACTTGTTTACATAACAGCCAAATTCACAGTTGAAGGGGCGATATTCTACAGTTTACACTCTTGATCAATAGTGTTTAGGCTCTGTTTAAGAATTCTCTATTTAGAACAAGCAAAGGGACAAAAAACTGTGATCTTTCATAATCTCGTGGATCACGACCTAAAAACTTAATTTTAGGGTTTTGTGGATTTTGTTGTTGTTCTAGTGATGTTTTTCTTAAAATCAACTACTATTCTCCTTATGACAAGAGGTTATCGAAAAGGTTTTGATGGTCCTGCCTGGATTGTGATTATGAGTGTTCCAGATCATTTCGGTGCGTACAACAGGCCATGATGATTACAAGGTGAATGTACGGCGGTCAAATGAAAACAATTTCCGAATTTTTCTAAAAAAAAAATAAAAAATCTACACCATGGATATGAAATATATTCCAAAATTAAAATTGAAGGGAATTTAAAAAATAAAATAACTTTTGTACACCGGTTAGAAAAATAAATTATTCAAGCAACACATTGTTAGAAAATAAGGCTCCAGGTAAAAAGTTATAGATTTCAACTTGACATAGACTCATCGTAACTCGAAATAGTTTTGATTCAAGAGCTGCTGATTGATGCAAGTAAGCTGCACACGGGATGATGCTATGTAAGAGAATGCTCTGCAGTCGTATTGTTATAAGAATACCATAACAATGTTTCAGACATGTGAATAAAAATATAAAGAGCGATTTATAGCCAAACTTATAGCAATCAGAAGTAAGCCACTACCCATTACAAATCAAGTAAGCACGGAAAAACCGAACCCAATCCGGGGAAAGAGTGATTGGTATAGTTGGTCTGTTCTGAAACAATCTGATTGGCTCTGTTTGTTGACGATAAAAAAATACCTCTTGATCTTCTTATCTATATTATATTTGTCACCGTTTTTTGCACATACATATACATATATAAATCTTTGAATAACTTGATAATTATAAGCGTTAAAAAAATATTAACTTTTAAATAAATTAAAACAAAACACTTAACGAAAACACTATTTATAATTATTTATGAAGAAACTTGTTTCGAATCATTCGATTCATCAGAGTCGAACGATGGAAGTTGACTAAAGTCTAGTCGAGTCGAATGATTCGAAACAAGTTTCTTCATAAATAATTATAAATAGTGTTTTTGGTAAGAGTTTTGTTTTAATTTATTTAAAAGTTAATTTATTTAAAATATCAATGACAGAACTAAATGAGATCTAGATTTAATTGTCCACGATATCTTTCGAAAGCGATTTCCGATTTAGATTTTTAGATGAATTTGTATAGACATTTATTTGTTCATAGAATTATTTCGTGATCCTGTAAGCGCTTGATAAGAAGAACTTAGTAATGAATGTTGTGAGATCTTTCAAAGTTTACAGTAACTGAATAGTGAATACTACAAAATTTAGGTTTTCAATAATAACTTCTTGTTATTTTTTAAGTAAAACATGTATCCTATTCCATTTCAAATCACATGTGATCAACTATTTTTATAATTTTTACGTTCTTGTCTTCATGGAGAAGAAAATAACAATCTCACAAAAAATTATCATTGAAAAAAGGCCAAGTTCCACTTATTCAACCTTTAAGTGCGGGAAACAGAAAATTTAAGTGCGGGATATACAGCAGCAACAATAAACTTGGCCCCAATAATAGATATCACTNCTATCCCTTGTAGAACCGGATATCTGACGGTGTGAAAAACCTGGTGAATTGCTTCGTGTAAAGATACACTGGTGCTTTCCGGAACTTGGCCTGGCGCACTGCCGTGCGCTCAGATAATTTCATTATTCCATCTGGCACTACCCGTGTGTAACCTACACTTTAAAATCAGACAACTCATAAAAAGTGACTTGTTGAAGATCAAATTGTACAGTAGATACGAGTATTATTGGATTTATATTTACAGTAGTTACACTGCTAGGTTCTTATTGATTGATTTATGTTGTTAGATAGGTACTTTTTTCAATATAGCATATGCTCCCAAGTTATATTCAAATTTTTTGTATCTTCATGATAAAGATATTCAATGTATCTTTTACAAATCAGTCTCGTATATACGAGGGATTTTATTTTTTAAATTAGAATATCTAGAAACCCTTCACCTGAGTGTTGTTGTTTTAGCAGGATTCCTCTTAAACTAAATGGGACTGCCCATTTCTAGATTTGAGTTTGGAACAATGATGGAAATTGATTAATATGAGGTTATAAAAAAGGTTTTGATAACTTTTCGCTGGAACTGTTATGGTATGCGTTCAAGGTCATGTTGGTCACATTCGGTTTTAGGGGGCCTTTGGGGCTTAAGCAGCCCAGAATTTTTTGGGTCTTAAACTAGATAAATGGAAAAAAATATGTGTTATACTAAGGTTATACTGGTATGTTTTTCAATCACAGAAAATAATCAAGCCCACCCCCCCCCCCCCCCCTACAGAATTTTAGGCTAGAACTGCTCATGATCTTGGTGCGTCGAAACTTTCATCGTTAGAACTTTTCTTTATAATAGTGAATATAAGAAGGGCCAATAAGTTCAATAAGGCCAATTGAATAGAATTATTTGGTCTTTATTTTATTTTTGATTTGCTAATAGTTTATCTACTCTCTATGATTAAGTCTGAGTGAAAAAGTCCACAAATGAATTCTGGATCGCAATATAATTCAAATTGAAGTCAACTTTATCTGAAATGCATATCATCTTAGTTTTAGCCAAAGACGAACGAAATATGTTCCCACCATGACTCCCCTAAGGTACTAAATTTAGGTTAAAAAACTAAATATTACTTAATCGGGCTAGAAGTTAACCTAAAAAAAAATAACTTTTTTGCTGTTATGTAGTTTATCATTAGGTCCACTTTGTTTGATTAAAAAATATGGCTGGTGTGAGTGGTAAAGCAGAGATAAGAATAAGTAGGATTGTGTTTCAGATTCAACTGGAGTTCCAATTGCATTCTCCGCAGTATCAGCACTTCCTTTAGTTTCTGGACCCTCCAGAGGTTCCAGAAACTGATCTTTCCTTAGATGGATATGATTTATTTGAACAGATGGGAGTTACTCATACAATTTTGTAAGTATTTAAACAAGTATCAGTTGTAGCCCAATTTCAGAGAGCCAAAAACCTAAATAGTTGTGTTTAGACCTTTCTCATTTTAAAGGTTTTTTTATGCAGCACTTTTAACCGATATAGGAGAACTCTTAATCGTCTCAGGGTTTGGGGGTGCAAGGCGAATCTGGAGAAATGGGCATTTTTAATAATAATGACAAAGATTTCGTGATTGTGGGGCCATTCAGGGTCCAAAACAATTAATATTCTGCCCCAATCTAATCTAGCCAATTACATACGATGACCTATTTGAAGGAAATGACAAAGCCAGTATCGCTGGGGGTAAGTATCAAAGATCAATGAATGGGTGTGACAAATTTCCCCTTCTTTTGTCTAAGAGTCCTTATGGTTCTGAATATTTAAAATATGATAATAGTTTTGCCACACCCAAAACCACAGTTGCCACACCCAAAACAACACCAAAGAATATCTAGCTACATTAAATCGAAAATATCGAACCTTGTTCGCATT
Organism: Pachypsylla venusta; assembly: GCA_012654025.1. Taxonomy (NCBI): domain Eukaryota; kingdom Metazoa; phylum Arthropoda; class Insecta; order Hemiptera; family Aphalaridae; genus Pachypsylla; species Pachypsylla venusta. The sequence continues at coordinate 35,283,902 of CM022885.1, read as the reverse complement.
TTATCGAGCCATGTACCAGTATTATTTAAATAAGTGTAAGACGAACGTCCGAACCTGTTCGCCTTATATGAGTAGAGCGATAGATGTGTTCTACTTACAGATACTTGAAGTCCGCACTGAAGATACTTCTCAATGATATAAAATCCACGAGCACGAAACGTATATCTTGAAAACACTTGTACTGATAGTAATATTGATCAACTCAATGACAAGGCAATATGAGATGAGGCAGTACCATTGTTTTATAAAGATGTTACAATTCCTGAAGAGTACTTGAGGGTGTAAGCCTGTAAACGCTCATGATTTTTAATGTAATATATAAACCTATTGAAATCGTGAACTTTCCCCAGTAAGTACATCTTCGGGATCTATTTCATAAAGGTACTGCATTGTGATAGGGTTCGGGTAACTTACCTAAACTTATTTTTCAAATCAATCAATCAATAGCGGCACCATCGTTTCCGATGGTAGCCAGATATATGAGAATGCAGCTCTAAAGAAGTGTAATGTTGTGAATTTTCATTTTTTAATTATTATTTGGTTGCAGTGCCATCGTCTATGGCACGTTGAATATACCAGTTCCCGTTCGATCATTGAAGTTAAGCAACGTCCAGCGAGGTTTTACCATGTGGGTGTTCACGTGGGTTCGCGGCCTCGTGATGCCGGTTATTTTTCCGGCCCAACCCAGGCTGAGTGGAGGTCAATGTGGGTAGCTGGTTTGTAAGTTTATTTTTATCTTTTAATGATTTTATGTAATTTCATGCGAAATGTATTCTAAAATCAAAATATTTTTTTTTTAAAAAAAAGCCAACGTAGGTAGTGATATCCATTATGGTCCTGCGAAAAATATCTAAATCCTGACATTTTGGAAAAAATATCTCCCTCGAAATTTGATATTTTACGTTTCTAGGTAGCTAGTACGTAGAATCCAATAAAAAAATCCGTTTGTTCGTTTACCTCGTGATGGGCATTTTTGCCACTTGCGTTGACCAAATTGTATGAAAAGTTCCGTTTGGAATATAATTGTTCCCCAAAAAATTTTGGTTGCAATCGAATATGCCGTGGACGGTTTTTACTGTTTTTAGCGGTTTTCAATATTGCAGTCCGCCCTTTTTGTCTCACCCTAAAACCGGCTCTGTTAAGAGGTTTCCGCGTTAGTTGGTATACACTGTGAAATCTTAAATCTTCCCTGATTTATAAACCAACTTGTCTAAGTCTATATGTGAAATTGATTGCATTGTGTGCAGATAGAATAAGCTGTACTAATAAATCTTATCATATTTAGATTGAAGAAATATATTCAAGTTGTATCTTCGTAAGGCGAAAATAGTATAACAGAATATTATCAGTAGCACAATCGAGTAACTTCTCTCTGTATAGATTGCAAATCTTCTTCACAAAAGAATCTGTGATATAATTCTATGTTTTTTGTGTTTTACGTTACTTTACCAATTGGCACTACAGCCCGGGTTGCGCCACCATTCAAGTCTGTTGTTGACTTTGTCTCTCCATTCTCTTACTCCAATAACTTGCAGGTCTTTTGTGACATCATCCAGCCATCTCATCCGGGGTCTTTCTCATTTCCTGCTGCTGTAAACTTGTGCATTTAGTATTTTTTTGGCCATTCTTGTTTCTTTCATGCGTTGTACATGACCAAGCCATCTTATTCGATGAGGCATGATGAACTTGAGTATATCTTCCCGTTGAGTATGTCATTGATTTCGGAGTTGTAGGTCTTTGTGGTGACTTGATCCAGCCATCTCATCCGGGGTCATTCTCTTTTCCTGCTGCTGTAAACTTGTGCATTTAGTATTTTTTGGCCATTCTTGTTTTTTCCATACGTTGTATATGACCAAATCATCTTATTTGATGAGACATGATGAACTTGAGTTTATCTTCCCCCTTGAGTATGTCATTCATTTCGGAGTTGTACTTGATGCGCCTGTTATCTCGACATATATTCTGACAGGACCATTTGTTCTGCGAATCACTTTTCTCTCAAATGTTCTGATCTTTCCCTGGTCTTCTTTAGTTAAGACCCAATTTTCGCTGTCGTATGTTATTATTGGCCGAATGACGTTTTTGTTCTTTAAGTTCAACTTTTCCTTATTGGGGTCGGTTTGGTGTCGGTGTTGCTCTCCTATGTGTACCTTCTACCATGCCACAACTTTTTGTTTAGTGCCTACATCAAGTACAACTCAGCTATATCCTTTCCTGGTACGGTAACCCTCGCATGCCTCTCACAATACGATTTATGTTCCATCGAACTTTTCCTTAAAAATGAAGAAGGGTGATTTGAAACTTATAGAATGTTTCGTCTGTTCAGTTCACTAGAAGATGTCGTAACAGACGAAAACGCTCTTGACTCAAATTTTGGTGTTTATAAATACTACTTATAATTTAGAGCCTCGATCGCACCCCCTTACCTGGAGAACTGTATTCACCCCTGCACAGGGTTCATAGCATTCACTGAAGCCAACGTCTGTGGCACGCGGAATACATCAGTTTTTAGTTAATTGAATTTAACGTCCAGCGAGGTTTGCTCCATATTGGTGTCCACGGAGGTTTGCCTCCTCGTGATGCTGGCTATTTATCCGGTCCAACCCATGCTAGGTGAGGTCAAGTTCAGCGTCAAGTTGAGTTCAGCGAATGAAGAGTGAAACCCACGTCTCGTATGACCATTAGATATTAAAGGGACAATAAGCCAAAAAAAGAAAAGAAAGAAATTGAATATTTTTTGGGCTTTATGAGGTCCCATCTGGAGCCTTATATTGGCCTTATTAAGTGAATGGGGTCTACAATTCACAGAATTACTCTTGTAAATCGTTATATTGGATATAATGTTCATAAATTGAAGAACGAATCTGAAACTTTTGTTGAATTTCAGTTGTTAGTGGTGTCTTGAGGGCCGTAGACAGAAAATTCGGGCTGGGGGGAAAAAAATTACGGGGCTCTCTCTTATTCTTTCATCTAAAATCACCGTATGGGCAGTAATAAAAGTAAAAGTAGGCATTTCTCTGAGTTGATGTGAAATGGCGTGTACGCTTCTTCTTGGCAACAAATAATTCGATTAATATCAGATGTTTACGATATATACCAATATTTATGATTGCTGTACAAGCTGAAAGGTCGCACTATATTTTAAAATCAGTGTCCTGCAATAGCCATTGTCCCATATTAGCCCACTATCTCTAAACTTCTGAATTTGTGTGTTTGAATTTTTTTCAAAACTTTTAAGTTAATTTATTTATTATTTAAAAAAGAAACTTGAAAATTTTCAGTATGATAATTTTCTCACCGGGCCTCTTAGGAAATCCCGTACCCAGGGGTGATTCCCCCTACTCCCCCCCCATCTCGTCGGGCCTAGGTGTCTTGGTCTATTGTTTTTTCATCGATTTATTCCCATCGAATATCTACTTATAGTTTTGGCAACTCAATTTATAAACACACATACTCGGAGAAAATATTAAATATCCTCTTTTAAAAAAAAACATTCAATAGATTGAATTAAAGTTAAGAAAAAACAATATTTTATATCTCAGAAATGAATTGATACATTTAGTATAATGACATGTTCGAAGCAACAAGTATCTGCGATAGAATAGATCTGGCTGGGGGTGCAATAGCTTCTTATTTAACATTTGTTATAATCAATCAGAAGTAGTGAATATCAGCTATTGGAAATGAATAGATCAATAGTACGGTACATTGTACTTATCAAGCTCTATTCACACTCGAGAAATGAATATATTATTAATTTTTTTCCATTTTATTAACTACTAGCTGTTTCACCCGTGCTTCGCTACGATTTTTTTCATTGCTATTTTTGTTTTTCAAGGACAATGGAAATTGGGGGGAGGGTATTGGTTTATGTCCTGTATCTTGCAACCTTTAAAAACCAAGATTTAAACCTTTCGCCAGGCGCATTGGAGGCACGGCCATTCTAGCTTTTAGTATACTATAAATTTTATTTTACCCGTTCCCGGTTTCAAACTCGTAACTCTAGAATGGCCCTAAGTTTGTAGAAAATGTCCTAAAATAAGGACTAAACAACCACCTAAAAATTTCTCGCTTTGAGTTGATATGTTTTCGAGACAAAGTTTAAGATATCGGACCGTGACTGTCCGATTAGAAATTTGGCCGTAACTCGAACTTGACATATTTTAGTTCTGATAATTTTCCTGGGGTCGTAGACCCTGTTTTGGGTTGGATCCATTCCCATACATTTTTGGCTATCTGCTACCGTTTGGGCTATGGTATTGTAACAGACAACCCCTACTACATAGATACATATACATACAAATTTCTTATTTATATTTTAAGATATGTGGCTGTATGAATTATCAATGAAGTACATATTGTTATTTTGTGGTATGAATAGCCGTTTTTCGATGGAATCTCTTTTTTAGGATAACCCCTAAACTGAGAAAGAAAACTGCAATATAAATAACAAAAACAAGATGATTGTTAATGTTAAAAATTATGAACTATAAGAAATGACGAAATTGATCTTTATTGGAATTCAGAACTTAGAAATAATATATAAAATTATTTCACTCCCTCTTTATACTCTTAAACACGAGAGTCTAAATCAAATTTACGCGCACCACTTTTTTGCCTCCAAAATAAATTAATTTCCGCGCTACCTCACGGGAGTGTATTATAACCACTGCCTTTGAGGTGAACCCAATCATTAGATGTTGTTTTTCATAAGAGAGCAAGGAAAGTGCGATTCTATAACTTTACTATTCTGATATTGGGAGCTGATTTCGAACGTTAGCTACTTTCTTATATCAATGATATGTTTAATACATTCGATTTGAGGGTTAAACCCAGGGTGATAAGACGGCCTAAATTTGATATGGTGTTCAAACTGAAGCCAGCGACTCTTCGGGCCTTCGGATATTGTGCTTGAGACCGAGGATTTTTTTTTCCTTTTCAAAAAATGAAATTACATTAGTTATCCATAAATTTGTTGAATCTGTTATTTCAGAAAGCTCATAACTCAAAAATATCAACTTTTCAGGAAATCTTTTATGCGGTGTTTCTGAAATGAACGCATATGACTATCTCCTACAAATTCCATAGAAATCATCTGAGTCTTGTTGTCTCTATAAGAAATGATCCGTTTTCATCTCCTCTTTTACCTGGTATCAATATCTCAATTTCGAAAAATAATGAGTTATAGGGTTTCAGAAATGATTCAGTTTTGAATAATTTGCACTTGTCCTTTACAATTAATAAGTTATACTCACTTGCGGTTTTAGGGGAGCTCTTCACTAGATAAAATTGAAAAAATATGGGTTATATACTAGGTTTGTTGTTCAGACACAGAAAAAACTAAGCCCCCCCCCCACAATTTTGGACTAGAACTCACTCGGTCGATATTCCTATCTTTCAAAATACTCTCTCGGTCCGAGTACAATAGAGCGAATTTCAAACGTTTCTTAAATTAAGGACAGTTTAAAGTTAAATTTATTTTCAAATATGAAAACATTTTTTCTTTTACTTAAATGTCTATGAATGAAAATATACTAAAACTGAAATCACTAAATTCCGCCATTTTATTTTATCAATTTGAGTCCCGTGATATTTAAAATGAGGTCCATGAACATCATCTTATTGCACCTTCTATGTGTTTTTCACCGTTTAAATACTTTATTTCTTCATTCTCCGCGTAAAGAAGACAAAATAAAATATAAAAACTTCACATTTTATAGCTTGCTGTGAGTTGGATAGATTAAACGTAATTGAGATTTGAATAGTGAACTTATCCATATTGTTACTAATGACTAATAACATTATTAGACGGAGATAAATATCTTCATCAATCTGAGAACTAACGAGTCGATCTATCCATCAGAATATGAAAAATTTACTATTTTGAAGACAGCTCTTCTGAACTCCCAGTTCGAAAATGTTTTGTATTGCTACCGACTGTGTTCTCATCTGTTCATACTGTCTTGAATAAAAGCAAAACAGTCGTTTTGTTAACGTCAAGAACATAAATGATGTCACAAATTTAAAATCAACCCCGGTAGTTCAGTAGTAAAAGTGACTGCTTGGTAGTTCGAGGGTCGCGAGTTTGAAACCCAGGCGGGACATGGTATGTTATCATCTAATATATGAAATTTTCACTACATAATAATACGACCCTAAATATTCACACTGAAATTGAACATAAGATAATCAGATTTCAAATATTCTAATATTTCGATTTCTTTATTGCATTTCACATTTTCCTCTCAAGGATAATAAAGTAGTTAACAGCATGCGCGGATATAACCCTCTTGTATTGGGGGGGCACAATCACACAATATAATAATAGAAAACTTAGAGACCGATGGTTCGAGTCCTGGACAGTACTTTTTAATGCAATGTTTATCGAGGTACGATACCCAAATTGTTAGAAGCTGTAGAGCTTACCACAAATACCTTTCATAAGAGTGATAAGCGATTTTATAAGCGTGATGACGAAAAGAATTGCCATGACGGATGACAGAATTTTTTACAATTTTTTATTTACGTAGGTATATGTGACAGCGTTATAGGGTAAAGTTACTCTGTGTTCCCAATTTTTTTTGTCTTTTTTTTTCAAAATAGATTTTTTTTTATCATTTGCCTTCGATGAGTAATATCTATTTGAAAGTAATATCTTGATTTTTTTGGCAAGAAAAAGCCATTGTAACGTAAGATGAAAAAGATGTCCCTATGAAACACATCAGTTAACTTTGCACAAGGGAGGTTACCGGTTCGGATATAAGGTCGGGTCGAAAATATAAGTAAGTTTTTTCGATTTTTCTACATAAATAATTACCCCCCCTTAAATAAAACATTGTATTTTTTATATGAATGACAAAATGTTCTTTCACTAGTCCCGCTAAAATCGCCTGACATTTCAAGAATGCTTTTTGGTATTTAATATTGTGATGAATTTATTATGACAGAAATGTCCAAATTTATAAAGAATTCTACATAAAGTAATAGAATTGAGCTTTGAATATATCAGGTTGAATGAAAGGGGATGAAAGAGCTCGATCGTGGCGTTCTTCTTAATACACGCGAAATGTTTCCTGGGGAATGTTATATCTCAGAACCATTCCTACTGTGAAATTGGACACCTTTGATGCAATAATATAAACAAACATTTTCTCAACCCAACTGATTTTTTAATTTTTGAATAATCATTTTCGGGGTTATGTAAACCCAAAAAAACCACATTGTGGTATGTTACCAGACATAAACAAGAGGTATTTTTAGTATTTTTTTTTTCTTTCGGTAAACCAGATTTTTTTTATCACACCCCTATATTTAATATGGAAGGGATGACATTTCACGTGTCTCATATTCCATTGAGATCACCGAATTTTCTTAGTTTTACTTGTGATCGAATGCAACGAGGGAGTTCTCGAATAGATTGCAACTGACAGTTTGGTATACCTACTCAAAACAGACTTCAGTCGAGATAAACCGGTTGAACGTTGATGAATCAACGGTTTCGATCCATAAAATAAGAAGATTTTTAATAGTCCCACCACCTCTTCTGTGACAACTTTTCTAAAAAAAGACAATTTTGTTCGATTCAAAGTAGATAGTAATTCATACTGCCCGTTTTAGAATGTAGATTTAGAGGTTTTGGCACTAAATATGTATAGTGGGTTTGGGTCCCAATCCCAATCCATACTAATATAATGCCAGTAACAGTTCGATCTTGCAAAATATTATCAAATAAGAAACAGTCAAGCTCTGGTCCAATCTCATTCCAGGCACGACCAGTTCAGAAGCAATTTTTGTCGGAGCGACACCAGACTGAGACCGACCTCATTAATTATATGACGATAGGATGTGTAATATTCTCCTTCAGTTTTTCATTGCAACAAACTTGGATGCAGCCACATTCTTCTCCTTGCACAAAGTTTTTTTTTTTTTTTTTTTTTTTTTTTTTTTTTTTTTTTNTTTTTTTTTTTTTTTTTTTTTTTTTTTTTTTTTTGTTCATAGCTAATTCTTGAATCTATAAATTTAGTGACATTTTTCACTTTTAACGTACATTCGACTTCAATTAATTGACGGTTCAAAACTGAATAGTGAGCTGAGATGTAAATGTCATTACACTTTACAATGTCGAGACCGGACCAAGAATTTTGAAATATCAATATGTTTGGACTTTACCAGACCGAGATCGATCCGAAACCCTGGTGAATCTGGTCTTACTACATAAAATAATATTATTGTGGTCTACGAAAAGATATTGGTGTCATTTAGCAGCAGAGTACGAATATCTTTTCTATTGTTGAGTTAGATAAAAATATTTAACTTGTTGGGTGTATGTAGTCATTATAATAACTTTTATTATGTAGTATCACAAAATGTATGTAGTTTATGTAGTATCACAAAATTTAATTAAAGTTGTTAGATAAAAATAGTTCTCAATATCAGTAAGTTATTAAAATATTTTGATCGCTGATTTTTTCGGATTCACTTCAAAAATTTAATTCATATCACTTGATGTGTGTTTTTTTATTTATTTTTTTTTTAAAAAAAACTTTTTTTTTAATCCAAAAAAAGTTTAACTTATGTTGTGAGTAAAAGTCGCAATTTGTCATCTCATTATGAGTTAAAAATTATATGTATTACCAATTCTAGGTTTCGATTTTTCGGTGGAAAATTAGCAAAACACAAATGTTGAAAATTTAAAGAAAAAATTGCAGAAATTCATCAGCGTATTTTAGTTGGAAATTATCTGTTTCACCACACCCAATTTGAATTTGCCATGCGCGGATATAGGGGAGGGCCCGGGGGGCACGTGCCCCAAAATTTTTTAAGCGGGCGGTGTTTCTCAAATTTCATTATACCTAATCACCTAAATTTCTTTTTTTAAAAAAAATCAAATGAATGGTGATCCGCTGTGTCTTCTATCCCATTAAGGGGGGGGGAGCACGATCCCCTAAATAATTCCCAGTCCTGAGACAAAATAGAAATACGTAAATAAAAAATCGTCAAAAATTCTGTCATCCGTCATGGCACTTTTCTCGTCATCACGTTTATAAAATCGCTTATCACCCTTATGAAAGGTATTTGTGGTAAGCTCTACAGCTTTTAACAAATTAGGTATCGTAATAAACATTGCATTAAAAAGTACTGCCCAGGACTCAAACCCCGGGTCTCTAGTTTACGAGTTCCTCCCCATACCCTCTCCAAATTTTCTATTAGGCATATTGTGCGATTGTACCCCCCCCCCCAACAAGAGGGCTATATCCGCGCATGTTAACAAAAAATACCAAAAATAATGTTCCTTTAGGTAGATGAAGTTTTAAAGAAAATGAAACTCACATGTAAAACATAGCTAGAAGAAAATCTAAATCACATGCAATTTATTTTGTTCTGTTTTTATAATTTAATCGGTCTACCTCAATACAAGTATTATGTTGAATCTATCAAGAACCTTCTCATGTACTTCACATTATTCATTCAAAAAATGAATCTCACATATTTAAATATGTGTACAAATGATAAGCATGATATAAGGGCTTAGCATTTTCCCCCAAAAATGTGAAATACATTTATGACTGATTGACGGCAACCTTATTTTCTTTTACATGATGGTAGACTACTTAACTTTGTAAAGGTCCATTACAGCTAATAAAGAATGAAAAACAAATACGACTTCACTTTTGATTAATATATTTATTTCTTTATTAAGAAAGGAATTTATTTGTGTTAAAGCTAATGTTTTGTCACAATGCACTTCCCCATGTTATTACTAAATTTTATGCCTCCACTTTGATTCGAAACAACAGCCTCATGGTTACGAATCCGTCATTCTTACCAACTGACCTACTGAGACTGCTTTTATTCGCTTCTCGGCCTTTTGGCTAAGATCAAAGTGTAGTATCTCTTCTTTATTTCTTTATTATGACATTCAAATCGAACTAGTTTTGCCTGTTAGGCCATCTTTAGCGAGGAAACAGTGAAAAGCATTAATACAGTACATTTAAATAAATAAAGTAATATAAAATAAAATCGATAAAAATAAAATTAATAAGTTAGGGTGGAAACCTGCAACTTTCCAAAAAATTTGCAAATTTTGAACTTACCAAATGAATCATTGCTTAAAGCTCTGAAGAAGTGAAGAACGTCGTATCTTAAAATTCCAAGCCGCTCCTGAGATGTAATAAAGGTGGTTCACAGATTCAGAACCACCCTGTATATTTGCTCTTAGAATATCGGCTTCTGCCAAGGTTCGAACCCAGGTATCCCGCGTGCAAAGCCAGTGTGATACTCGCTACGTCAGGGAGGCTGCCTATTTTGGTTAATTATAGAAAATATAAAAAATCCCTAATACTTTACCATCTAGTATTTTGATTTTCAAATATATAAAACATAATTATTTGCAATCCGACACAGAAGCTATTATCTACCACATAATAGCTTCCATAGGTTTTCTCACCATAAAAAAGATTTCTGAAATACAAGTAATAGTCCTTCGAGAAAATGCATTTTAAAAATGAAGATGTATATTTCTTTGTGTTATTATGTCACAATGTTTGTGGGCTTCATAGCATTACAAGGTATTTTCAACATTCACTCCAATATCACTAAGCTACACTGTTACACTTTAACAATTTGTACCTTATAATGCTACCACTTGGCGCTATTACCATAGCTACTCAATTGTCCTCAGGAGGCTGAGTTACCCCAAAACACAACCAGACCAAGCAGAAAATTCGAAAAAAAAAATTTCAAATTTTTGACCGTCCAGAAATCGAACCCGGAACCTCCTTTTTGGTGCAAGCCGAGTGTGATGCGCTCTCTGCCATGGAGACGTCTATTTGAAATATTTATCATTGTATTGTATTAGAAAATTAATTATATGAATAAATAAAGGTTATATATATAAAAAATCTAAAAAACACCAAAAATTGTCAAATATAATACTTTGGTGACTGTACATACCAAATTTTATCAAAATCAGACAAAATTNCCTTTGGCTTCCCGTCAAACAATTTTTTCAGCCAAAATATCTCTAAAATTTCTGCACGAATACAATACTTTATCTTCTAGGAAGAGAAAGTAAAAAAAATTATACCTCCCCGTACGAGCAACACAATCAAAGATATTACTGTTACCCTGTAGAGCAGACTATTTAATGCGGCTATTGTTTTCATGTGAAAGTTAAGTCAGAATGCGTCGAAACTGTTAGAGCGTCATCCCACGTGCCAGTTCACATGCTAATTGATGAAAATATTCTTCTCTTATCTTGTAGAATAATAACTAACTATGATTCCTGTTGAATAAGAAAACAGTGTTGAGGATAACGAACACAGGGTGAACAAAAATCAATCATTATAAGTCAAAAGTTGTGTCGCATAGTGGCAGAAATGCATTTTCGTATTACTTCAGAGAATATTAGAAGTACAACCATAGTATGGATAAATTCCTCGGATTGGCTTTGAGAACAAAAATCTGCGGAACATGGGTTAGAATTAAGAGAGCGGTCTTGCAATTCGAATTCTCGCTAGTACAGAAAGGGATAAATCCAAAAAACAACTTTTTGGCAGGAAAAAAAAAAAAAAAAAACCGGTTATGTGATTTTGTATTCCTTTTCTTTATTGCAAATTACAAAAAGTTGATATAGATGGGTTCTGTCACTCTTAAATCCCCCTGAAGTAATGCGAAAGGGGTTCCGGAGAACAAATTTTTCTATTTTTTTTTTTAAAAAAAAAACTTAGCCAAAATATTTATGTTTTTGAAGTAAATCACTCTTCCCAGTTTTATAATATAATCATATGTTTTGGGATTATGTTGTCTGACTTAAATGAAAAATACCATACTGGGGTAACACAATACCAATCGTATGAAAGATACGTAATGTAATATAGTTATTTATTTGAAATATAATTTAATTAGTAATTAAAATATCCCTAAACTAATATAAATTTAAAATTTAGGATTCTAAGGATATAACTATGAATTATATCAAAAATATAAAATTAGTATGGAGTTTCGGGGCACAATTAAAACCCAAATGGGACGTACATACCATCTTTTCATCAAAATTTCATCAAAATCGGTAAACGCCAAGTGGCAAAACTGCCCATCACGGTTTTTTTTTTTTTNTTTTTTTTTTTTTTTTTTTTTTTTTTTTTTTTTTTTTTTAAATTCGATTTTTGGATTCGTTAACTAAACTATTCGTACCTTGAAACTTAAAATATTAATTTTGAGGGGAGGGGGTATTATTTTCCAAAAATTCATTATTTTGAAAAAAAATAAAAAAAATACTGANAAAAAAAAAAAAAAAAAAAAAAAAAAAAAAAAAAAAAAAAAATACTGATTATTTGTGTTTACGGTACTTGCTAGAATGATTCACATATTTAGTGATACCCATCATCTGAGTACTCCAAGAGTACCGAGTACCCATGAGTTACTCAACCATGTACTAGAATCTAATTAAAGAACTCCGTTTATTAATTTACAGAATCGATCCGTTTAAATGCAAGTAATAAGAATTTTTTTTTTATTTGTCTGCTCAGTACCAGAAAACCTTTTTTTTTTTTCAATCTGGAAATTGAGAAGCGTTCAATATTTATCTTATTTACATGACTGCATTTTTTGTTACGCATCAATTTATTGTTTATTTCTAAAATAAATACCATTGGAGGAACTGCCAAATCATTTAATTATATATTTAATTAAAAGTATTTATATTTTGTTTAACTTTATCAGGAATGATTATCCAGGTGATGCATCAATCAGTTTGTCCTGAACTGTAGCCAGTGGTTTCCAAAATATTATGATTTTGTTCTCTGAGATGGCAGAAAAAAGTTTGCAATGAACAACACCTTACAGATACCTTGACGAAATACATGGACATTTCTTTCTGTTGTAAAATTAGACTCTTGAAAGTAGCTACCGAGGGGAACAAGCCAGTTTCATTTGGTGACGGTGCTAAGCCGGCGTATTTTTTAAAAAAACCAGTACCGTTATTTATGACGAGGATTCACGTATATTTCACTTGCGACTCGTGTTTCGTCTACTTCGTAGATATTTTCAAATTAATTTTGAATATAAAAGCGCGTACAGCAGAACATTTTGCGGCAGTACACAACAATATAGAAACGTTTTCATGACACGTCAAAATTTAAAAAAATTGCAAAAAAGAAGAAAAAAGGAAGAAATTGAATTCTTTTTCCTATGTTCTTCAAGAGACATTGCCGAATATTTTTTTGTTGGTTTGGTTCCTTCAAACGAATACAGTTCTGCATTCAAAATTCATTTTTTTAAAAGTTTTTTTCTATTTTTTTTTTTTTTAAGCTAATCTATAGTAAAACAATTTCTACGGTAAAAGTGTCATAAATAAAAGTTAGTTTAATATTAAGTTTAGAAAGTTAATAATGTAATAAATTTTATGCCAGAGAGCCATTGCAAGTGTTTCAATGTGAGTACCAACCTACCGGAAGTTCTATGTTTTTTTCTGTTCATACATAAAAACGCAAGGAAAAATATGCATACTATTATAAGAAGTTTAACATTTAAAAAAAAAGAAATAATAATAATCATTGTATTAGAAAATTATTAGTGGCGAATCATAGAAGAACATTACTGCTCAATTTCGGTAAATAAGACTGTTAGTTTGCCGCCACGTGATGTAGACGACCATCAAGGGAATTTTTTGTCAATCCAGAACTATCAGATTTAAGTCAAAATTAAACATACACACAAAAGGTTTGGTGTACCAAACCGGTACACCAAACCCAATCCAGTTTCCGGCACACAAAACCAAATCCAGTGGAGGAGTTGATTGGTTTACTTGTTCTTTTATTTTTTTAAAAAAACAATCTGATTTACTTTGTTTGAAGCCAATAAAAAAAATCTTGATCTCCTGACCTACTATACATCATCCGCATTCGATACGCGTATATCCATACTAATATATAAATGCGAAAGTAACTCTGTCTGTCTGTATGTATGTATGTTACGCTTTCACGTTTAAACTACTGAACCGATTTTGATGAAATTTGGTATGGAGATAGACTAAACTTTAGGAAAGGACATAGGCTACTTTTTATCGCGAAAAAAAGGGGGTTGGAACAATAAACGGCCATGCCTCTAAGGCGCCAAGCGAAGCGGGCGTATTCTGCTAGTTTCTGGATAATTGAGTAAAATCCGAAATACGCAAAGTAAATTTTTATCAAATACTGATGGTTCCAGGATTGTATTAATCTTATAATTTGATAATAGATTTTCACGTTTTGTTTTGAATAAATTGACAGGAAACTTAACCCTGGCATTGCCAAGGGGGGGGGGTACAAAGTACCCGCGTTTTAGCAAAAAGCTTGTAGTAGTGAACGTATAATTGTAGTAAAGTGGCACACAATTATTCTAGCTAACTTTATACTAGACATTAGAATCATTTGTTTCTAACAATGAACGTATAATTGTAGTAAAGTGGCACACAAGTATTCTAGCTAACTTTATACTAGACATTAGAATCGTTTGTTTCACCCTGTAACAATGAACGCATAATTGTAGTAAAGTGGCACACAAGTATTCTAGCTAACTTTATACTAGACATTAGAATCATTTGTTTCACCCTGTAACAATGAACGTATAATTGTAGCAAAGTGGCACAAAAGTATTCTAGCTACCTTTATACTAGACATTAGAATCATTTGTTTCACCCTGTAACAATGAACGTATAATTGTAGTAAAGTGGCACACAAGTATTCTAGCTAACTTCTCATTATTAATTATTCTGATAAGAAGAATAGATAATCTGTGAATATTTATATTGTTCATTAACCAAGAGAAGGAGTGGATAACGAATGGTTGCATATTCTCTTCAGGTCAGTCAGTTAGCCATGCTTATGGTTTCTTTATTTCCTTTGATATTATTATCTAGTTAATACTCGTAGTCCATCTAAAAGTAAAATGATCGAAAATTAGCAGAACTGTTGAAGGGAAAATAGGTCACTGATTTTTCTTTAGAATTATCAAACAGAGTACAAAATATATGTTCTAATCTAGGATGAAGTTATCAACCCATGGAGAAGAAACATAAAAGCCGAATTAAGAGCAATGTATAGAAAACCCATAATTAGTAATCAGACGTCAAAAGAATATTAAATATTCGTTACGAGAGACCTACAGGCCATGGGCGCCCAAGAGATACATGGGAAGGGGGAGTAAAACAAATCGTACAACAGGTCGGTATCCAAGAAGATTGGCAAAATCTAGCACAAGATAGAGATGCATGAAAAAGGCTGGTCGGAGAAGTCAAAGACACTCATGATCTGTGAAGTCTCCGGAGTCAGTAAGTGTTATCAGTTCTCATAGTCAAATTACACAGGAATACATGGAAGAGATGTTTTGGTGCGCTAAGGGTAAACATTTGTATTTTAATGCTGTCTCGTATTAGTGGACAGTACATCTAACCTTCGATATTATCAAAATCAACTAAATTTTCTTCCTGAATAAAGTGGGGCAGGAATTAAATGAACGGTTGTCAAGATTTCCCTGCTGAACATTGCAATGAATTTGTTGTTTGAAGGGTGCTACGCGTTGTTCAATACAACTTAATCAAAATAATATAGTTTCATGAGAATAGGTCATGTGTATCTTATTTTATCTTGTGTATCTTATGTTTATTTTATCTAGGTAATAGGTATTTGTTTATTTTCGTTTTTATCGGGAAAAAAACGTTTCAAATATGTACTATTATACATCGTAGCTTATTATAGGAAAATGGGTCAAAATTTATTTTGTGAAAAATTCTGTTCTGTTGTGACACAAAAACGGAATTCATTCAAAGAATATAAAAATCAGTTTAAATTTGTCAAACAGCATTTTTTTTTGGAAATATAATTTTTACATATAGACTTTCTGTTTGATTCTTCTTACATATATAGTAACATTTTCTGTATAGTAAAAACAATGAAACAGTCAGAGTAAGTCTTCAGATTTCCGGTTCCTCTTCAACATATAGAAGTAGCATTATGTTATCAAATAGTAATAAATATAAAAAAAACAAAATTTAGTTTAAATAAATAATCGCATTACTGTATAATTATCCTGTAAAATATGAATATAGATGAAGTCAAAACTTATCAAACACAATACGATCAAACAAAAGGAAGAAGAAAAAAAAATCTGGCTCACCTGTCTCTATTTTGGTTCCATACAAGATACAGATACTGGGTTCCATTAAATCAAAATATATTGAAATAGTTGAGCACGCTAGTTGAGAGAAATACAGAGAGCACTAGCTAACTTTTCTAGATTTTTGGTTTATTTTCCTTAACCCTAGCATTGCCTAAGGGGGGGGGGAGGTACAAAGTACCCGCGTTTTAGCAAAAAGCTTATAGTAATCAAGTTATTACACTTATTGTAATGAAACCTTTAATAATTTGCACAACACAATATTTTCCATCATAGTATATAAAAATATGTATGTTTTAAGCCTTCTAAGGGATGATATTGAAGCCAAACTTTGGGCGCGGGTACTTTATACAATGCATGTAACCAATACATTGATTGTCTAATGCTACCATTAAAAGCTACCATAAATTGTCTAAGGTGTCTAAAATGTCTAATTATGTACCACATGCAAGAAATAAGTGTGTATAAACACTGTGAAAAGACATTTGTCTGTGTGGGATGTCAGGAAGGACAAAGTTCTGGTTCAGAATAGATTTCGTAGGGTCTAGCGATTTTTTTTTAATTTCATTTACATTATTTTATTCCTGGGATTAAATTTTATTTTTATGTAAGATAATAATTGGTTTAGTTTATATTTTTTTAGTTTTTAATAAAGAAATAGCGACTTATTGTAATAAAAAAAATACATTTTTTCCTTTTTTTGTTTGCGGGTACTTTGTACCCCCCCCCCCTTGGCAATACACGTAATTGAATAGAGCTTTGGTAATCCTAGGGTTAATAATTGAATNTTTTTTTTTTTTTTTTTTTTTTTTTTTTTTTTTTTTGAAAAATGGAACTTAACTATAGAATTGTAAAAATGTCGGTCAAACTCGGCAAAGTTTGTTTAGCCATTGTTGTTTTAGCAAAGTTTTAGCCATTGTTGAGCAAGGTCATAATTTTATTTTGTTTTTAATCTAATTAATTTGTTTTTAATTAGAATCAATAAATAATAGATTAATAATGAATTTAATTATTTGTTATATAAGTTTTTCAACCAATTAGGTTTAATATGGATCTATGTTTTTTAGTCGAAGAACTAACTTTGTAAAAAATAACTTTGAAAGGTACTGTCACAATCTTGTTACTTTAAACAAACTTCTCTCCTGGATATTAGAAAAAACGCATAGGTGGTTATTCTAGACACCTATTCAATTATTAATCTTTGAAAACGACCAGAAAAAGATTATTATCATTCACCGCCCCTTGGATAGCTCTTTATCAGGATGATGAATAAAAAATAAACTTTTTGGTAGCTATCATTCATTCAATAGTGGCAGCCTCGTGTCCGATGGTCGCAGGATATATGAGTCAGCAGCTTATTTTTTAAGTTTTCAATTGTCATCATACATCTGTGAGCAAAAACTGAGAAAAGAAAGTTAGTAAAAGAAAAAACAGCGAAAAAAAACTGCGTGAAATAAAATTGTTCCCACAGAATTTCAAATTTCTATATGACAAATTTGATCTCATATTATCTATCTATCTGTAGTCAATTTCATTTGATTTTGCTGAAATTTTTTGATATTGTTTTATTTACAATTTCGGAAAACTCGAAAACAAAATCGAATGCAGTATTATAGTAAAGGAATGTCTTTGGTAACTATTTTTTGTTTGAGGAAATAATTTTAAGTATTTAATTATCATCGGATCGACATTTTCACATTAGATAGATGATTGTCTAAAAAAGTCGACGCAACGAAAATTTAATATTTAAAGTTTCTTTCCTGAAATAAAATAAATGGATAATATTTCGCAACAAAAGTCGCAGATTCGCAGTTTCAAAATGATTAATTAATATGACGGTGCGAGTCAATCTTCTTGATAACTTTTTATCAGAGGATTTCCGATTTTAAACATTTTAAACAAATTCAATTTTAAACAATATCAATTGTAGGTAAGTTATTCTTACCATTTATCAGATTAGTTTCGATTCAGTGATTTGTCAAATAGCTCAACCCACGGAAATGATTTTCTGCACCCAGTATAACAATAAGAGAAATGATGAGACTTCACTACCGTTTAGAAACAAAAAGCAGAAGATCAGTTCACCTGTTATACAAATGCTAATCATATAAACATAGGTAGCTTTTTATATCTTTCTTTTTTTACATACATTGTATTTATTTATTTAAACATTTTTTTTTTTTTTTTTTTTTTTTTTTTTTTTTTTTTTTTTTTTTTATTTGGTGGTTTAATTTCTTTAAAAAATTGACACAGTAGTCCGGTGGTCTATATACAAATAAGTAGTAGTAACGTTTGTAATCATTTGTTTTTATTTAGGAACATCTGCTTTCATATGAAATGATTTTTTTTTACTTCTTGCTGACCAGATGAAGAAGGTACTTTTGTATAAATATTTCATTGAAGTTGGTACTTATTTTGATATTGATTATTGAAACGTGTGCTTGATTTTGTTGAGCTACATTACAAAAATACTTTCAATTTGGAAAGATCCAGTTGATATACTGACTATCCAGTTGATATACTAAATGAATGTATCTCCAAGATGGCTAAATCTAGAAATTTATTTTATATGAAATAGAAAGTTTCCCCCTTACTTTGGAGATAAGAACTTGAGAGTAGATCATAGTTAGATGAGTACCCGTGTTGAGAATGCTTATTTACCGAGTCCATCGTGGAAAGCAATGGTGGTGGAAGGGTTGGCTAGCGTCATAATGCTCTTAAAACGCTAGACTAGATGTGGATAATACAGGTCCATGTATTCCAAAAATGAAATTCCATGGAATGACTAGGTTTGAACTTACGCCCTCCTGTATACCAGTCAGAGCGTATTACCACTACACCACCAACCCAGCATGTGTTAAGAATGACGCAGGCTTTTCACATTTTATTTATTTCTAAAACAAAATAACTAGTCGTTCTGTGAACTGTAGTCTCGACTAAAACTAAAATCGCCGTTTGGCACCGGGTGGCCGAATAGGTGCCAAAAAAGATGAATTAGCTGTTTTTGGATAACTTGAAGTTATGAATACAATGAATGCCCATACAAAAAGAAAAACAAAAGAAAAAGCCACTAAAATAATGTTTCTCGTTTTATAACACTTTGAGAAATCAAATGCAGACATATGCTTTCCGAGCGGACTTAATACGTATCTTGTGAACAAATCCCGAAAACACTGCAACACGGGTTTCAAAGGAAACGTTTTCTAGAGAATACCTAATTTTGCGCAATATCAGGAAAGTTCCCAGGGGGAGAGTCAAATTGTAAACTTTGAAATTTTTGAATAAAACTACCTTTTTTGTAATACATTTTAAAAAATATTTTTGTGTCCAGCCCTTTTACTTTGACATAGCTCTACAACTTTGCCAAATATGTTAAAAAAAAAGCTTTGTTCCCCGAAGTAAAACAAAACGTATTTAATGTATTTCTCGTTCTGGGGTCTCGTAAAAAATTATATTTGAGCCGGGGTGTCATACTCGTACATCAGATCACTGGATGTCTCAAGCCCACACCTGTCGAAAAAATTTACAAATTAGCAGGAATTAGCACCTCCCGTAATCCGGAGACAAGTTGCGGCAGAAACCGAACGCTTAAAACAAGCTAATGACCAACGTCATCGACTATAAGGCCATAACGTACATCGTACCCGAATTAAATCCCGTAAAAGTTTTATTCAGACAACCATACAGTGCCCGACCAAACCTGAAACCCGGAGGCTACAACTATGGCAACAAAAGACCGGAGACCCGAATCTACAGGAAGAACTTGCGACAGGAAACCATCTTACATACCCTGTATGGAAAAGTCTAAACCGACTCAGAACTGGAGTAACCAGGTGTAAAGTCAATCAAAAGAAGTGGGGCTACATAGACGATGACAGCTGTGAATGTGGGGTAGTCCAGAGTGAGGATCATCTTCATGTCCGAATCTTCCAAATATGTGTACAATAGAAGACCTTACGTTAGCAAACGATAAAGCTATCTCTGTAGCCGAGTACTGGATGAAAAAAAATTGAGGAAGTGGTTGGCCAGGACACGGAAAGTAAAGTAAGTATCAGATCACTACTATCGATCACGATGATGCACTGTTGATGACGATGATTTCTCACAGTTGTTTAGACCTCGTATAATTTATTTTGATTAATCCCACTAGGAATTGAAAATCAATGTGGCTTGAAAAGAAGATTCTATCGAATGGAAAATAAAGATGTAGGTTCATGTACATTAACATAAAGTAGGTTAGAGATCAAAGTAGGTATCTTCTTATTAATTTGAATATTTACACAAATTACTCTCCTGTGGACACAAACTCATTATTGAAAAGGAAAGGAAGGCTGCATACAGTGCGATGAAAAAATCCCTTCAACAGGTATAATATAAAAGATAGGTAAATAGATTTTTTATTTAATTTATCGTCAAAATCAAAATTGGTTAAGATAAAATTATCGTTAAGATAAAATTGTTCAAAAGTTGAAATCGCCGGGCAATACCCGGCCACCTCTTAGCGTTTTTGTAGCTATGTTCTCCTTAACTCAACGGGTTTTCCTCCATTTTTAGATTGGGAAAAGGGTAGAAATAAGTTGATATGAGGTTACCAAAAATGTTTTGATGGACCTTGGCTGGAACTTTAATGGTACACGTTCCAAGTCGTCCGGGTGCGTAGAAGCGGCCATCGCCAGGACGTTCGTAGGATACAATTCCCGACCTCGCCCTTAGTCATATTCTATGCACTGTGTATGAGCTTTATTTTTTCTAAAAAAAAAGTTAATATAAAGCTCGGAACCGTTTTCGAATTAGATTAAGTTTCATACTTTTACATGTCATGTGATGTTTTACATGTCATGTGAATATTTTCGCTATTGGTGGGATTGATTCGAAAGCGAACCTCCGTACAAAGTGACAGTGCTCTTAAACCTTTTGCTAGCTTTCTGTAGAATGGTGTGCTAAAGGTTGATAATTATTTTAGGGCTACTAGCATAGACCAACTCTAACAACATTGCAAACAATAATCCAGTAAACAGGCACATAAAGAGGGAATTTTTTTTACGAAATTTTATTTTCGTTCTCTGAAAAAAACAATCACTAAAAGCAATAAAATTCATAAAATGATCGGATTTAAATTTCAGTAAACCAATGTGACAAATGGATTTATCATTTTACTGGACTAAAATGACATACATTTAAATTTCATGTCTCTAGTACTTACCATTCTCTTTTTAGACAGAGTTAATGAAGACCGCTGAAAAAGTGAAAACCCCACCAGCGGTACATTCGATTGCACTCAAAAGTGTCGGAGAACAATTAGCCCCAATTTAGCAAAATCAGTCAACAAGAATCAGTCCAACACTAAGAGACAAAATTGATCATCACGCATGATTTTTTTTATTCCATTTTCGGATTCTATGTAACTACCTTGAAAATTAATATCAAATTTCAGGGGGCTATTTTTTTCATGACGATTTCAAAGGTCCATTATTCAACAATATTTCTGAACACTAATAATATCCAAGATTGATGCATTCATGTAAGATACAAAAATTTAAGATATAATAACCCTGTACAAAAACTTCACGAAGAACATCTGAACAGAATAATATTCAAATGAAAAAGATTATGAGTTATTTTTCCTAATAAATTTAATGCAAGTACATATTACCTATCAAAATCATAGACGAATAAATATGATGAATCTCTCTTAACATTCATGCTAAGAGACAAAGCAACTGACACAAAACTCTCTCGCGTTCTGCGTTGTGGAAACAAAGAAATCAATATTGCTAAACGTTCAACGTCCCCGTCTCCTCTACCGCAACTTGCTTTCCCCGGAGTGTTGGCAATAGTTTTACAATGGGATTTACCTACTTTTACTAATCATTATTTTCTTCAACCATTGGTGTGATGGTGTCATCTTATTACCAGAAGAGGATATTTCTGTTAATCGATTTTGAAGGATTATTGTTTTAGTGATGTTTTTCTCAAAATCAATTGTTCCCGAAATGTTCTAGATTCTGGATTGATGATATAGAAAATGAATGTTTTAACCATTGGCTGATGGAAATGTGATGATATCGTGATATAATCCATAACCTCGTAAAGCCCAATGTCCAAAATTTTGGACATTCATTTTGTAGGCCTAATTTTTTTTTNTTTTTTTTTTTTTTTTTTTTTTTTTTTTTTTTTTTTTTTTTTTTTTAGGATTACGAATAAACGAGATATCTTTGAAGTAGAGGTGTTTTGGACCATGAACAATTGAACATTTAATTCATTTGTCCATTTTTCAATAATATTACTAAGATTTTCAGAGGGTTAAAAAATGTTCCAAATTTTGCATTATTGCAACAACTTGAATTGTCCAAAATTCCATGGGCGTGAGTGTTTAAGCTTACAAACCGCTCAGCAGCTCTGGGCTTCTAGGCCTAAAAATAATTGTCCAAATTTTGGGACACTGGGCCTAAGCCTACAAAAGACAAAAAGTCCTTGGGCCTTTGGAGGATATATCTTACTAAAATCAAACATTGTGGGACGTAATTTTAGAAGTTGTGTTTGAGACATTCCTTCTACTTCCTCAGATGCATACCTAATTACCTATGGACCCACGTAGCTGACGAATACTGCTAGTATCTTATAAAATGGCAAAGTGCCCTGCAGAGAAACTAATTGTCAATATAGCATAATTTAAGATAGAACATTTATCTTTACTGAAGAAGAAAGGATTTTTAAACGTCTTTTGCCACTCAAGTGGGGTCAACATTTATTTTTGTCTTGAAGGTTTGGCATGTCTCTCCTAACTATCATCTGGAACCAGAAATGGCCAACAGTTGGATTATTGTTTCTTTGGTTTGACAAGGTTGCTCAATAATCTAGTTACGGTACAGGGACCTTGTCTCTAGCGACAAAGCCGGACAGTATTAGTTTATCCTTTACGACAGGCGTGCATTCTCACCACGGGAATATTTTGCAGCCCCTACCCACAGAGGATCATAATCCTATCTAAAATAAATTCAGAGATCATATTTAGTATGTTTGTAGTTATTATGAAAATAAATATAAATTTAATTTTTTTATGTCAACTGCAAGTAGATTGGTGAGTCACGAGCGATTTAAAAAAAAAACAAGACATTCTTAAGTAATCTTGAGAATGTCCTGTTGTTTTTCGAAAGCGCTCGCAAGCCACCAATATCAAAATTACTTGAGAATATCCTGTTGTTTTTCGGAAGCGCTCGCAACCCACCAATATCAAGATTACTTGAGAATATCCTGTTGTTTTTCGGAAGCGTTCGCAACCCACCAATATCAAGATTACTTGAGAATATCCTGTTGTTTTTCGGAAGCGCTCGCAACCCACCAATATAAAGATTACTTGAGAATATCCTGTTGTTTTTCGGAAGCGCTCGCAAGCCACCAATATCAAGATTACTTGAGAATATCCTGTTGTTTTTCGGAAGCGCTCGCAACCCACCAATATCAAGATTACTTGAGAATATCCTGTTGTTTTTCAGAAGCGCTCGTGAGTCGTGACTCACCGATATTTTTCTTTCTTTTGAAATTTATTTTGATATCTCTAAAATAAGCGTGTAGTTAAAATTAATATCTCACTTCGATCAATAAGCGAGAAATAAAGCGAATGAAGCTGTGCTGGGTATCTAATGAAGACAGAGGAACAACACTTTAACAGAATCTAAAATGGGGAAACAATATTACGCATTTTGAACATTGATAAATGTTCTATCTTAAATTATGCTACTTCATTTGATTATCTGTAGCTACGTGATGCTCTCAAGTTTATTGATGTTTAAAAGTATCTTGTGATTACTTCGTATCTTGAGAGACATACTGACTCCGGGAACTCATTTTTATACAACAATGTTGTTATTTGAGATGTTTTTTCTTTCCCAGGTAAGATTTTTTTTTTTAAACAACTTATAAAAATCCAGTCTTCTACATTCAGGGTGATTTAAAAACATATGAACTACCAAAATAAAATAGAGGACACATTGAAGAGATTATTAATTAATAATGACTTTGGTTCAGGGGCGAATTCAGAGGAGAAATTTGGGGCAGCCGTAAAATTAAATACCTAAATTTATGATTTTGTGTCGATATGATTTCTTTTTCTCAATGCAAATATAAACGTCAATTGTAGACATTAAAATAAATGCTGTGATTTCCCATTTCAGAGAATTTCTCCAACTCTTCTTTCTACAACAATGTAAATAAACAAAACAAAGTTAACGAAGAATCGAAAACACAAATGTAAAAAATACCCAGGAATTGCCGCCTTTTTTTCATATGCGAATATAGGGGAGGGCCCGGGGGGCACGTGCCGCCCCAGTTTTTTAAGCGGGCGGTGTTTCCCAAATTTCATTATACCTTATAACCTAATTTTTTTAAAAAAAATCAAATGAATGGTTATCCGCTGTGTCTTCTACCCCATTGAGTGGGGGGGGGGGCACGGACTCCTAAATAATTCCCAATAGAAATACATAAATAAAAAATCGTCAAAAATTCTGTCATCACACTAATAAAATCTTTTAACAAATTAGGTATCGTACAACTCGATAAACATTGCATTAAAAAGTACTGATGCCCAGGACTCGAACCCCCGGTCTCTAGGTTACGAGTCCTTCCCCCTCCCCCGTCCAATTTTTTTTGTTAGATATAGGTATTGTGTCTCCCCCCCCCCAATCCAAGAGGGCTATATCAACGCATTCTTTTTTTATTTCTCCAGAAATCTTTGGAGGGGNTTGGGGGGGGGGGGAGCTATGCCCCATTCCCTTCCGGTGGATCCGTCACTGCTTCGGTTACTTCAATCAATTCATCAATAGTGGCAACATCGTTTCTGGTGGTAGCAGCATGTATAAATCTAAATAAGTTGTTGTCTGCTGCCAAAGTCTATAATAAATGTCAGAATACACCTAATCTTGGAGGCACATAATTGACATGGGTCCCCACAGAACCATGACAATCACTGCAATATAATTACATCAGTAGTACAAACATAATAATATTGCAGAGTTGTTTCTGTGTTTATTTTACATCATCAGCCAAGCATGGGCGTAGGAAGGGGGGGGCAACTGGGGGCAGCTGCCCCCCCTAGAAATTCCCAAGAGTATGCAGCACGGAAGGGGCAACTTAGATTTACACTAGATAAAATGATTTTTGGAAGCAAAAAACTCATCAAGTACCGAAATACGATAAATGCCGAATTTTGTCCCTAATCCAACAGCCCTACTGTGAACAATCAAATGTAACTGTGGCAACCTTGTCATATCGTTTTGACTGTTATCATTTGTGTCGGCATTTTGATTGTTTTCGGGTATCGCGGTCGCAGTCTGCCGCATTCTTCTTGTCTCCCTGC
>CM022885.1:35242973-35256157 GCA_012654025.1 Pachypsylla venusta | reverse complement strand
AAAAAAAAAAAAAAAAAAAAAAAAAAAAAAAAAAAAAAACTTTATTAAATTTTGAACCCGGAACCTCCTTGGTGCAAGCCGAGTGTGATGAGCACTCTGCCACGTAGACGTTTTTGTTCTTGTTGTTGTTCTTATTGTTGATGATGTTCTTGTTGTTCTTGTTGCTGTTGATGTTGTTCTTGTTGTTGTTGGTAATGATNATAAAAAAAAAAAAAAAAAAACTTTATTAAATTTTGAACCCGGAACCTCCTTGGTGCAAGCCGAGTGTGATGAGCACTCTGCCACGTAGACGTTTTTGTTCTTGTTGTTGTTCTTATTGTTGATGATGTTCTTGTTGCTGTTGATGTTGTTCTTGTTGTTGCTGTTGTTCTTGTTGTCGTTGTTCTTGTTGTTGTTGGTAATGATGGGTTACACCTTACAATATTACATATGTCAATATGTCATACATAAAAAAAATAATGAAATTTGGACCCCATGGACCCCCCCTGGTACGGCCTCACACTTTAGTATCTACTATGAATAGTTTTATTCTGGAGAACTCTTTTCTATTGAAAATGAGACAAACATTTTCTTGTAAATAAAAGTACCTCATCAAAAAAAAAAAAGTNAAAAAAAAAAAAAAAAAAAAAAAAAAAAAAAAAAAAAAAAAAAAAAAAACGTGATTTAAATTGAATTCGTAAAAAATATACATGTTTATGAGCAAAAACAAAAAATGTAAACAAAAACAAGAATTGTTTTGCAAAAGAAACAAGCGGAGATAATTTTGTTGAAAATAAACAGAAATATTATCAAACCGGTAAAAAGAAAAAGAATAATAATATTATGACTATAAGAAATGAGAAGCAGAAGGAAAACAAGGAAGAAAATATAGGAGCAGAAGAAGAGGAACAAATTCTTACAAAAATTAATGTTGCAAAAAAAATGTATTTATTGTGTTGTTATTTTTTTTGTTTTCGTCTTGGTATATAAAGGTATGTAATAATGAGCAAAAATATTACATCATGATGGGAATAGACAGGGCCGTCTCTACCATATAGGCGAACTAGGCAACCGCCGAGGGCAGCAAAATCAAAATGGAATTTTATTTTCAGGGGGATATGAAAAAAATATGTATACATATACAGGGTGTTCCAAAATTCCGAGACCGCCTGAATATCTTTTGAACAGCTGTGGAATTTTGAAATTTTGCTTGGTATTATACCCCAAATTAAACCACCTGATGGTGTGACCAATTTTTCAGGGGCGAGTCCCATGTGGCCCCCAGGGGGTCCAACTTTTGTTTTTTAATACGAATCCCCATCTTGTGATACATTTTCAGAAAGACAATAGAATTAGAAGTACTTTGCAAAAAAATGTACACGTCTAGCGTGTTTGGTTTCAAAATCGCAGCCATTTGAAATTTCCAAAATATGACTTCCAAGAGCGTCTAAAACTAGGCGAATTTTTTGCAATGGGATATTGAATGATTGCATATGACACCAATGTTGAGGAACCTGCTTTTTAGACATAATTCGTCTAGTTTTAGACACTTCGCCTACTTTTAGAAATAATTCCCCTAGTTTTAGACACTCTTGGAAGTCATATCTTGGAAAATTCAAATAGCCGCCATTTTGAAACCAAGCACGCTAGGCGTGTAAATTTTTTTGCAAAGTACTTCTAATTTTATTGTCTTTCTGAAAATGTATCTGAAAAGGGGGTTTGTATTTAAAAAACAAAATTGGGGCCCCTGGGGGCCACATGGGACCCGCCCCTGAAAAATTGGTCACACCATCAGGTGGTTTAATTTGGGATAAAAGACCATGCAAAATTTCAAAATTCCACATAAAGCCGTTCAAAAGATATACAGGCGGTCTCGGACTTTTGGAACACCCTGTATAAAGGTATGTAATAATGAGCAAAGATATTACATGATCATGATCTTCTTAGCGGTAAAAACAACGTTTGACAGTATGATGTATATTATGAAAAATGAGATAAGATACCATTAGCGTACTTTTCTTTCTATCTCATAAAACTAGAAGGGGTGTATATTTTCTGGAGAAAAAAAAATGCAACAAAGGTTTCCACCGGAAATGCTAGAACTACAACTAAAATTGCGATTACTTTTTCATGATTTCTAGCTAAATTTATAATTGACCAAAGGGAGTGAGATGGCCTAGCAGGACCGTATCCGGGACAGGGTTTAACGGGTCATTCGAAATTTTTGAAAAGGTTTGATTTTTCCTATAATCCCTACATGGTAAATAAAACGCTATTTACATTAACTCCAAGCCCCCGAAAATTTTTAAAAGGTTTTATTTTTCCCATATGGTAAAACTCTATTTACATGACCCCCCCCCCCGAAATTTTTGAAAAGGTTTCATTTTTCCCTATATGTAAAACTCCCTTTAAATCTTGGATACGGGCCTGTGTGGGGTTGCAGTTGTTGCAAAAATATCTTTAGGTGCTATAGATTTTTTTTACCCCCCCCCCCCAATTGAAGCAACTCAAACAATATAATATACTTGTAACTACGAAAGTATTAATAATTAAAATTCTGGTTTATTAATAATAAAAATCCACAATAAATTTCCTTTATCATTTTTATATAATTTCCTGATCTCCAAAATACTTTCATTAGTAACTTTAGATTTTCATCAAAATTTTCGTTCATATGCAAAAATGTTATATACGTACTGCAATGAAGTCCTTCTCTGGCATTTGTAGATCTTGAGATATCTTGTTCACAGATAGACCGACACATCAATAACTAAAACTCGAGATTTGAACTCTTAGGGCCTCAACTTGTTTTCTGTAATATTTTACGTTATCAGCTCAAGTAGACTCGGCTACCTCTTTGTATCTCAAGTTGATCTATTTTCGTAATGTTATTTTTAATAATATTTCGTAATGTTATTTTTAATAATACAATTCAAAACATGATTTTATATTCTGATGTTTGTCTTTAGGTTTCATAGAAGGAAGGTTTTTAAGAAATTATTAAAGAAATAAAAGCCCAAAAGTGTTAGTCCAGGATTTATGGATGTGTATCATTAAAAAAAGATAGACTATCAGATTACGAAAGATTTTCTGTCGGCGAGAAAAAAATCTAAACGGCAAGAAAAGAGAAAAAAAAATTACGACAAGAAAAGAGAGAAAAAAAACTTTTGATGATCTAATCTTGTGGCATGTGTAATTAAATAGAAATGTTCCACTATTCCCCACTTTAAGATCTTCTACAAGAAGAATGATGAATTTTCAAGTGGGAACAGAACTATCTATTATATTATTATTATTACGATATCACGTTAAAACATCAAGTGTTGGAGACACTTAATATTTGACACGATTTTCCTTTTAAAGTAAACTTTTCCTCACGATTTTCCTTTTAAAGTAAACTTTTCCCTATTAGGAATCAGCGTGCATGGAAAAAAATTGACATGAACCTAACTACTTGTAACACCAAAAAAAAAAAATATAATAATCTGTTCTGGGCAAAGAAAAACATAAGGGTGCTCTCAGACTGCCGCCCACTTACTTATAGCATATCACGTATTTCTTATAGGAGTCCGCAGATCGAGCAATTATCACACCCCCATAAGAACCAGTTTGATTTTATTTTTCCTTGCTTATAAAGAAACTGTAAGATATACAATAATATAAGTCAGTATGCGCCTACCTGCGAGCACCCTAACGATTTTTGTTCCCAGAACTGTCAAATCTGAAGGCTTTCTTCGAGATCATTTTCTGTTCAAGAGTTTAGTTTATAAATTCAATAAGTGTAACATAAATACACACTATAAACAAGAAAGGTTAACAAACAGACAACTCAACAAAATAAAATCAGATTTAATAAGGTAAGGGCGAATAAAAAATTCTATTCAGTATTTTCTTTCCGATTGAAGGATAAGTGGATAACATACCCACGCGTACGGAGGTTTTGATTCCGAACAGAATGTAATGAATTTTTAGAGTTCGCTATTATCTTCAGCCAGAGAATTTATCAGGTAACGTCTTTTACAGCCATGCCTCTGCCCTGGTAACACAGTGGTCAAGTACTCGTCAGGCAAACACGGAGGGGGGGCTTAATCCTCAGCTGAGGTGGGATTTTTTCATCACTAAATAGAGTATTTGACAACAGACCCGTATCCAGAATTTTAATTATTAATACTCACATAGTTACGAGTATATTATGTTGTTTATGTTGCTTCAGGGGGGTGGAAGGTGAAAAAACTCGCATCAAAACATATTTTTCAAACAACTGCAGACCCACACAGGCCCGTATCCAGGCTTTTATTTGGGGGGGGGGTCATGTAAAAGTAGTTTTATCATATATAGGGATTATAGGAAAAATCAAACATTTTCAAAAANGATTATAGGAAAAATCAAAAATTTCGCGGGGGGGGGGGGGTGAACCCTTAAAATCCTGTCTTGAATGCGGCCATGTTTCACAAAATAAAAATAGAGTATATTAGACTTCACCTAAAAACTTTTAAGTAAAAGGTATATTATTGTGAAGCTTAATTTTTTTAGAATGGCAACCCTGCTTTTCTGCTCGGAGTCGTATTCCTTAGAGACAAACCTTTTTCCTTGAATATTAACCAGCTTCATTGGTCACCTTCCAATCAAAAGTTTTAGCTCGGCTGGAAAACAGGGGGCGTGTGTTCAATCACTCAATCCAATGTGAAACAGGATTTTTTTCTCGTTCTTTTTTTTATTTGAGCACATGAAAATAGAGCTCAAAAGTTTAGATTGAATTTCTCAGGCATTACTCTTACCTCGGAGTACTTCTAATGGGGGGAGGAGGTCACCTAAGATTTATTTGTTATAAATTTTAAAAAATTACAACATTTTTTTTTAAATAGATTAACTTTAAAAAAAAATGGCAATCCATCTTTTCTGCCCGAAGTCAAATCTTTTCATTCATTCATAGTATCTTGGTAACACGAAGTAGGCCAAACCACCTCATTCCTAGGTCAATAATTTGATATGATTAGAAGTTTCATGCAACTGTCTATAAAAACAGAATTAACTACCACTCTCGTGTTTTTAATGATTGAAGATTAATACTAGAAAACATATATCTATAATTTGTTTCTAGCAATAAAAATAAAAAAAAATAAAAAAATTAATTTACAGTGTAAACATTGAATAATAATTTTCAAGAAGACAACTCACACACAAACTAACATTAAATGATAATTAATTAAACGAGAAATCCATTGGCCAAGTATCTTTTGTAAGGCGTGGTTTATATTCACCAATCATTGTTCATTCTTATGTATCTTGTATCCATTGCTGAGTTTTAAAAACATTCTTTTTTATTATCATAGTACAAAGCTCTTTTTCTACTATGTCTACTCTGTTAGAGAGGTATTAGGTAAATGAAATAATTATAGTAAGCCTTGAACAACTTGTAACCAATTTGCAATGTGAGAAAAGTTTCACTATTAATAATAATTTTAATAGCTTTATGCAATTCACTAATAATATTTCTTGTATTATTAGTGAATTGTAAACGGGAACTTTATTGAATATAAATAATGTTTATGAAATAGTTATTATAGTAAAATTAGAAAAAAAAAACATTCTTGAAATACTGTGATGGATTATTTTTCACAGCCTGGTAAATTGGTGATGATTTTTAGACCCAATATGGTCCAATCTATTAAAACTCATGTTTATCTTCTTATATCTATACTTATAAAACGCAAAGCCCAGTTGGTATACTGACGTACTAACTGACTGATAATCAACGTAGCTCCACGATGGCTAAACCTAGAGACTTGAAACTTGGCACACAGGTCCCTTTTAGTATTTAGGTGCGTAATAAGAAAGGAAAAAAATTAAGGTTCAAGTGGGAGCAAGTTACCGCCAAAAATGACGCTATTTAGCGGGTCTTTTTGCAATTTTTTTCTGGGCAAACTGAAAGAGATAACGAAAAATTACAGAGATTAGACCCCCTCAAAATAGTATATAAGGAAATATAAAATTTGAAAATTTCCGGTTTATCCCCGATTTATGGACGGTTTTCACCACCAAAATATCGGAATTGAGACGTACCACTTCGGGATGAGCGAGAAAGCTGAAATTTGATAGAAAGGTGTTCCGCTGTATAAAAATTCATATCCTTGAATTAAATATTGAATTTTCTAACTTTCTAACTAGGAGCGGTGCTCACTCTGGGGGTCGGTTCCACCCAAAACCCATAGTTAAGAAGTATAACTTCGGGATGAGTGAGAAAGCTGAAATTTTATACTAAGGTGTTCCGCAGTGCAAATAGTAATATCTTTGAGTAAATTATCGAATTTTCTAAATAGGAGCCGTGTTCAATCTGGAGGTCAGTTCCACCAAAAATCGAGAAGCTTTAATTTCGCGATCTCGAAATTGTTGTTGAATTTTGTAACCGTATAGCGAAGCAGGTGAAAACAGCTAGTTGTTTATATATTTTTAGAATCTCGATGATTTTTTTCAAATATAAACCATTATATTATATTCTACCCATTTTACATCTTTGCCTATTCCATGCAGTTCCGGTAAATATTCGCCTCGATAAATTCACTCTGTGTAGGTATACACTATACATGCATGTTTCGAAGGTTAAAATGTTGCTCTGTCTGCAAGGACTCTTGGTTTATTCCAGGAATGGCTTGTCTGTAATTAAAATGCTGCATGATTGATATTCATTTGAGATTTAAGATTTTCCTTGCTCTGTATGCTGATGATACAACAGAAAATTCTGGACTTGCTGGATTCTACTTATGACAGTTATATTGATGTTACCTTTCCTTTGCGAGTCAATGAGGAGTTTGGATACTAGTTCTATTAAGACGAATAAAATTATGAGAATAATAATTACCTCGCACATTTCAGATTTTATTTTTATTATCATATATTTGTAGAATCATGGTTGTTATTGTGGTGGTAGCGGTGTTTCCTTCGAAATGAACCGTTCTTAAAAACATGTTGATAAGACGTTACCGAAAATAATTTGATGTCCCTTGGCTGGAACTATGATCGTAGGTTTGTGTTCCAAGTCGTCTCGGTACGTAGAACCGACCATCGGAAGGACTTAGAATCATGGGGGTAGGGTTTTCCAGTTTTTACAATGATTTATGAGAACAAGATCAAATCATCATCTTGAAATCGGTTCATGGTACCACTATTGGACTAGCAGAATTAAATTGAATAACAAGATCAAAGCAGATCCTTATATTCGCCGTTGTTTCTGATATGATCACTCATATTTGAAAAGAACGTCGTAAACTTGTCTTTGGACCTAGCATAATATTCTGACCAGTGAAATATTCCAGGTCGGAGAATGTTTCTGATGTTGAGTTTAATTGTGGCTCCCTATTAGAGTGGAGCAAATACATTCCTATGTTGAGTTACGTCAGTTAAATATTAAATTTGGAGTTTTGGAAAATTAGGAACCCTCATATTATAAAATTTCGACTTCGACCCTTTTTGTCAGCAAAAATTAGAAAAAATCTAACTCTGTTGCAATACTTCTAAATTGATGAAAACTTACTCGGAAATTTCATTGTTGATCCCCATAAACAAAATACCCTCAAACAATAATAATAGTAAACAATGAAGTGTTTGTGGTACTCCCAGAAAGAATATATTTCGATGATAATAAATTGTAAAATATCAACATCAACAATTTTAATAAAGACCACATAATTACGAAGTGAAGAGGTCTTCTGCTAGCCAGATGTCATAGGTATTCAAATATATCGATACAACAAAATGTAAAATGATTTATTAATATACTAATAATGTTTTATTCTTCACCTGACTTCATACAGAAGTTCTTAACCTTATACCATTCCAAAGAAGAATATGTTCGTTGGTGATCGGAAGCATGATTGCTATTGTTTACAGAAAAAAAGGGTTTTTTTACTTTCAAAATATTTGAAATAATCCATGTAAGGGCGTGTTCTCACGATACAAGCTTAGTTGAGCAAGTTATAGATTTTGATAACAAAAGTTGAATATATTTTAGGGGCTCTTTGTTTCTATTAAAATAAATAGAAATTTCCATTTTTTGAAGGGGTAAGAATATTTTTAAGTTATACATAATATTTAGGATGTTTGTAGTCATTGTAAAATATAGATTTAAAAAAAGGGACGAAAGTGCCCGTAACTATTTATATTTGTAGTTCAATTTTTTTTAATCTACATTTTTAGATACATACTCGTATTCTTCATTCATGAAAATTTCGGAACGAAATGAATTTTTGTTGATCCAATATGAGGTCTTTTTTGAAATCTATAGTTTTAGATACAAACATATTTTTTATTCATGAAAATTTCGGAGCGAAATAAGTTTCTGTTGATCCAATATGAGGTCTTTTTTAAAATCTATATTTTTAGATAAAAACATATTCTTTATTTATGGAAATTTCGGAGCGAAATGAGTTTCTTTTGATCCAATATGAGGTCTTTTTTGAAATCTATATTTTTAGATACATACTCTTCATTCATGAAAATTTCGGAGCGAAATGAGTTTCTTTTGATCCAATATGACGTCTTTTTTGAAATCTATATTTTTAGATACATACTCTTTATTCATGAAAATTTCGGTACGAAATGAATTTCTGTTGATCCAATATGACGTCTTTTTTGAAATCTATATTTTTAGATACATATTCTTCATTCATGAAAATTTCGGAACGAAATGATTTTCCATTGATCCAATATGACGTCCTTTTTGAAATCTATATTTTTAGATACATATTCTTCATCCATGAAAATTTCGGAACGAAATGAATTTCTATTGATCCAATATGACGTCGTTTTTGAAATCTATATTTTTAGATACATACTCTTCATTCATGAAAATTTCGGAAAGAAATGAATTCCTGTTGATCCAATATGACGTCTTTTTTGAAATTTGTATTTTTGGATACATATTCTTCATTCATGAAAATTTCGGAACGAAATGACTTTCTGTTGATCTAATATGACGTCGTTTTGTATTTAGAATTTTCTGTCTTTCCACAAAAACAAAATATATTGAATCACATTTATTTAGTTTTCTTAGTTAAGGTCAATGGTTCTGGAGGCCCATGTCAATTATCAGCCTCCAAGAACAGATGTATGACAATTAAAACTTTAGCAGTAGACTGCAACCTATCTGGGGCTGCTGTCTCATACATCTAACTACCATCGGACTCGATGATGCCACTATTGAAGAAATTCTTTGTTAAAGGAAATCTGAAGAAGATTTTTTTATTCTGGACAGTCGATAATAACGTTCTTAGGCAGATTTTTTATTATAGTTTATTAAACTTGTCATTTTTTCAAAGACATCATGTGGGATATCAATATTACTTCTATTTCGTAGATGCGTTTTTTTCGTCTTAGTACCGTACCGTAGGTTTACAGAATGTCGATTTTCGCTTCTACATGTGATGACATTGAACCAATGCTAATGACGTGGAGATCTTTTTAGCCTGAGCATTTTTTAAATTTTATTTTTTATCATGAAATATTGATTATTGGAGATATTTTTTATTAACACAAACCGTCATTGAAAATTCAACTTTTGTTGTTCAGGACTCAAATACATCAATCCTTAAGTCCTATGTCGTTTATAAATGTTCAACGTAATCAGCAAAGAATCAATACAATTGAAAAATGTTAAAATCATTATTTTCAGTTATATATAATTATTTTATTTGGCTGCAACACACTTTGCGTTACCATTTCAGAGCACTATGGAGAATACGGTTTATATTTTTCTTTTTCTATTGCTAGGCATATAACTACAAGATTTCAGCGCTGCAATATTTGAAAAATAGTTTATTCATTTTCCTCTTCCAAACAATGGTTGTTTGAGTGCCACATTTTTCCTTATAACTTAATGTTGATAGCTTCCTACAATGCGTGTTAAAATTATGATGATTAGTGAGTCAGTCTTTGAGAAGCTAAGAGAGATAGGTAGATAATAGATATATCTTTTGAAATTTAAAACATAGATATCATTCATTTTATCATCTTGTTAGTTTAAAATTTGAATATCTTATCTTTTGTAGATCCAGATATTTGACGATGTAAAAAAACCAAATATTTTTATGGAACTTGCCACTGCCATGCTCCCACACCGAAAGTATTCGAAAGGAATGTTTCTTATGAAATACTAATAATTTAAGATTTCCAAAATGGAGTATTAGGGCCACTTCCAGATGTCAGAAACAAATAAAGACGAATCAAGGCTTGATCTCTAAATTTCACCATCGCATCAGAGTCAGTAAAATTAATTAATGATTAATAAAAAAAAACATGTATTAAGTAATGGTGACATAAAAAAGACATCTGAATCATCTGTGATCCAGATGTCTACAATGCCATACAACACGAAGAAACAGCATTTTTTTTCAAATATGGGGGGGGGGGGCTATCACCTCCTCCCCTATTTTTCTGCTAATGTATCAGAATGGACTGGTGAAAGACTAGAATTATGAAGGTGACGAAGATACATTTGCAACAAAATCCCCATTAAACTTATCTGCTCATTTATCCATATCTTTTTCATTCATCAGTCAATCTGCAAAGATGGCGGCTATTTTAATACTTGAGGTGCTCAATCATCTTAAATCCTCTCATTATTTCAAAAGAGATACATTCGTCTGCTCTATCCACGATGTCGCCTTCACGCAGGCAGGCAAAATTCAAAAGTTTAATTTTAATTAATTAAAATTCTAACATTTAACCGTAGTACTTTATTGCACCCAGTGATTTTGCATAAAAACATCAATTCCCATGGGGTAGCCTTCAGCCTTCAAACGACAAACAAAGGCATTCCACAATTTCAAATTCATCTTAGCTTGCCGGCCAAACGCGCTCTTCTTAAATCACCTTAGTGGGTACCAGTCAGTACGGAGGGAGAAAATCGTAATCAAATGAATCGATATTTTTAGGCCGCAATTTTTTTTTATGAAATGTAAGCTTGATGAATTAAAGAGAGAAATAGTTGAAAGTCATGTTTTATATTCCTAATAATGAAATCGTACAACTGTACATTGGTACACATGTTTACACTGCAGGAATTATGTTCCTATAAGCAGGGCTAAACACAATGCTTAGATAGATATTATAATTCAAAATTTGTTTGATTTGAGCTGCACCGCTTATGGATACAATAACGTGGGCATACATTTTCATATTATTTATTATTAACAAGATAATCTTCTTTTATGAAAAAAACAGTTATCCACATTTTCCTACACACTTATTTTGTCTTTAAAAATTATGATTTGTCAAAACTCCAAAAAATACTTCTTCATTTCAGTGACCATTTCCTCATTTGAGATAAATTATTACCTATACATATAAAGGTAATATGTTTTTTTTTTGGAAAATTTGTGAAAGGTAATGTTGTATTGTTTATATTGTTGTTGTATAAGAAAACAACCCTTCCATGACCAACCCTCACCACACCGTATGTTCCACCGCAAAATATTTTTACAATTCCACATAAAAATGTGGATCCGACAAAAATAAAAAAAGGCAAGAAAAAACTGACCCCCCCCCAAATAAATATACATTGAATTGCTTATTTACTATACTATTAAAGTTTTCTACAATGAGATTTTTCTGTCTATGTGTAGCCATTGGGGGTACAAAATATATATTTGGTGATGTGAGCGGACACCCATTTCGATATCTCAAAAACTTTTTATATTTCCCTTATTTTAAAATGGTGCCCGGCGAGGCATAGAACATACACAATATTGCGACAAATATCTCGGTTTGTCATGAGCTCGTGAGTATACGACTCATTTGTTATCATGAAAGATAATATTTTATATTTTATGCATGTCAAGATTAAAGGCTTCGCGTCAATCCCAATTTCCCGCATGCTGTCACCCTATAAGACCGACCTATAGATTACGAAACTTCAAATACTAGTGAGAGAAAATCTCAGAATTGTTGGCATCCCCCCAACACTCACACTGTATAAATGAAAAATCCATATCGCATGCATTAGATAGGTGCTAGAGTATCGAATAATTACCTCAGAAAGTGTAAATGCATATTTGACAATATCTTTATCTATGTTATGTTATAAGTAATCGTATTAAACTGCGACGCCATACAATAAGACACTAAAACATTGTACAGTGTGTAACATAAATAGCGTACTGAAATCTGGTCATTTCTTCTAAAAAATGTATATGATATTATTTTCGACAAATGTGTAAATGGGCTACCATGAAATGGACACTTTAAACAACTTTACTTTGATTATGGATGTCTTCTGTCAATGGTCTAAGTGATAACTTGACTTCAAATAATAGTAACAGAAACCATCTATTGTTTTAAGGAGAACAATCTATTGGTTCAGGAGTATATAGGAATCTCGATTGTAGATGAGCCTCGCAGTAGAAGAAGTTCTCTGTTAAAAGTATTAAAAGAAAATGACAATGATGCAATCAATCACACAATAATTTTAATACATGACCTCTTCACCAGTATACTGCTAAGAACATTTTATACGCAGCTCCTTAACCTCCTTATTTACTCCACTTCAGTCTTAGTTACATCCAGTTGCGGACTTACCAGCAGGCGGAGTAGGCTGAAAAATCAATACCCTACTGGCGGAAAATGTGTAAATTTGACACTGGTTAGATCTTTCTTTTTCAAAAATTAAAATATCTGCTCAAGCGACTCCATTTTATATGAAAAAAATCTCTTATACACGAACGATAAAAAAGAAAAGAATAAAAGACACTACGATTGAACGGAGAATTTCTTTCACACATCAGTGTAGAAGAGTTCATAACATAATTATTACATTTCTTTGCAGTTCAAGTACGGTAAAAAAAAAACTACTGATTTAATCGGTCTTTCAAAAAACATAGTTCTGTGGGAGCGTGTAATAAGAACACAGGAAAAGGGGAATAATGTTAAATGCCACTTTTGTGGCAGGGTCAGCTTATTGAATTCTTGATGCACTTTAACTAGGTGTGTCCGTGGACAAAAACGGGCGGAGCCATCCGTTTCACCTCGAATTTTCGGGCACCACATAAACTTTAGCATATTGCTCCATTATTCCGTTAAAACAAGATTTTTTGAGAATACCGCACCTTTCTTGATTGCATCATGCCGTTGAGTAGTAGGTCCTATTTGAAACGCAAAATAATCGGCCGAAAAATCGGAAACGGTTCAAGATATTGTTCCGAAAATAGATGTAT
>CM022885.1:35172158-35241502 GCA_012654025.1 Pachypsylla venusta | reverse complement strand
CCAAGTGTAAAGTCGGTATTACTTTAAGAGAATTGAGACAGAAAATTTAAGTGCGGGATATACAGCAGCAACAATAAACTTGGCCCCAATAATAGATATCACTACTTTCATGGGCAGAATTTTTTGGTTGAATAAGTGGAACTTGGCCTTTTTTCAATGATAATTTTTTGTGAGATACCATTTTCGCTGGATACAGGGGTGAGTTAAAGTGTCAGGTTTAAATGTGGAGGCGTATAAACACTTATGTAGATTACTGCATCATCTGTACACAAAACAATAATATTATTGATCGTATTTCGTTATTTCAAGTATTTCAATTTGATTTAATCAAACTGAATTATAATTTGGCATCACGGAGAAACGTGACCGGACGGTGCGACAGCTCCATGATATCGTCTTGTTTTGATTACAGAACGTGAGAACGCCTTCTGACTTCTGAATTTTGAACTCCCTTTGTTGTGTAGTCTTCAGGATTTTGTTGTACTTAGGTAAGGCAATTGCCTAAAAATCACTTTTCTCGAATAGATAATTACCTACTTAAACTTTTTCTAATTTTTACAAATAATTTTGGTGGTCACAATTTCTTACATCAATAAATTTACCAATAAAGGGACTGTTTATATTTCTGAATGAGTTAATTGTTTAGTGGTAAGACGCTCTGACTGATAAATAGTTGTACATGGGACAAATCATTATTCGAAATAATTCCAAAATATTTGCACATAGGGCAGATTAAATAAAGTCAACAATTGGTGTTTTAATTTTATCTTATTGGATTTTGTTTTAAAATTGTTGAGCGCTGTTAAGAATTTTTTTTTAAGTGATCCCTCATGCTGCATTTGTCAATCTGAGCTCATGGCAGTGCGCCAGGCCAAGATCCCGAAAGCACCAGTTTGTAAAATGTTATATAGTATTTTGCGATTCTCCTCCGAAAAATCTGAACAAGTGTAAAGTCGGTATTGCTTTAAAAGAATTGAGACAGAAAAAAATACAATAATAAATTTAATTGTGGAATGAACAGCAGCAAGAATAAATTTGTCCTTAATAATAGATATCACTACGTTCATGGGCGGAAATTTTTGGAATAGTGGTTGGAACTTGGCCATTTTTCAATGATAATTTTTTTTGTGAGATACTTGTAATATAATTTAATTGTAGTTGATACAAAAAGTGTCTCAAGTAGATATTAGATATTATATCAATAAATCTAATTACATTTTTAGAATAAAACTAAATTACCGAAATCGGAGGCTGGTCCATGAGAGTACTCTGAAAAAAAAGGTGGTAAAAAATAGAAAAGGAAGGTGAACAAATAAAAGATATCTTTACCTGAGAACAAAACGAACAACAGATTTGTATGACTTCGTCCAAGCTATCATAATTTCCCCTATCTGGTATGAAGCAGAATTTCAAAGAAATAAAGCTATTTCTCCATTGATGATTTTTGTTTATAATACAATGTTAGGTTCCGAAACTGAGGACAATTATTATTGACTGCACTCGTAAAATGCGTTTTAGATTCATAAAATGCGTTTTAGGATCGTAAAATGCGTTTCGACGCAACGTCTTTAGTCTTGTGGTAATAAAAGCATTATGTCAATTTAGATTTAATTGACATTGCTCGGACAGGACCCTAGATGGTCCCATATCAATTACACTGAATTCGATACACTCAAAATGGCTCTATGCAGGATCATGTCATTCGAAACCAATAGCGCCTTTTGACCATATTACGCATATTGCCAAAAAGGTTGGTCTTGAAAGAGTATATTAATTCAGTAAGCTTGGTCATGTTTATAAAATATTGCATTTACCACAAATACAGAATGATTATTTCTTGGGTACTGTTCCACACACGTTGGATTTAAAGCTAACTATTTTTGGAGGTATTTAAATCTTTATCAAAATAAATAATACCTATTATCCTACAAAAAGACTGTGGTATTCAATTTGCTGATCTCCGTGGCCGAGTTGTTAAGAGCATTGACTCTTGATCCGGAGGTTATGGGTTCGAATCCCGCCCAGAGCGAAAAATGTTTGATCGAATTTTCTCGTTTTCGGAATGGCATGACTGTAAAAGGAGTGCCCTGAAGTAATGCGAAAGCGGTTCCGGGGCATAACTTTTTTAAAAAAAAAATAAAAATTAAAAATTCAATTGTTCACGAAAAGTCCAAATCCGACGTTATACAAGACAATTACAAATAGACATTTTAATTTTTATTTTCAATAAAACCGTGCACAAATTGTGCACGGTTATTTAACAAATCTATATTAGACATTTTATTGATTTTTTAAAAAATACCTTTATTAAAGACGAGCACTAACTTACTCGAGCCGTCTATTTCGTAGACATTGGCCAAAAAATATCCAGTCGAACTGAAAAGAAAGTAATTTCTCGTCATAAATAATGACGGTGTATTTTAAAAGTTCAAGTCCTCCGTGGTGTTTTGCAAACTTAATGTTGTGAATCAATATGAATTTTAATAAGAAAAGTTCACTAGAAGATGTCGTAACAGACGAAAGCGCTCGTGACTCATCAATTTATTTGTAGTCGATACAAAATTAATCAGAAATTCTTTTATTAATATGAATTTTGTTTTAAAATTCTACTTTTCTAATGGTTCTACGCTAGAGGTATCTTTATTTTTATTTTTTATCCTGTTAAGCATAGGTTGGGCGGGCATACAGAGAGCATGTCTTCAGCCTACTTAGTTTACAAACCCTAACATGTATCCAGACGCGTTCGTTACACAGATACGAAGATTGTATGTTCATCGCACACCGGGTCAACATCGGTTGTTCATTTTATTGCTTTTAAAAAATATCTAAAATTATTTATTTTTATTTTTTTAAAAAAAAAATCAAAATAATATTTCTTTAAAAATAAAAAATTTCAATGTTAATATTTTTAAAATATTATTTCTATTTAAAAAAGATACAAGTGATAATCGATTTTAATATACCTACCTAATAAACTTTTTTTTTATAATTTTGAAATTTGCATATTCTAATTCGATATTCTAATTAATTTGTTTACATTTTATTTTTATGGTTCAAACAATTAAAACTGTTTTAATTATTTTTTAAATTGTGTTTTATTGCAGTCTTTTGAATTAATAATTGTTATTTTTATTTGAATAAACTCTAGATTTGCCTGGATTTTTTAAATAAATATATTATGCATAGTTCTTGATTCAATAATTAATTAAATTAAATTTAGGTAAGTGTTTATTTTTGATTAATGTTTGTAATGATTAGATATACTGTGTAAAAATATTCGATTACCTAGGTACATCTTAGTTTTTTCCTTTTTTTTTTACAAAGAATATCTATTATGGTACAAGACACTTTTTTGGGATTTCAGTTGACCTTTGAACTAGTTCAAGAAAAATTGGGATAACTTCAGCCTTCCAATTTGATTATAGAAATATATAGAGCTTTCAAAGTAACTACCTTTATTTTTGGTCCCGGTTTTGAAATTGTGAAATTCAAAATCGTTATATCATGGCGTTGCCGTGCGGCATTTTTTTTTTTTTTTTTTTTTTTTTTTTTTTAATATTAAAATCTTCAGCTAAATATATAACTGAAGTATTGTGATACCGAA
This sequence comes from Pachypsylla venusta, assembly GCA_012654025.1. Lineage (NCBI taxonomy): Eukaryota > Metazoa > Arthropoda > Insecta > Hemiptera > Aphalaridae > Pachypsylla > Pachypsylla venusta. Next base: position 35,237,898 of record CM022885.1, on the reverse strand, counting down.
TAGGGGCTTATGGCAAATTTTAATCTTTGAATAACATGTTAATTATAACTTATGGCCAATAAGAGCGTTTACAGATTTTTAACTTGGTAGTCAATTTGTTAGGGATATCATTTTCTTAGGTCGGCCATACACACAACGACAAATCTGCACAGATATATCGTTGTGTGTAAGGCTGGCCTTACGAGAAAAAAAATCGACCTCTGTTTATAGTCTGTCTGATAAACAGTCCATTTGGACGCCTTTTGCCCTAGGTGAAGCTTGGGAATAGGTCAGAAAGTCCAAATTTCTCTGGGCATGCAGTAGTATCAAATAGAATGTTTGAGTTTTAGGAACCAAAGCAGATATCCGAATTTCGAAAATTAAGTTTAAAATAAGGGGGCAATAGGTTGCTATGAGGCTTTTTATACGTTCCAGGAATACTTAGTACATCGTGATGACCCGGAACACAATAAGATAATACATTCTTCTTCTACAGGAGAAAAGACAATTCGTTTAACAAAGATGGGTCTTTGATCCATAGCTATATATGTACCCAGTAGCAGACTGATCTACACATTGTTTCATAGCTATTTAGCCTGTAGCAGACTGATGTACGCTTTGTTCCATAGCTATATAGCCGGTAGCAGACTGATGTACGCTTTGTTCCATAGGTAGGTAGCAAGTAGCAGACTGATGTACTAGAATTTCATACTAATAGACAACATAAACTATACCATGTTGTCTACTAGAATTTCATACGCTCCATCTAGAATTTCAAACAAAAAATTCGAAATATATTTCAAAGTCTAGCATATTATGATGGATGTAAGGACTTTCTTGTAGGTAATCTCTTTGCTGGGTAGATGTACTTAGAACCCTGTAGGAATAATTACTTATTATAAGAAAAACGATTTTCATTTATATCAAACTTTTTTTGAGTGTCTCTGCCCATTACGTGCAACATACCCATATAAGTAAGATTCAATTGGCCCCTTTATTTTGCACAATTATATTATTTGGACCCGTATTATTCAGAATTATCTACGAGTAGCGTGTGGATAATATTATTTGCGGGTAAATTATCAACTCAATTAATACTTGTGCTTAGGGTTCTTTTAAATAAATTGCAAGAATTACAGAAATTGTTCAGAATGTAGAACAAAACATGCTGATATTAAAAAAAAAAAAAAAAAAAAAAAAAAAAAAAAAAAATAGACTCTTGAGTGAAAGGTAACCAAAATGCCTGAAGCATGTACTACCACCTAACACTTAGAACTCTGTTTTTTATGATTAAATACACAAATGAATAAGGAGCTCTGGTAGTGCAGATTATATTATTTGATCGATCTTAACCATTTTGACATCCCATATACTCTTCTGTCTCCGTAGTTCGTTCTTGGTATTGTTAGACGGAAGCTTGGCTAATAAACCTTAGCAAAACTTGATCCCACAAGTATCAGCAAAGCAGAGACACCCAGTCACTGTCGAACTAATATAGGGAAGCACTCTACGACGTCATCGCCAACATGGTAAGGAAAATAAACAAGAGAAATCATATTGCCAAAGATGAAAGTCGATAGCAGTATAAAGTCCTAGGAGATTTTCTAAGAAGGGATCAGATCAGTTTTAGACATAGGAAGTGCACCAGCTCCGAACGACCAAGACCAGCGCCTTTTTCACCACACTTATAAGATCTGATCAAGTGTTAATCAAACTTCCTTCCACCGTATCCAGCAGACAAAGGTCCTCCCAAAGCCATCTTAAGACAACTCCAAATAATCTCATAGCCACCTCTCAAAGTCATCTCTCAATCAACATCTCACCCAACTCACAAACATTTACATCTCTTATTAAATTGATAAAATTTATGTATCAACTACAATGAAGTTGTAGTTATCAACTTCAGTTGTAGTATGTATCAACTTCATTGTAGTTGATACACAAATTTGTTCAATTTAATATTTCATAATGACTACAAACATCCTAAATACCATCTCTAAACTTAATTTACATCTCTCACAGTATTTCGCTATAATTGGAGAATAAACCATGGAATAGTGACCATAGTGGATTGCAAAGCATGGGGGTATTTTTAAAACCCAATATACTCGGGAAAAACCCATATTCCTGAGGTCAGTTTAAGTCCTCATCATCTGAAAATCGATTATTGACATGATGAATTGATTATGTGATTCTAACTTAATTGGTACACAAATTTCATTGGGTATTATCTAGCTACTATTTTAAAATAAATAAATTTTCCTTTGCAATTTGTAACTTCTACCAATACTAATATGAAGAAATCCTAAAGATTGTGAGTTACTTGGGGGTGACATCCTTACGGCACGAGTCTGCCTTAGCTGATGGTGTCGAAAGCAACTCTTTAATATTATTATTTTTGTGTTACTCATGTAATTAGGATCCTACACCGGGGAGATGTGTTGAGGCAACTTTTTCAATTTTTTTTTTTTAAATTGCTTTTTTATTGGCCGTCATGGGTCCATGTTGGAAGGTTATACATACGCAATAGAGGCATGGCCGTAAAAACTTATCCTAACCTCTCTAATTGGGTTAAAATTGGTTATATATTTTTTTTAATTGCCCCAACATATCTCCCCGGCTACAAATCTTCGGAAACTATACCATGTTGTCAACCGGTTCATTATTATTATATTTTCAAACCCTTTCTTCCTAAGTATGCCAAATTTCATTTTCATACCAGATTTTTAATGAACACCTAATCAAGAGCTACAACTGGCATCCAACTGTGCCACTAGAAATTTTACTAGAGTATCTGCTATGAACTCTATTGGATATTTCAGCTTATAAATTAATTCTCTCTCTTCAAGTAATTTTTGCAATTTTTAAAATACAATCTTTTCAAAAAAATTATATCAAACATTCTTTAAGTTATGCACAGTTGCCTGACAGACGAGAATCCAAGTTTTTGATAGATTTCTTAATAACCAAATAATTGGATCTAAACAAACATTAATAAGTTCACTATGCTTGAAATTTCTTCTCCTGACTTGGCATTTAACATATAATGTTTGATATGTTACCATTTACCAACTAACCGATGCATGAAAATCGTACAAAATTATTATTCAAAATCTACATATGGGTACTTAAAAACTTCTGTTCATACTATAATCTGAGATGGTTAGATTTTGAACTAATAAATTTGTCCATTGTAGAACTTAGTTACTTAATTTGGCATCTTGTGGTGAAATAAGGCCCCAATCTATTTGAAGAACAAGTGAAATATTTGATCAAAATAATTGTCCATACAACAATAAGGTTTCTTCAAAATTGGACCATGCGTTCGAATGTTAATTCTAGAAATAGAGGACAACTTAAGAAGAACAAGACAAATAGTATTGGTCCTTACAAATAAAAAGTTCCAAAATATAGACCTAATTTTTATATAAATTCTTTATCTTCTTAATTTCGTAGTTTGAATATCGATTGATTGAGAGAATAGAAAAGATTCTTATTTTACTATCAATACGAAAGTATTTTAAATTATTATCGCCAAGACACCAAATAAAGGCCTCTAAGGCACCAAATAAATGGTGGCATGATCCTGTCCCATGGTAGCCAGATGTATGAGAATGCAGCTCTAAAGAAGTTGTTGTTTGCTGCTAAAGTTTATCAATCAATATTGGCATCATCGTGTCCGATTGTATCCAGATGTATGAGGGTGCAGCTATAAATAAGTTGTTCTTTTCCACTTGAGTTTTAATTGTCATCATACATCTAAGCTTGGATGCTAATAATTGGCCCTAAGAACCATGTCAATTACTGCATTGTAAATATATCAGTAGCAGAAGTGCACGCATAATAATAATGCAGACTTCCTTTTAGTGTTATTTTACACCATCAGCTTAGGTGGAATCAACCCGTGAGGTGGAATCAACTTCTTTAGAGCTGCATTCTCATACATATGGCTACCATGGGACAGGATGATTTCACCATTTATTTGGTGCCTTAGAGGCATGGCGTTCCCAAACGTCTGTCTTAGCGATAATAGTTTAAAATACCTACTTTAAAATAGTAAAATAAGAAATTATTCTATTCTATCAATCAATCGATATTCAAACTAGGTAATTATTAGGTCTATATATTACCATTCTAATTCCTCCTTTGAAACTTTGTTATGAGAGAATATGACTTTTAAGACAAAGATCCGTGGTTCGAGGTAATGACAAATTTTTCTTTACAAAAATGGATTGATTCAATAATTGTGTCATTGATACTTACGTTGACAAAAATCAATTAAAAATTCTAATTCCTTTTGGTTTGATTTGTGATTTCAGAAATGCTTTTCTAGTAACAAATTAATGGTAGAAGCACAGAAGTGATCATTGATTATAATATAGTCAAAAATAATGACAACTTCGGGGTGTCCCATAATAACTGCTAATGATAAGAACACTAGTAATACAACATCAGAAAATACTACAAAATGTAGTGATTTTAGTGTGTCTAGTTTGTGTAGAGATTTAAAAAAATCGCCGAGACCTACAGAAGGATTAAATGTAGAAAGTAATCCAGCAGTAGTTGTCGGTGGAAGCGGGTCTAATTGGAAGATGGATCTGCCCATGAATATTACATCTTCTTCTGCACCTCCTCCGGTTTTGAATCATCTGATGGGGCTACATCCTAATGTTAATGTTCCTGCTACGGCAAATCCTCAAGTTCCTGGTAAGATCTTCATTATTTTAAGTTAATCTATTTTTATGAGTCACTTACCGTTTGTTGGAGCTCATCTTTCGCGGAAAATGAGCTCTCGAAAATTTATGTTTTTTTTAACCCTTTAGAAAAATATATCGGGAATAAATTGGAATTTATGTGACTTTAATTTCGTCCGTCAGTATTAATTTGTAAATATTGTATGTTTTTCGAAATTCGGCATTAAGTGTTTTCGGCAACGTTTTACAAGTGTGACGATTTTCATTGTAAGGTTAGCTCCTAATGTTTAATTTAGATAATTTTTAGTTATACCGTATAAAATTCTAATATTACAAAATGACAACAAGAAAAATACCATTGAAGCTACGAAACAGATTCTGGGTCAGATTAGTGGACAATGAGGCAGAAATAGTGGCAAAAGAAACAAAAAACATTGAGAACTATTAGGAATATAAAGCCAAAAAAACAACTATTAACAAATAGACTTCCAGAATGGAAGAAATTGTCGAAGGAAGACAATTATTGATAAATCATATTGACTCACGAAAAAATAAATGAATTGGCCGCACAATTCGAAATATTAGTTACTTTCATCAAAAACATTTTGGAAGGAAAAGTAGAAGGCGAGAAACCAAGGGAAAGATCTAGAAGAAGATCGTTTGAAAAATCCAGGCATTAGCACATTGAAGAAAGTCAAATTAATATTAAGAGATCATACTGGCTATGCGGAGAATAAATGAAGAACAGGGTAAAAAGGAAGCAGAAAATTTGGTCTGTTGATTTTATCGGGGAAGGACCTATGAAAAAGTAAAATCAAAAAAGTAATCAGTATTTACAACTAAGATCTAAAGGCAGTTGAAGCCACATACTTCTCTATTTTGTGCGGCATTCTTCAATGTGCTGAGAGCAGGCCCGACAGGATAGGGGGAATGGGGAGAATACCCCAGGCTCGGGATTTCCTGAGAGGCCCGGTGAGAAAATTATCATAATGAATTTTTTCTGTTTTTTTTTTTCTGAATAATAAATAAATCAACTTAAAAAATTTTCAAACACACAAAATCAGAAGTTTAGCGATATATTAGCCCACTATCGCAATAAGGGACAATGGCTATTGCAAGACACTGGTTTTAAAATATAGTGCGACATTTCAGCTTGTACAGCAATCATAAATATTGGTATATTTCGTAAACATTAACATTTGATAATCGAATTGATAAACGAATTATTTGTTGCCAAGTAGAAGCGTACACGCCATTTCACATCAACTAAGTGAATTGCCTAGTTTTACTTTTATTATTGCCCATACGATGATTTTAGATGAAAGAATAATAGAGGGGCCTTTTTAATTTTCCCCCCGGCCCGGATTTTCTGCCTACGGCCCTGGCTGAGGGATTTCTTCAATGCGCTAATGCCTGGATTCTTCAAAGGATCTTCTTCTAGATCTTTCCTTTGGTTTCTCGCCTTCTACTTTTCCTTTCAAAATGATGAAAGATGAAAGTACCTAATATTTCGAATTGTGTGACCAATTCATTTAGAGTCAATATGATTTATCAATAATTGTCTTCCTTCGACAAATTCTTCCATTCTGCAAGTCTATTTGTTAATAATGGTTTTTTACAAATATAGTCGAGAACGTTTAAAAATAAATTATTCATTTATTTATACAAAAGAGAACTATGGAATCCTATGCATAATAAATTGACCATAGTCTACCTTTTGAGTTTTTTTAAAAATATTTCATGATTCAATGGTAAATTAATATCACCTATTATTTATGAATATCTACATATATGTTCTGTATGCATTCGAATGATACTGATTATTAATTAATATTGGATTTTAATTAGTACTAGCAATTAATATAGAAATTACCTCTATTAAACATTTCATGTTTTGCAGTCATATGAAAATGTTAAAGGTTTATACTCGTACTATACCCAGTTGCCCATTATTATTTTATAATGTATCTGATGATATTATGAATTACTTTATCAGCATACAATATTATACTGGGTTCAAAATAATTTATTCATAAATCATATGAAGATATATGCATGCATACATGATAATGTATTATAGGACATGAAAATGTTTAAAATAATAGATAATAATAATATACGAGTGTGGATTTAGATTTGTTTGTCCATCCAGGAAAATGTTACATAAAATTTACTCAATGATTAGAAAATCCAACTCCTACGAGCAAATATTTTTGGTTTATTATTATCAATAATGATCCCTTCGAATCGTCGCGAACAAAAATAAATTACCTTCTATTTTTTGTTTTTTTTTTTTTTTGGTATTCAATTTTCTTTTTTTATTGTATCTATTTAACCGATATGTATACCGTTTCCGATGTATGTAGATTCAAGTAAAATATAGTACAGCCTTTTTATAGACTTATTGAAAGTACAATAACAAAAACAAAACCACATCTCCACATCAGCAACAACAAAAACAACAACAACAGCAGCAACAAAAACAACAACAACATCAACAAAATCAACAACAATAAAAACAACATCACCTTCCATGATCATCATTTTCTTTCAGGTGTTAGTTCTGGCTTGGCTGTCAATGCTCCCCCCNTTCGGACCCCCCCTCCCCCCGAAAAAAAAAATCTTGTGTACGGCCCTGGCTGTAGAAATATTAACCTATTCTAAATGTTCAGTTTCCCAACTGAAATTCATAAAACACCAAAAGTTGATTTGGTACATTGAGTACTCAAATACTATTTCAATGGTACTCCCAACTCGTTAGTTCCAGTATTAGGCTCCAATATTGTTATGATTTATCATTAATAAGTACTTATACTCCTACCTATATGTCATGGTGTGCTGGAAATCATGTGCGTATAAGTTTTCCTATAATAGTGTCATTAAATGTAGAACTTAAATTTTAACGATTAATGTAAATGATTTTAAAAAGAAACTGAGAGAAACAAGTGATTTATTGTCATCTATCTATACTTATAAAATGCAAACCTCAAATTAGTTGGTATACTGACTGACTTTGTCCTTGATGAAAAATAAAACTAAACATTTTTTCCTTAAAAAACTAGACATTAAATCTAGCTAGATATCTGATACATATCTACATACCTGAAATTTAGTACACAGTTTCCTCTTCCTTCTAGTCCAAATCCTTCTGCCTTAATGTTTGGTAGCTTGTGCACGGATCATGGAAGAAAATGAATGTTTTTTTTTTTTTTTTTTTTTTTTTTTTNTTTTTTTTTTTTTTTTTTTTTTTTTTTTTTTTTTTTTTTTTTTAATTCAATACGTTTTTTTTTTTTATTGTACCTACTGTTTTTGTAAATATGAAAACATTTTTGTATCATTATTAATTTTTGTAAAATAGGTATATAAGACCTTTGTTTGTTTTGCGGGGGTAAAGGAACAGTCTCATCGTCGCAGTATTAATAAGGTACAATAATATAATGTATCTAAATATATAAATCAGAAAATTGTGTGTACCCATGTGGTAGAAAATCTTCTGTTCCAATACTATACCTCATACGGTAGAAGATAGCTAAACATTTATAGGAATAGACCCCCTCCCTCCAATATTGTAATACCGAGAAAATTATCAGAACTAAAATAAGTCAAGCTGTTTTCGAGTTACGGTCAAATTTATAAATTTATTCATTAAAATGGAACAGTCGCGGCTCTGGGGCATAACTTTTTTCATTGAAAATGTATTAGTCTCTAAGACCATTTACGTATTTGGCGGATAATTTGATTTCCAACATGAATAGATTCAGGCTGGGTACATTTTCCCATAATTTTAGATTTTCCATTTATACAGTGATGGTTAGTGCGCGCACTCTATGCGAGTAATTTTCACTATAACGTCTATAATTTTCACTATAACCTTGATTTGTACAAAGAAAATCAATGGGACTTAATTATAAGCAAATAAATAAAATTATAGTTCATTTGATATATACTGCTCAAGTTTGTACGATAAATGGGGTACAACGAGGGAGTCTCTCCATTGATTACCTACAGATTAACATATAGAAACTAAATCATGGTTTATCGTTCATTTGATATATTGCTCAAGTTCGTACGATAAATGGGGTACAACGAGGGAGTCTCTCCATTGATTACTTACAGATTTACATATGGAAACTAAATTATGGTTTATCGTTCATTTGATATATTGCTCAAGTTTTTACGATAAATGGGGTACAACGAGGTAGTCTCTCCATTGATTACCTACAGATTTACATATAGAAACTAAATTATGGTTCATCGTTCATTTGATATACTGCTCAAGTTTGTACGATAAATGGGGTACAACGAGGGAGTCTTCCCTTTGATTACCTACAGATTTACATATAGAAACTAAATTATGGTTCATCGTTCATTTGATATACTGCTCAAATTTGTACGATAAATGGGGTACAACGAGGGAGTCTCCCCTTTGATTACCTACAGATTTACATATAGAAACTAAATTATGGTTTATCGTTCATTTGATATATTGCTCAAGTTTGCACGATAAATGGGGTACAACGAGGGAGTCTCCCCTTTGATTACCTACAGATTTACATATAGAAACTAAATTATGGTTCATCGTTCATTTGATATACTGCTCAAGTTTGTACGATAAATGGGGTACAACGCGGGAGTATGCACACCAAACCACTCTAAACTTTGCTTGATCATCGGCTAATGGATCATGCAACAGTTCAACAAAATAATTTTATTTTTAGTCCTTCAGTGTTACCTATTTTTAAACGAAACTATTTGTTGACCTATAAATAGAGTTTTTAGCGGAACCAAAGGTTTTGTATCAGGTTTTATCACTGCCCCATCAGCAAACAAAAATACCTAGTATGGGTCTCTTTTAGTATGGTGGTAATTGACCTAAGGGCACTGGGGTTGTCTGACCGGACCACCTCATGAGAAAAATGTTATATTTTCTATACATTTTTGTTGATGATACATCTGATGGATACTTTCCATCAGATGCACCAGCGGTAAGCTTATATTATAATTCTAGTGCTGTGTAAAATATGTAATAACAATTTGTCAATAAAATTTACAATGTATTCATAGAAACATTTTTAACAACAACAAAAACATCCTGAACTGTATATCGTGTTCACAGATATTGTATCTGATACCATATCTGTGAACTTAAGTATCTTGTAAGATTGCTTATGACAGTACAATATCTATGATTAAATAATGGTTTATATTGAATCATTGATTCAATGTCCATTATTTTTTACTATTAAACTATCGCCCTACTTCAGCAAAATCTCATCGCCTATCATATTTATAATACAGAGAAGAATATAATAGCAAAGATATTTTTCATATTATAACTACTTATAATAATAAATACACCAGTACGTACCTACCTAAATAGACTTTTTTAAATAAAACTAATTTCCATGGATTTCTATTTTTTTTTTATCTTCAAACACAACTACCATGTTCACACCTACCTGCCTGGTTATCTACCAATAGGAAGATGAATTGTGGAATCTCTGGCTTCCTTTTTATATACAAATAAAATACCGGGTTCAACAAATGACTTTGCCCGTATGAATGTTGTCATGTTATTTGAATTTTCCCGCCAATGGAAGGGAATAATAAAAAAAATAGACTTTTAAGTGGAATGTTACTACTAGGCGAGGTTAATGACTGAGGTAATTCTACCACCTAACCCTTAGAGTTCTAATTTTATGTGGTAAAGTACTCATATTAATGAGGAAAAAATCCTGTCTCTGCTGGGGATTGAACCCACACCCTCCTGTTTATCAGGCGAGTGCTTAACCACTGAGCTACCGTGGAGAATACTGAATCTAAAGTTTGAAAAATCACTCTATTGGTGGATTAACTTCTTTATTATTAGGTGACATCATAATGTTAGATTTAAATTTCAATAAAAAATTGTCTATCAACTAAATATAAATAATAAGGCGAGTCACGAGCGCTTTCGTTTTTTACGATATTCTCAAGTAGACTGTTAAATACGGGTCTAATAAGTAGACTGGTAATTACGGGTCCTAAATAAATACGGGTCCTGAGGCTGTTAATTACGGGTCCTAAATAAATAGGGGTCCTGGGTGTGATGGGGGATATTGGATAGTTAGGTGTTTCCCATCGCACTCATGACCAATGTAGATAATAATAATAACTAGGGAACAAGTTTTCCCCCTTTCCCTTTTCCCATCCCGCCAATGACCTAAGATGCTGATTGGGATATAAAATATTTTTTTTTTTTTTTTAAAAAAAAAAAAACCTAAATAGGATGTCTAAAATTATGTTAGATGCTAGGTTGATATACCTATGAGCTGCACTTTTTTATGTTTTTAATTTGTCATCAGCATATATCTATGTAGTCTTGAAGGCTTAGAATCGACTCTGGCTATTTGTACATTGCCAAACACTGAAATATATAATAACATTGGTAATGTATCACCTACATGTGATACATTACCGATGTTATTATATATTGGCTGTGATAATTTCGATACCAAGTAACTTTTCGCAAACCTTATGAAAACAGTGGTACTTGCGATCTATGTATGATGGCATGTATATACACCACGCAAAAGGTCCGATAACATATCTAGAAATAGACCTGTATGGAGTCATACCATGCAGGCAAAGAGAAAGTGTTGTATGAGTTATATGATGTACTCATATAAATACATTTATATCCAGATTTCTTGTTCAAACGTCAATTCAAAAGCGGCTGCAACACATAGTTGTATAAGGAAACAGGAAAATATTGAATTGGGAGTCAATTGAATCTTGAATCTGAGAATACAGATTGTTCTTAAAGCGGTATCCCAAATCTAGAGGGTTGCCTCTGTGAAATGCAGTAACTCATAATCGAACAATGCATTCGTCCGTTTTGTACAAAAAATATGACGAACTCTGAGTCAATAATTGAACAAGATTGGTGAAGTTAAAGTATTTGTCAAAATGGTCAAAATCTGCGGAAACCTATTTGCCTATGGTCAGATCAGGAGTCTGAATATATAAAACTAAACTGCTTTGATGTGGCTTTATACCTGAAGGAGAACTCTATGATTGTAGTGAAAAGCAAACAGTTGATCATTTGTTGGTTCGTGGAAACATAGGAACGAAATGTACAAACGAAGATCTTCGTACATTCAACGATCCCGCGATCCAAGTTTTATACAAATTGGTGTTTTAGTTTGGTCAGAAATAATAAGATCACCCTGAATATTATGAATTGCAGATAGAACAGAATGTGGACTCAAGTAATTGCACTTAATGTATTTGAAGAGAAGAAGAAAAAAAGAAGAAGAAATTATTTTTCTTAATGGGATAGTGATGGGTATTAGCCAGTCAATAAGATTTTTATTTATCATTCTTGTTTTATTTGTATCTAATGCAGTTGCAATTATCTTCTTCTCACTACCTATTGGTTGGTAATATAAAAAACAAAGAAATGCTTCAAGTTTTACAAAAAAATATATATTCCATACATCCTAAGTATGTACTTTCGTATTATAAAAGACTAGTTGATTCCCACAACTTTGTACCCACAATCAAGGTTGTTGAATTCTTTTTGGCCAAATTATCCAGGCTGTATTTTTCTACGTTCATAACTGAAAGTGGATTTTATATTTTCCTGGAGATGTTAGATATGGTTCTTTTCAAGGCTGAGGGCTTCCATTCCAGGTCATTTTTTGATATCTTCTACCGATTGGGCTGTTAAATTTATCTCGAAAAAGCGTAGTTTTTTGGCGATAAATCGCTTCCACTTGAACTTTCGATATTTTAATTTCCTTATTTCGTACCTACATTCTATGAGGAATCTCCAAGTTTACCCATCGTGGAGCTTAGTTAAAAATTCTTCCACTGTCCCTAATTATCTGACAAAATTCCAATCAGTTTAATTAATAAATTTGTTTTTACACAGTGCCGTACCCAAGATTTTTTTTCGGGGGGCGTCCCAAGTATTGACAGCCAAGCCATGACTGACACCTGAAAATGATGTTTATGGAAGGTGATGTTGTATTTGTTGTTGTTGATGTTTTTTGTTACTGGTGATGTTGGTGTTGCTGTTGGTTTTAGTGTTGTTTTTGTTGATGTTGCTGTAGTCTATTTTTTTTTAATATTATAGGTCACGTGCAAAGTAGAGTATTTTTATTAAAAAACAACAACGATTGAAGTTTCGGAGGGGTCTGGACCCCCCTGGGTACGGCCTTGTTTTTACATTTCATCTTTATTATTATTATCACAAATTTAACCTACATAGACGTCTTTGTTCGTTTCAAATTCACATTCATAATATTTTTACACCTTAATCTTTTTTGTTTTGTTTTTTGGTTGTTGGGTGTTTAATTATTCTCATACGTATTAAGTGCAGAAATAAAATTGCATATCAAAATTTACTCATAGACATTTTTTCGGCTCAAACACAATATTCAATTTGTCTATATAAAATTAACTCATCCACGCCATTCTAGGGTTAAACACAAAATTTCATTTGTCTGCAAGATCAGTTTATCAATTGCATATAAAATTGACTCATCCATACCATTCTAGGGTTAAACACAAAATTTCATTTGTCTGCAAGATCAGTTTATCAATTACATATAAAATTGACTCATCCATACCATTCTAGGGTTAACCACAAAATTTCATTTGTCTGCAAGATCAGTCTATCAATTACATATAAAATTGACTCATCCGTACCATTCTAGGGTTAACCACAAAATTTCATTTGTCTGCAAGATGTTGTTTGCTTGTCGGTATAAACAAATGCATAAATCTCTTTGGCACGGTACCAGAATCAGTGTGAGACTATTTTATTAACTTAATAATTATGTATTTTATAGGAAAGGTGTGATAATTAGTACCTATTAAAATTTCAATTTATTATCAATTAAGTTTTTCAATTTTTATTACATATTTCGTTGTTGTTGTTTTTTTATCGCGAATAAAAATTCAGGGCAATTTTTTTAGTCTAATTGTTTGATAGCAGTGGCGTGGTTTATAAAATCACCATTTGCTCGGTACATACAGGAGCGAGAGGAGAAATTTGGAAGGGTGGGAACTCCCCAAAAAAATTTGATATTGCAACACCAATAAAAGTTATTTGTATTACGGCCAGGGAGGTATAATTTTTTTTTTTNTTTTTTTTTTTTGGGGGGGGGGATGGTGGTTTATAGTTATAGTTCGTTGACGTTAAATTGTTCATTTTTATAATTTTAACGTTTCAACTTTTTGAACGAAACTAATGAAAAATTCAAAAACTAGTTTCAAAAGTTTTTTTATCGAGTAAAAGTAGATTGGTGAGTCGGCTATTTTGACATTCTAGTCACTTGAGAGTGTCGAAAAATACGAAAGCGACCGTGACTCACCATTCTATTCGCAGTTCATACAAAACTTTTGAAATTTATTTTTCATAATGACTGCAAACAATTCATTGCTTTTTATAATGGAAAATTGTCAATGGAATGCGACAAGTTGTCTTCGTAATTAAAAACATCAAATCATGCCTGTCCAAAAATAGTTCTACCTTGGAACCACTCTAAATAGTTCTACCTTGGAACCACTCTGCACTGCTTTAAATGATGTTAAAAAACTTGAATTGTCTTCCAAGAAATGTGATTAACTTTATCCCTATACTCAGTTGTTAGAGCTGATGGATTCGTAATTTGGAAGTTGTTGCTTTGAATCCACAAGTTTAAATACTTTGTAACAAGCATCTTAGCTTGACAATTTCTTTTATTTTCCTTTCCACTTTCATATAATGAATAGGAGATAATCTTACCGGAAATATGATTATAGTCTTCTCTTCAATATCGAATCAATGAAATTACATTCTCAACCAGCAGCACCCATATAGCTTGAAATTCATTTAATTTGTGGTTTGATTCATTTCACACAAATCATACTCATTTGTCAATCTTGTTTTACAAAATTCGTCAACACATAACTATATACCTACTGAGTTACCTATAACAATATTTTATACAGAGTGACTGATATTAAGAGGAGGCGTTCATTCTTGCATTTCATGTATGTCTGTATGTTTCATTAATTTTCATAAATGCGATGGTAGAGGCAACTCCGGCAACATATGTGCTCAATCAAGTTTAAATCGAAATCGACTTTAATATCAAGAAAATTTTGTATTCTACAAGCAGGAACAAATCGGGTAAAAATCTTAAATCGATATGATTTTTACAGCAATAACTGAATGATATTATTTTTAGTAAAAATATCAACGTGTAAAATAGTTATTAGAAGGTACGTTTTCCACAGCCGTGAGTCAGTAAAAAAAATATGTTCTAACGATATAACCTACGGTTATCTTTGAGAATCACAAAACGTCGAAAAGTAAATATCGAGAAAAGTGTGACTCTTCTCAAAATTCACTTTTTGTTATTACTTTTCTTCGTCATTCAAATTTTCAAAATTTAATTTATTTCTGCATAAACTATTCTTCAATCTACAGACCAGGCCCATAAAATCTGTTTTTTTATCGATTGGCGATCTTTTGTGTGGAACACAATCACACATCTTTGCTGATGATACAGAATTCGTGTCTACTGGCACACACAGTATCAATAGTAATATCTTGCCTTCTTTATTAGATTAAACGGATTATCCATTGATGTGATAAAATGATGTGACAGACCATATCATCAGATCTATTCAAAATTGTTGTTGTTGATCAGAAAACTGTATTGCTATCATTCGAATTAAATTATATCTTGTTCTCTTTTGATTTTACTGTAAGAAATATGTTACGGTCAAAAGTCTAAAAAAAGCGCAAACAAGGCAATAATTTCAAGCTCCAACAATTGTTGCATTTAAAAAAAAAATTGGGATTTTGTTGTCAGAATATTTTTTTTTCTTTTTTAATGGTGAATAACATTTGCCTAATAATATTCGGAGTTCTGTTTTTAGGGAAACGTGTTTAGTCTTTGCTGAATCGCCGAAGACCTAAACATATTTTTAACATAAAGTTAAAAAGGTAAAAATCTGAGTCGATTCACAATTTCCTCGTTTCGCAAATTGATCTAAGAATATTCTTGTTTTGCTAACTTCTCTAAGAATATTCCTGATAGCATCCGGCGTCCTATTTTAGGGGAAAAGTGTTGATTTTTACATTTTGTAAAAAATTTAGCCGATTTACATTTTCCTCGTTTCGCAAATTTCTCTAAAAAAGGTATAAAAATTACGACTCGGATAGCAAAACTTACAAAGTTGATGATAGTTGTTGTTCAGCCTCATCTAATGTTGAAAACCTAAGAGAATAGGATAAAATAGCGAGATGGGTGCTTATACAGAACCAGCCCAGGACTCAAGTGAAATGTTTGTTCATTTTTCGGTCAAAGTAAACATATTTTTTTTTTATATATAAAAAAGAAACCATCTAAACTTTATTGATTGTAACATATGTACGTTCAACTCCTATTAATCTATCGTTTAAAAATTGAAGCAAATACCTACGACTCTTATATCGATCATCTCTTGAAAAAAATAATGTGATTTCACAAAGACCAAATACGTACATTGTCATCTTCTTGATGTATGCGGAAATATTGTCTTCTTTCTTCATATTGGACTTGCAATATTTTAGAAAGGAGTTGCATGAACTCAGTAAATATTAATCAATGATACGAAAAGATGATAATAGTCATTTTAGAATATTGAAAGAAAATTCGATTTGGGATATAGAGGATTATTTTTGTCGATTTTCACGTTTTACGTAAAAATATAAAATTATCTTTATTAATTCTTTAATTTAACCCAGCCGAAGTTAAAAACTTTCATCTAAATGAAAGTTTTTAACTTCGGCTGAGGTCCTTGGCAATAGTGATTTGGAAAACAGAGATTTTTTCTAATATCGAAGGGCTACATCAACCACGAAACTAATCTGAAACCAACTCAATCCTGGGAATTAAGTGAATGAGGGAAATCCGACAATAATATAATTATTAGCAATATGCTGTTGTCTGCTAGTAAAAACAATATGAAGGTTATGGGAATATGTGTAAAAAATACCTTTTTGTGTCAACCAAATTGCCAACCAAATAATATGCCGAAATGTACAATCTTTTTATTTTATTTTTTATTTCATAATGTATTTTTCGTCCCTCTTTTATATAGTTAGTATTAATTTTGAAATGATTTGCCAAACTTTGTAAAAATCGTACCTTACGATAATAGTGGCAAAACATAAGCGAGAATCAAACCTGGAACATAGTAAATACAAGAGACCACTTGCGGAAAATAAATCCATTACAGTTAATTATTCTGACCTTTTCTCATAAGAAAGATTCATTCACACTGTTCATTAATTTCACCGAAATTGTCTCTTGTACCGATACTGTTCTATGCAACAACGTCAAGCTGAGATAAGTAATATAATTTCCTGTAAACATTTCGTACCCTTTCTTCTTCTTCCTTGATTTTTTTTTTTCTTTTGATACCTAACGTACCAGAAATATAACGTTTCTAATAATCTGTGATTTTTAGTTGTCTTTGTTTAATTCATAATGATATCATTCATGTCGTTTGTAGAACTGTACAGAGTGTATTTACAATCTACAGATGTAGAGATACAATTTTAGCTGATCAAATAGAATTTGAGGGTTATTTCTATGCAGCAGTGTAAGATATACATTACGTATATAAATTTAAAAATGTATATAATTTCCGAAGTCAATCGTATTTTTTTGGAAAGCCATATATGATTCAGTGATTCACTAACTATTTCAAGGGGAACAGATTAAATTACAGATTGTTGATAGCCGTTTGAACGTTTGAACATATTTTCAGTTATGGTTCAACTTATAACACACAGAACAACTATTCTTCGATCTTTAAAAAACAAGGCACAATCAGTAAATTACACCATTTTCAGCGAAATTATATGTTTCTAAATTAATCCAATACTGAAGATTTTGCCGTAGCAACTATTGAGTAACTCGATTGGTGTCACTTCAAATCCTTTCAGGCCCATCTTCTCAAATTTATGATATTTACTACAAACGAATAGTAACTAGTCCTGTTCGATTATATTCGGTCTTTGAGTGGCCTTCTACAATCGACATGGTCGAATGCTATTTTAGATCAAATCGAATGCTATTTTAGATCAATAAAATAATGTGACCGCTTCATGTGGTGAATTGAATTATTCAGACTGAGTTTCGCAGATCCTTGTTCAGAAACTCCTTGGTTTGAAAACCATTATTTTTCCATATTTTGTAGATCAGCTACGTATCTAGTGCTGTACAGCACTAGATACGAATTAATATTGAAACTAACTCAAACTACCAATAAGAGACTATTCGGATTTTCTTTTTTGACCACACTTTTAAATGCATGTTTTCCTTCAATTTTTCCTCCCAAACTCATAGATACTTATATTTGTATCACCGTGATGTTTTCATATTTCACTTATTTCCGTGACCTGATTCTTCACTAGAAAAAAAGGAAATTTCTCATAGCTATATTTGCTGAAAACTGATTTTTTTTTACAAACCTGACTAATGACATAAATATAACAATCGAGGCAGTGGTTATATATTCCAATATATTCATTCGAAATGTAATGGTTGTGAATACAGTTAAATAAAAAAATAAAATAAGTAAAATTTTGATAGGACATTCCGTTTATCATATTAAAATAAATAGCAGAACCAATTGAAATTGACTGAGGACATTATTGTTATATTTTCAAATGATATACCTTACCTATATGAGGTGTGTTATTGCTCAGAATATTATTAAACATTATCTTTATGTACAGGGTGATTGAGACGATTTTTCATAAAAGATTTTAGAAGTGAAATTTTCGCGATCATTTTGATTAATGTTAGGCAAATAATAAAAATCTGGTGTGAACATCACACGAATTAACTTATCTATAAAAAAAGAAGAAAGTATTGTAATGGGCTGAAATGTTCGATGTCGAGTTTTCAATGCCAGTCCCCAGAGCGGAAATACAATTATATATTGCACTTCTTCATATATGTATGACAACAGTGATAGAGAACTTATTTGAAAGAAAAATGAGTTATGAAGTTTTTTTTGCACGCAAGTGTAGTTATCAAGAAGTCAGTGTTCCTTTTATCTTGCGGAACAATGTATTGTAAGATGTAGTCAGTTGAAATTATGACCTATTGTGAGTTTCCAAAAATATTGCCCTGAGTTTCTAAAAATTATGAAAAGCCTCCATGTTTCCATTACATTAAATGGGCGTATTGTATTGTATTTTGTATTATTATAATAATTTTAAACATAAAAAATACAGAGGTTCCTTCAAGAGCCAAACTTCTAAGGGTTAATGGAAACAAAACCTAAGATTCCTTTCAAACAGCTGCTTATTGCATATATGCAAGGAAAAACGTATACACAGGTTCTTATGGGGGTCAGCAAATTGCTCGATCTGCGCACTCCCATAAGAACATGTGTATTTGATTTACCTTGCAAATATGCACAAAATAGTTTCTATGCGATAAGATAAGTATTTATGCGACAGTCTGGGGGCACCCAGGGATTATAATGATTTCTTTGTTTGAGGGTATATTTTTAATAACTCTGGAAAAATCTTTTATCTCGTTCATCATGAGAGATTTTTTTTGTACCTATTAACAGTGCACTCCAAATTTAAGGGACCAAAAATTTTAAAAATCCTTAAGATACGGAAACCCCTGTTTATTGAAAGTACTTCTTGCACTTGCTCGGAACATGAAAGAGTATTCATTCATCAATTCGTTCTAGTGGTGTGACTTAGGTACATCAATCGAAAACAAAAATATTGTAATCAAGTAGGTACATTATTATTTGTGTCACTCTGTATATATTTAGGACTGGTCAATGGAATTCGCTTATTGATATCATTGTAATGTAAAGGCAAAAACTCGAATAAAAATAATTTATATTATTTTGGCTAAATCAGCTGTTACAAAAAAAAACTTACCAAATTCCACTTTTATTTATGTATGGATTGTGCAATTATTCAATAATACTAAAAAAAATTGGCAGTAACATCAAACCTCGAAAACATAATAGACCCCAATGAGACAAAAAAAAAAAAAAAAAATCAATCTATTTTTATTTTATAAATCTATTTTTGCCTAATACTGTATATCTTAAAATAAGTAAATAAAAATATAGGAAGTAGGTACTCCTATAGGTGAATATTTGCAAATTTTTGTATGAACATTTTTTAGTTGTTTATTGAAATATATTTATTATTAAAAATATTGATTTTGGCGTCTCCACTAACAAGGAAAAAAAATATGATGTGTGTGTTTTAGAACGTACCGGTGCGTGGTACAGGCGCGCATTAAATCATATTATTGCTTAAAAGAAAATATTTTAAATCTTAAGCATGTAGTTTAAAAAAATGTCTAAAGAAGGTGCATTTTTTATTTTTGAATCTTAAGCTTGTAGTTAAAAAAAATGTCTAAAGAAGATCATTTCTTTATTAGAGTTCTTAGGCGACCAATAATACAATACTTTCCTTCTTATAGGATAAGTTTTCCAAAGGATTCCCATCCCAAAGTAACCCTAACGAAGCTAGAAGTGGAACACTCTGAGCTTCTTTTTCACCCGCAAAACATTAAATTCATAGTATCTTAACCACAGAGGGGTTATTATTAATTTAATAATTTTCTTATGACTAGATATTTTCAAAACCCTTGTGGATAGTTCACCTAACAAAGGCTACCAGAACGAATTAAATGATATCTATTTTCATCATGCAATATACCCTTTTACAAATTAAATTCATAGGTACTTAAGGAATAAATTTTCAAATATGAGATACCTATTATTTCTATTCATTTGTAAAAAGTTCAAAAACCCAAACCTAGTTATCATTGGATTGAACATGCAATCTTAGACTATTGTAAACTTTCTATACATGCAAAGTCAACCTTGTTTTACTTATTCATCAATTCTTTCAGGTATCTTTTTATACAATTTTCATAACAAATGGGTAATTTTTGGTTAAACAACATCACAATATAATATTATGTCAGTGCCGCAGAAAAATGGGGGGTCACTTTTTTTCCTTCTTTTTTTAAAAAAAAATTTACCATATCAATATATAATTTTACGAATGTATGATTAAATTTACTAAATACTTTTCTTCTGATATTATTATAGTAAAAAGTCATCTATCCTTGAGTAACATAACATATTTAATATCCCCCCAAAAATACCACTGCGTGCTATAAAAATTCCCCGCCAAGTCATCACTCCAAAAAAGACATGAAATCTATGTTGGGTCCCGCTATCCGCCCTTCGAAATACCTAATGACTTTAAATTCCGACCCCACCCAAAACGATTTCAAAATTTTAGTCTGATTTCCTCACTCTCTTCACCAACACGCAGTCTTGGTGGGGTACCTCGGTTCGTTTAACCTCTAGGAGATAGGGACCACTCTGTTCCTCTGTTCTACTTTAAAGGTTCATAAATTTGTTACGTTTAATAATAATAATAACTACCTATTTTTCATTTTTATTGAATTAATAGCTCTCAAACAATTAATCACAAGAGAACAAGACGAATCTATCGGAGGAGCTCATAGGTTTACTTGTGAAGAAATTTGGGTTGCTCTGTTGACAATCGCCTAATCGTTATAATTCATCACTCGTGGAAAGGCGCATTAAGACACACATGGATTCAATACGTATATTCGATTTTATTGTTTTATATTAAATAATAATCAATATTTAATTGGAATCTACACGAAATAATAATAAAACATGGATTCATTTTTTTTCAATTATGAGCCTTTATAAAAGTTGAACAGAAAATATATTATTTATAATTTCTCGCATATTTTGACGAATATTTTCATTTTAGTGGAGATGCCAAAATCTATGCATTAATTTTTTTTTTAAAAAAAAATACGTTTGAACGAATTGCTCAAAATCATTACTCAAACATGAAGAAGCGAATATTCGCCTATTAGTGTACCACTTTTTAAAAATAGAAAAAAGGGGACTGCACATACTGCCAACGTTTGTGCGACGTCGGACTTCCTTGGCTAAAACGACAGTTCTCATTTTTCCTCATATTAATAAATACACCACTGCATTTATTTTCGTAGAGAAAGTAAGAAATTGTCCACCATATTGGAAAATTATTAAATACAAGTGTGGTTTAACAAAACTGTGTATCGTATATTATTATACTTCTAATTAGGGGTGTTGTGCTTTTGTGTTTATTTAGAAAATGCTTTATATTTTATATGCGTGTTTCTTGAATGACGCCATTTTGTTTTTATTTCTTTCACTTATTAAGTTCCTACTTGACCCTTAGTTGAAAAAAAATAGAAAACAACAAAACAAATGATGTGAAAAGAAAAAGGCGCGTTTAAAATATAATTGATTCCACCTCTTTTACTTTTGTTTGGTCACACGATGTGGCGTTCTGGTCGAGTTCTATTCAGTAGATATAATATGTACAATAATTATAACAGCTTTAGTAGCTCAGCTGGTAGACTGGAGGTAGTTAGTTAGAATCCAAGCATAGACTCAAATTTTATCAGTGACATGGAAATTGACAATAATATATTCGCTTTCTACAATTCGATTTTTTAATAGGATTTATTTTGTTGGTAACTGGAAACTCTTAGGATTAAAATCTCTACTTTTTATATGAAAATCTTTACCAAGACTGAGTCGAAAATTATTTGGACTATCACAACATACCATAACAATAACAACATATATTTTTACTTCATTTTATTGCGCTTTGAAAACATCTTTAATGTTATTTATTTAGGGTATGTTTTTTTACTATATATCAAAGAAAGTAAAATATTATTTTATTTTGGCTTAACGTCTCTTTAACATCTATAAGTCATTAAAGATGGCCTTATCACCCTCTATTCGCTGGAAACTTGCAAACCAGCTACCCACATTAACCTCAGCCAGCCTGGGTTGGGTCGGAAAAATAGACAGCATCACGAGGGCGCGAACCCACGTGGACACCCACATAGCACAACCTCGCTGGACGTTGCTTAACTTCAGTAATCTATTGGGAACTGATGTATTCAACGTGCCATAGACACTGGCTAAAGTGAAATATAATATGAGATAGATGAATGATGTATATTAGGAGATCAAGAGCTAAACATACTGTTTCAGACCAGACCAAGTATACCTATCAACTCATTTCCCGCATTGGGGATAGTTTGCCGAACTTACTTGGTTTGATTTCTTTGTTTTAATCTGTCCAAATAACTTTACAGTGGTTCAAGGAGTTGGCGTCTTTGATTCTATCTACTCTTCTTTATCTTGCATATGACTTACATTTCTGATTAATGAATGGATCCCGTATATTAAAATCTTCGTCAAAATAATTTTCTTGTTCTATTTTCTGTCTAAAACTTTTGATTTCTTTACTTGATCATTTTAAATTATCTTTTTAAATCTTTCTCCTTACAATGATTTATAATAAATAGATCAGAATCATTAGATATGAACGAGCAACAAGTGTATCAAAGTCTTATAATTGAATAAATCAAAACTTGATAAGTACTCATACCTGTTTCTTAACATCACATTTCTTAGCAGATAAAATATTGGTGACCGATATTTTCCATTCATTAATCGTCGTTAGTAACTCTTTTAATCTGTGAATAATAGCTTTGTGAATATTTATGCAAATATCAATTATTGAATATAGTTTTATTTCTATCGGAATTAATGATTGTACATATTTTATATGGCTTCTAGCCAAATATGAGAGGGTAAGCAGCGAAACAACGCAATAAACAATAGAATCGGAGCCTGATTAAAAATTATTATAATTTGTGTGGCACCAAAACAATTGACACTAGACTCTGTTCATTTTATTAATTATATAATATTATAACTCTTTACGTTAAAGGNTATATTAACTTTTGAAGTTTATCCTGTAGTATTGTACTATACTACGGAATGTATGTTCAAAATTTTAATGAACTATTCCTTGTAGAACCGGATATCTGATGGTGTGAAAAACCCGGTGAATTGCTTCGTGTAAAGATACACTGGTGCTTTCCGGAACTTGGCCTGGCGCACTGCCGTGCGCTCAGATATATTTTTCTGGTTTTCAACCAAACAAATGCCACGTGCAAACAGCGAAGAAATTACTTTTTGTTTGCTGATGCTATAAGTTCTTTTTTTTTATAAAAAAAATAACGACAAATCACCTCGCTAAAACGCCTAAATTGTTGGAGCGTGGAGCCCCTAAATTGAAAAAAAAAAAAAAAAAAAATAATAAAAAAAAATACAATTTAAAATATTGAAATGAAATCGCTGTTAAATATTTTATTGAAATAATATATTTAGATACTTCGCAACAAATAATGTCGCAGTTACAATACAACGATTCGAAATTTTATATTAAAGTGCGCCTTTCTTTATTCTAATAATGGAGTAAAAATAAATTATCAAATGACCAACAATTTTCTTTAATGTCCCTTGAATATTTTCAAAGAGGAAGCACCAGTTTTGTTGAAAGACAGAGACGAAACCTAAAAGAAAATGATGATAGAATGATTGGGTAGTCTTGTCAAGAGTTGAGTTTTTGATGTTACAATAGGAAACTGAACAGCGTGATATCTCAATGGGGTGTACAATTAAAGCAATCCCGAACTAAATCGGTTCAACCGGCAATGATAATTGAACAAAATAATTATCACATTTTTATCCTCTAATTATTTTATAGAAATTCTGCGAGCTACAATTTCAGTTTGATCAAAAATTGGTATCCTGTCGTAGTAATAGTAACTTCAGTTGAGTCGATTCACTACCGGTCACTTGTGGGTTTTTCAATCCCACTGGAGAAGGATCTCTAGCAGACCGGCTGTTAAATAAATACAGTGACATGAGAAGTGAAGGACTATTGGAGCTACATAATTCCAAATTTCCCTAGGACTTCATAACTTAATTAGGACCACTCAGACGAGTGGTTCAAAATTTGGAGAAGCTTGTACTAACAATAGAAACAAATATTATAAGTTTTTCGAAGATTTTACCAAAATATGTACGATGTCCTTTGGAAGGGTCTACCCGTGGCAACAAGCTATTGAAGTAGCTACGAGCTACTTCAATCGGCAAATCCAACTCAAGGGAGCTTGTAACGTATGTAACGTGTAGCTTCTCGCTCGTAGTAGTGTGATATTGCTTCCAAAGGACCGTGGTAATGCAGACTTAGAATATCAGACAGAAACAGTGTTCGTTCATTGTCACATTGGGCCTCAAAACTATCATCATTATAGTCTTGTGAAAGGGAATCAATTTCAATATCCTTTTAGAAGATATGCAGCCATCTACTACGATTTCTTTAATATTTCCCAATGAATAATATTGCAATTTGCTATGAATAATAAGGTATAAACATATTAGGCTTTAAGATATTCATGTGCAGATATTATTTCAGATCAGAATAGGCTTGATAACCACAATAAATAAATATTGAAGGACGTCTAGAAAATCATTTTCTTATTAAAAGTATCACATATTTCCTATACAATTCAAGTTCGCTTCTCATTGAATATCTAATCATTGAACAACATTTCTGAATGACAACTGTACTTTGATTTTCTTTGTTATTGTATTACACATGATTAACATTCAATCAAATTATTATTAAAATGTAATCATACAGTATGTCTCAGAAAATCTTCTTTTATAAAAAGAATTAGTTTAAATTCGTTAAATTGGGATACTATGTCAAGTAAAACCATATTGAAGGTTAAAAGTACTATATCTTCACTTGACTAAATGTTTAGTCAAGTGAAGATATAGAACTTTTAACCTTCAATAGAATTAGTTTAAAATAAATTAACAAAAAACTTACGACAAAATAAGTACTCGTATTTTAATAATATTGAGTATTGACAATGGAACATTCAAATATTATTTGTTATTTTGACAAAATAAGTACTCGTATTTTAATAATATTGAGTATTGACAATGGAACATTTCAAATATTATATGTTATTTTGACAAAATAAGTACTCGTATTTTAATAATATTGAGTATTGATAATGGAACATTTCAAATATTATATGTTATTTTACATTATTATATTGTCTTTTTTCATCCCACTAAATTGGAGGCGATGTTCCTTGTCAGCCTATTCTAAGACATGCTGTGTTGTGAAAGACTTTCCTTTAGAGTTTTGGAAAAATCTTTCCTTCCTCTCTGCCATAGTAAGACTTAGTCAATTACATCTTAACCTTGACAAATAATTCGAAAATAAAAACATCATAGCATTACAAGAAACAACAGCTATTGTAAATAGAGAAAAATATCTGGTCTAATTGTAATCTAATAAGCAATCAGTAAATGCAGTTTTGCCCGGAATGTTGTCCACAATAAAAATCTTCTAAAAAGATGAAAATCTTCTAAAAATCTTCTAAACTTTTGGGGCTTCATCTTTCTTTATACCAAGAATTTTTTTGGTTTTGCGAAACTTGATATTTTTCAATAGAACTGTATCTGTAAGGTAAATAAATGTCTGAGGTAATCCCCAATGGGGATACAGGGGAATTTAAAAAAATCTTTGGCCCGAGTGTATTTTGGCGTGAATGTCGTCAAGGTTGTTCACAACAACAAGAACAACATCATCGTTTTACTTTGGATTCTAGAATTTATTTATTTCGACATGAGACATCCTATAAATAAAATATGATTCACTTGTTGAATATAAATTCGGATTAACAGTTTGACTTCTATAATATTAATCCAAGACAAATGTAGAAAATAGAAAACCTTTCACACAATATTTTGTGTGAAGGAAATGTAAATGTATTGGTTCAAACCAAACTGATGACAGCAATCCCCTATAATGATATCAATTGAAAATTGTGTATTGTGTTATGATTGGAATTATGTATATTTTTAAGTTTTAAATTCAGATGCAAATTGACATAGATTTTGATAGGTACTTTTAAGATTTGATTTATTTGTGTACAACTTAAATCCTTTCACTATGATTATGGAAATTTGTTAAAAAAATTTAATGAATCAACAACATCATCAATATAAACTCTTTGAAATTGTATTAATTGGTTAACGATTTCATTCACTGAACTAAAGTATAGGCGATTCTATCGTAGTAAAATTGCTCTTCACATAAATATTTCTAGTAATATATTTGTCCTTTTTTCATGAGCAACATGGACAATAAATTTTCTTTCAAGTGATTTATAGTCGTCTTGAGAGTGATAGAGACCTTATGTAAATAATGAAAACTATTTCAATACACCAATGTGAAAAATAGGTAAATTTAAAAAATTGGTCAAAAGAAATTATAGTAATTTTTTAGGAAATATTTTCATATTAAACTTGGAAGCAAGAAATAGTTTTACAATAATTGCCTTCTGTCCGCCACGCCGCCCAGTGCTGTATCGTCGATTACACAAAG
Organism: Pachypsylla venusta; assembly: GCA_012654025.1. Lineage (NCBI taxonomy): Eukaryota > Metazoa > Arthropoda > Insecta > Hemiptera > Aphalaridae > Pachypsylla > Pachypsylla venusta. The sequence goes on along the minus strand of CM022885.1, from coordinate 35,210,826 downwards.
ATTTCAGGATAATAGTTAATCAATATCATAAGCGAATGAATTGTGCTGTCTGTTAACATCTTTATTTCTTTACGCCTTCAAATCAACTATTTTAAAATAAAAATAAAGAAGAATCATTTTAAATTATTTTGCATAATGTTGAGATGCTAACTGTGAAGAAAAGAGTGGCTATGGATTCATTTGATGGATCCGTTATGAAAATGTAGAACTCTAGAAACCATATCAATTTAAATGAATTAGGTATTGATGGATGATATTAAAACCATTCAAACAGTAAGAAAACAATCTTTTCACGTTTTTTAGAAAAGTAGATGTTTAATTTATTCATAACAATCATACGAGTAAAGTAGTGTAAATAATATATGAAAACGATTTGAATAAATTATTGACGCAGTCAACTGGCTTAAACAAAAACTAATTGATTAATTCTGATTTTTTTTTAAACCCATCGAAATAAAATTATATAAAAGTATCATAAAACGAAAAGTAGGTGAATTAATTAAATAGACAATATCGTTTCGGATGAAGAATATTTTATGACAAGTTTCTCTTGCATTTATGCTCATCAGTTGACTCTACGGTGATCACTGTTTACAGTTGTTGTTCTTGTTGTGTTTAGTAGCGGTATTACATGCCTACTCTTGCCTCATTTTCAAATTCATGTTTAAACAATGGTGGAAAAATATTCTTATTAGGTTACCGAAATAGTTTTAATAGACGCGGCTGGAAATAGGTTGATACTTTGTCCTACTTATTCCGACCATAATGGGAACGGCGAGCACCGTAGATTAATTATCCACATGAACATGAAAGGATCCATAGGCATTCTTTATTCTTTGACCGAATTTATATTTATATTGCTGTTTATATTTAATTTATTTCCTAATTCACAATAATAAATTCAGTAAAATACTTGCTGTAAAAGCCCCAATACTGATAAATTCAGCAAACTGGGGTGGGATTTAATAGAATTTGTTCAAAAGATCTAGCCGTAGAAAGGCATTGAGGACCTAGATGAGAAATGTTTTCTTTCCAAAAAATGAAATTATTAAAAAATGTGTAAATAATATATGAAAAATCTCTACTTTCTACAATTTTAGAACATAGAAATTGTAGAACATAAAGACAAGTGTTTTTTAATGATTTTCAATTTCTTGTATTTGATAGTTCTACCAAGTGTTCTAAAAGTTTTCTTCCTTTGTTTTCTTTCCATTAAGTATGCAGATGACATTGCATTATTTTAAAATTTAACAACTATGTAGTTATCGATCATGTTTCAATGAAAACGTTTAGTTTTTAGTGCTTCATAATAAGCAGCCAGAGCAACAAATCAAAAATCATTGTTTCTAATAAATTCGTAAAACTTTTAATTTAAAATTTAAAATACGCTGATTCGTTTCTGATCTCCATATCTATTTACAGAGAAACATATTTCTTTTACTCTGAAAAATAATTATAATTGTGTTTACTTTTTTGATTTCAGGAGCTCTTAGAGAACTGTATGCTCTAGCTGCTAGTCAGCAACCTTTAGCTTCTTTAGTCAGTCAGCAACAAAGACTTTTATTTAGGCATTATGATCTTGCACAACACGTCCTACATCAGCAACAAGGTGCTGTTTCAAAACTATTAGGTAAGATCAATTTTTATTATTTTAGAAAACATACAAATATTTTTTGTAGTAATTATTCAACTTTTTTCACTTCCAAACTGCTGGAGGTGTCCAATGCATGAATTCCGAATGGACTAAATTGTCCGTTATGCCTTATAGAAGGAAAAGGCGAGAGGGCACTTTTTTAACTGGTCGATTCCAAAAGTACATTCTTAGAAATAATAGACCGAAACGTGTCCATATCATCCGCAAAATGTAAATTTCTTTGTGATAAGGCACAAAGTTCTCTTTCTAATTTGTGTGGGTATCACAGCATTACAAAGAGCATCATCTACTAATATTCTCTTTAATTTCTTACTAAACCAAATTTTTACCCAAGTAATGCCGCCACAGGTCGCTACAAAAATGAAAGTAGCTACCCATTCGTCCTCACGAGGCTGAGTGCGCAACCAGAAATAACAAATATCAAGTCAAAAAACTCCGACCATGGCGGAAACTAAACCAGGTCCCCCGATTGAAATATGAGTATGATACGCACTAGACCAGGAGGACTACCTTGTACTCTTCAAAATGGACAGCAAATAAAGTGATTTCTTAAAAGATAACAAATACGCTTTTTGTGTTCTTACAGGTACATTAAGACCTCCAGGACTGATTGGTGGTAGTAAACCTAAAGTAGCAACTCCAGCTGTGGTATCGAAAATAGAGCAATACAAAAGAGAAAATCCAACGATATTCGCTTGGGAAATCAGAGAAAGACTGATCTCAGAAGGTATGTTCAAAATATTACTTCTTAGTTTTTGTAGAGATTTAATTTCCGTCATCTAAAATGACAGTTTTATTACTTATTAAATTAAAACGATTTTTTTTTCTTTCTATTTTATTTGTGTTTTAAAAGATTATTTCCCAAGACAGCTTTCGCATTATTTCAGAATGTTTTGCTTTTAAATATTTTATGTCATTCGGGATCAGGAACATTTGTTCAGAAAAGTTCCGCTTCTGGCTCGAACTCACAACCTCTCACCAAAAGTCAATGCTCTTATTTCTTATTATCTTGTCTACAAAGATCTGCTCAGGTAAATTCGTGTGAAAATTTATTTCACAATAGAATGATCACTTAAAAGCTCAGAAAGTACTAAAATCTTTTCTAAACTATTCTACTCGTAATACGATTATAGAAATCTTAAAATATCAAAGACGTGTTCACATTGTAAAGATCAATTTGTCTCAATTAATATCGATTTGTCTCAAACGTGTATATTTTTATATTTACAAAAAAAAGTTAAGGAGTCAGAATCTCACATCTATAATAATCGCTTCTGTTGATCAAAAATATCTTAGATCAGGAATCAGTGGCAAAGACAATAAACTGGTTTCCGATCACATTATTGAGAGTGGTACCTAAAACCGCGAGACAAGTCATTGCAGTAGACAATCCTTGTGAGGTCTGGAATTCAAAGCAAAAATAGACGAATACTAAAATATCATTTATTTTTTCAAACACATTGAACTACTTGCATCAAAGAGTTTTAATCAACTTGTCCTTATGTATCAAAAAAAAAAAAAAATTAAATGTATATTACTTGTTTGTATAATATTGTCAAATTTTGCTGATGCATCAAGCATTATAAGGTATTTTTGAACAATCATTTCAATATCTACCTAATGAATGAACAAATGTATATTTTTAAGCCACCACTTGTCGCTATTAATATCATAGTCGTAGCTACTCAAATTGACCCTAGGATGATGAAATTAGTAAATAATTTGTTTTGTTTATTTAAAATTTTCACTCAACCAGGCTTCGAATCCGGTCCCTTCCTGATGCAACTTTGGAAAATTATGAAAAATGATAAGGGGGACTAGTTTTTAAATTGATGTTCACTCTGCTATGGAGACCTCTCAACTTGCCTTCTCAAATTCAGTGTTATATTAATTTACCGAACTGTTCACCGAACATAAATTTTAGTAATGCTCGTAAACACTTTCAAAAAATAAACACCGCAGAGGTAAACTACAAATCGTTTCAAACATACATATTTATGACCAAATAAATTTCTCAGCCTTTTATCCATTCATTTGGTGGCTTTTTTTTTATGAAGCTATTCATTTGAACTCTATATTTCCACTTAACTCTTCTCTCTGTCATAATTTTCATTGATTTATCATATTTTGGATAACTTTTGTTTTACCATCATGTTCCTTCTGTCGGTAGTTTCAAAAAACAATATATACTCATTATTATTTTTTGATTTATCTATCACATAAATTTACTTTGTGATAGTTTTGATACAATGTGACTGAGTACTAGTCCTATTGAGTCTGCATCATTTTTGTAACAGTTCTTCTTCTTTCGATTTCTTCATTGTGATTTTTATCTCCTCGTCTGAGTCTTCCGCAGTTAAATTAATCAGATTAGTAACTTAAAAATATATTTTTTTTAAAAAAAAATCACTTCTTTCTCTGTCCTTTCCCACTTTCGAATTTCCCAAATTAAACTCAATATGTGCGATAGGTAGTTTTGAATGTGGCCTCACACATGTATTTATTGTCATAATTCAGCCTTGAGATAGATCTATGTATACGCGTGTGCCTAACAATTTAATTGAGATTATTCTTGCGGTTTGTTTTAAGTCTACGTATTGAGTCCATACGTCTTTTTCTACTTTCAGTATGATTTTCAAATCTTTCAAGCTAATGTGTTAGTGAGATGCAACATGAGATTTTTGTTGAATTTTTTCTCGTGGCAATTTGAAAGCCTTGGTATAGTGTTAAATTTGTTTGTGATGATATTTTTTGCGTAACTTTTGTAGTTTAGTTTTTTTTCTTCATATTTCAATGTTTTTTTTCTTTTAAATATATCTCTACTTTCGACACTGCTTTTAAAGAGAAATAAAATATATGTCATTTTTTTTTATATACCTACGTATTCACTTATATTTATTAATAAATGTGTATCTACAAATGATTTTTTCTCTCTTTCTGAGAAAAGCTATCTTAGCGTAACAAATTCAATTATACTCGTATCTACACCTATTGAAGTTTTATGACATTGCCTTGATTGTCACTTGGTCATGATCAATTAGTATTTATTATCGCTATTGATGCTTGCTTCGAACCTTCATATTAATTGATTCAACATGATCTATATTGAATAATGATTCTTTCTTTCGTGTTATTCTAAAGTGGAAATTGTTCATTGTGAGTGACATTTAATTTGATATATTTTTTATGATTTGATTTCAATTTACCAGAAGGCGTTCATTTATAAAACATATGTGAAAAATAAAATTGATTTTAATGTTGCAGAATATTAGATCTTTTGTAAATTTACAGCCAGATTTGAGAGTCGATAAAGATTTCAGTACCTCATTCATATGAATTTAAATATAATAACGATCGATAATACAAAATGTCAGATACTTTTTTTTTTTCAAAGAAATGTGAAACGTTATTTTGAAAGAGTTAATAAGTGGAAGAATCTAACTAACTGAGGATTTTCTCCCGGAATTCAAAAAACTGATTTTGTGCCTACAAGATCTTCTTATTTATCTCCTCTAATTATCGGATTCATGTCAATTTCACTTTTTCAAAATGACAATTTAGTAACTCAGTCGCATTTTGTTGCTGTGCAATGCCCAAATGTTTCTGTCTTATAATCATGTTATAATGAAATCTACCTTTTTATTTCCACTACTTTTTTTTTTTTTTTTTAAAAAAAAAAAAAAAAAAAAAAACTTATTCCAAAAACAATTTAACATTTGTAGGTTTACGAAATGAATTCAAACCATAAAGTTTGTATATCAAACAAAAGAAAAATCGGGCCTTAGCCAACATATTGCCGAAATTTCATTAATTACTATAGCACTTGATCGTGAGCACTTTGTGAGCAGTCTCTCCCTTGCAATGATACAGGGTTGAGTTCTTACTGATGTGCCTCATTGGGAGTGTGTCGTTTTGGTTCCATAATTTAGCGACCTAAAATTTCTATTTCGTAGCCGGGTCCGTGTTCAGGGTTGTGATTAATAAATAAATCTTCATTATTTTTATCTCTTCCTTACTTTAGTATTATTAGGAAGAGATGAAAATAAGATAAATATAGTTATCTTGGCCGTTCTTTGGAAGCGACTACACCTAGAATGTTCAAATCCTCCTGAAGTTGGATTTTTCCTTTGTAGTACAAAATTAATATTAGTGGAGTCTCCAAAATTATGTAAAAAATTAATATTAGTGAAGATGCTAAAAATGTGTAGAAAATGAATATTAGTCGAGATACCAAAATTATGTAGAAAATTAATATAGTGGAGATGCCAAAATTGTGTAGAATATTAATATTAGTGGAGATGTCAAAAATGTGTAGAAAATGAATATTAGTGGACATGCCAAAATTATGTAGAAAATTAATATTAGTTGAGATGCCAAAATTATGTAGAAAATTAATATTAGTTGAGATGCCAAAATTATCTAGAAAATTAATATTAGTGGAGATGCCAAAATTGTGTAGAAAATTAATATTAGTGGAGATGCCAAAATTATGTAGAAAATTAATATTAGTGGAGATGCCAAAATTATGTAGAAAATTAATATAGTGGAGATGCCAAAATTATGTAGAAAATTAATATTAGTTGAGATGCCAAAATTATTATGGAGCAGATTTACATTAATAATACTGCTCGAATGAGACTAAGGAGTCCCTTTACCCCAGCAGTAAGCTTGTACTATTATTGTGGTCAATATCTCAATTAATTGAGAGGATAAAATCCTACCTTGGCTGGGGTTCGAACCCGCGACCTCCTGATTACCAGGCGAGCGCTTGACCACTGAGCTACCAAGGCAGCAAGGCAGATTTACATTAGTGAGGATGCCACTTGTAGTAGCGTGAGCTTGTACTCGTACGTAGTCACCTCCACAGGACGACTTCTCTTGTAGGTTCAGCTTAGTGTAGATATGCATTAAAGTTGTAGAAAATAAAAATAAATTGAAATCAAAAATTAAAAGCATTCCCATTTGAAATTATAGGAAAAATAATATAAAATTGATCTCAGTAAAATTAATATCAAATAACGAAAAGCAACAGTCGTACGTCTACATAATTACGTGACATAAAAATTTAATACAAGTGGGTTTTTTTATTAGAAAAGAGTTCAACATGAACTTTCACACCTAAGTAAAGAGCTTTGAATGTTAAGTTAAAATCAAAATAACTTGAAATAATAATATCTGTGGAATAAGTTTCCTAATGGAGATTCAATGTATTCAATAACTATTAATACATAAGAGAAAGAAATATTTTACGCAAATTGAGTAATAAATGCTAAGGAGACTGCAAAGGTGTGCAGAACAATCAGAGGCTTACAAGTATAAATCCTGATCATCAAATTAGTGACAAAATGAAAAAAAGTGAATTTAAAATCATTGGTTACCAACATTATCCCACTCAGAACATATGACAGAAAACTAGCATCAAATGAGTGAAAAAATTAAAACAGTGAATTTAAATTCATTTAACTGTAAATGTCTCACAAAACATACCACAGAAAACAATCATCAAATTACTGACAAAATGATTATGGCTGCAGGTCTCTATTGCGAACTTTGTTTACATCTATTGTGTCGAGTATCCCAAAGAGTGGGAGAGAAGTTACATTTTACCAATAGCCTCCCGATTACGAATCCACCGCCTCGACCAATAGAAATGCAACCACCATTCTTGTGAGCATATTGTCTGTGATATTAAACAACCCACAAGTTGGAGATGTATGACAAGAAACTTAAACTTTTGCATACAGCATAAATTGATCAATGATCATCTTGTCACCACTAAGATCCTATAACTAAAATTATTCAATGATTACTAAAAATATAATTTAGGAAACTTCTTCAAGTGTAACACTGAACAACGCGGTGACCATCCTCTCTTTCATAGAAATTCACCAGAATTATGATTCTCTTTATTATTAGTCACCATAAGATCGAGATTTTGATTGCTATGATTAGATTCGCTTTAACACTTTAAGCTATTTTCACACTACATAAATCTGAAAATATATATCATTTTCACACTCGTTTTGTTAGAGTGGTTCCAATATACTCTTCATATTTGAACCGATATAATTTTCTAAATTAGACTTGATTCTATGATGCGTTTCATTGACATTATTATTATTTTTTACCGTAATATTATAAGGGAGTTGTTGTGAATCACAATCGATTCACGAAGATTTCGGCAACATTTTTAGGGTTTTGTTGCTTGAGTATTATTTTGGCAACATTTCAAAAAATGAACCGTATAAAATTCAATTTTCTTTCATGTTATAATCATGCGCGGATACAGCCCTCTTGTATTGGGGGGACACAATCGCACAATATACCTAATAGAAAATTTGGAGGGGGAGGGAATCGTAACCTAGAGAGCGGGGGTTCGAGTCCAGGGCAGTACTTTTTAATGCAATGTTTATCGAGATACGATACTTAATTTGTTAAAATCTGTAGAGCTTACCACAAATATCTTTCATAAGGGTGATAAGCGATTTTATAATCGTGATGGCGAAAAAAAAGGGCCAAGACGGATAACAGAATTTTTGACAATTTTTTATTTACGTATTTCTATTTAGTCCCAGGATTGGGACTAGCTTAGGGGGCCATGCCCCCCCCGGGCCCTCCCTATATCCGCGCATGGTTATAATAATAATAAAAGATCTTATTTATATAGCCAGAATAGGACTGAAGAGTCTCTTATTCCGGCAGATTTTTTTGGGCACTATCATTATGTGGTAAATATCTCAGATTCATGAGGATAAAATTTCATGGGTTTGAACCCACGCCCCACTGTTTACCAGTCAGAGCATCTTACCACTATACCATCCATCCTATGATTTAGTTGTCTTTTTTTATCTGTTCAAAATCCATTTAGTATACCATTATGTTTTCGTTCTTTGAGGATATTGTATCATTATTTTTCCGATTTTTTTTTTTTTTTTTTGTGCAATACACTATACTGTGTATATACTTCGTCAGTTTGATAACGTCTTGAGCATTAGAGTAGAGACTACCTCATATTTTCATTTAATTATTGTGCAATTTAGTGTAAATCAGTAATATAGATTGTTGTCTCTGACCCCATTTGATAACTGATTCATCATTCTCTTAACATTCAGTATAGCCGCAGTTTTCAATTTGTGTCTCCGAATGATTTCAACTATTTCAACAGATAATCCTCATTTGAAAAATGTTCTTTAATTGTTTCAGGTGTATGCACCAACACAACAGCACCTTCTGTGAGTAGTATTAATAGAATTTTGAGGAATCGTGCTGCAGAAAGAGCGGCAGCAGAATTTGCTAGAGCTGCTGGTTATGGAATATATCACACAGCACATCCTTATGCAAGTTTTCATTGGCCAAATCCGGGTATATGGAATCCAAATAATCCTTCAATGGTTCCAAATCCTGGTAGCGGTGCAAATTCAAATTTAGGTGCTGCACATTCTCCAAGAGCGTTAATGCCTCGACTTTTAGGTAAGATATTTTATTTGATTTAAAGTAGATCTAAAGTACATTACTGACCAATTTGAAAGATCAATACGCATATTGAGTATCAATGAATCACTGTGGCCAGCGTAGTTATTTTTAAATTAACCTTGACAGCCTTTCGGTCATCCCTGATAGTGGGACTTTCTAGAGTAAAGAGGAATATCCATATAAATGGTTTGGGTGAGAGAGAAATAATGCCAGCAAGTGTTACGTAGTCCATACTTCAGATTTTCCTTTTTTGAGCCAACATGAATGGAATCTTTGGTCTCCGATTCTTATAACTACTTCACTACTGTTAGTGGTGTCAATAATAATAAAAAAAATTAAAGAGTATTCTTTGACATTTGATTTATGTTTCAATTTTTCGACCATTCATAAAGGTATAATGAATGGCATTCAATACTCCAGGTTGACATTTTCAGGACATTTAATGAAGATATCTGAAGCAAAAGGAATTAATATAAATTGAATTGTGTTAGCTTATTCTGGTCACAAGAATCAAGAAAGTGGATAAAGGTTGTGTTGTAGCGTAGAGAGATGGAATGAGGGTTTCTTTGGAGAAAGGTGAAGATTTTTATGATTAAGGACTGAGTCAGACAAAAATGGAGATAGAAAGGAAAAGAAAGATTCAACAAAGTCAAGTGATAGAAAAGAGAAGAGGCATTGTATAGAAGGTAGGATGAAGCAGAGAATGGTAGGGCCAAGTAGAAGAGAGAAACGCCGAATTTAAAGAAAAATTAATTGGAGAAGAAGAATGCCTGAGTTATAGCTATATTTTGTATTCATGCTTGAGAATCAAAGCAACATTTTCCAAGTTATAGATTCGTCAATCTAACATATAAGCTATTTAATGATAAACATTTTGTCATTTTTTTTCTCTTTTTAGATGGTGAAGGAAAAGATGATGATAGCGTAGGAAGTGGAAGCGGATCAGAACAACCAAAATTCCGTCGAAATCGTACAACATTTAGTCCAAGTCAATTAGATGAATTGGAGAAAGAATTTGATAAAAGTCATTACCCCTGTGTTAGTACGAGAGAAAGATTAGCTGCCAAAACAAGTTTATCTGAAGCTCGAGTTCAGGTATGTTTCAATTAGATGATTGTTTTTATGTTTAAACTTAGATTGATTCTAGTTAACATGTTGATTGATTAAATTAGAGAAATGATAAAATATATATGAAATAAACATATGTATACTCGTACAATACAGTGTGTATACTATCTAAGTGGGCCACAGTTTTATGCTCTGGTTTTATATATGAAAGTCTTTAACGACTTGATATTTATGATAATTGTTTTTGGAAAAAATGTTTTTTTATCAATGAAATTACAGAATTTTCATTGATAGAAGCAATAAATATTATATGAGAAATTTTCAAAGTCGGATGGTATAGTTTTTTATGTGTTATAATATATTAAACAAAAAAATCCTTTTAGAACCATTTGTCCAAAACAGGCTTTAGTGTCCCATATGTTTTCTAAATGTGTATCACTGCATTATTAGGTATTCTACGAATATTCTATTATCACAATGTTACGCTCCAATTTACCCTCCATTGCTATAAATTGTTGCTAAAACCAAAGCCTACGGAAACAACATCAATCACTACCAGATAAGTAGAACTTTTAGAAAAATAACTCGACTAACTGAAATTTGAAAAGGGTAAATTTTAGATCGGCTGTTACATTCGAGAGGTGTCGATGAGAATAATTATTGGCCCTTTTAAAAACTAGTAGAAAAAATGAGTAACTTTGTAGCGCCCCTTTTCATTCGTCCTATCTTAGCCCTGACAACTCCTATAGTTCATATTGATAAAATCTTGCACTTATGTATCTTGTATGATAATTCATATAAAATGAACGAGAAACATTAAGATAAATTATATACGATATGAATTAAATCAGAAGCTTTAGTACTTTCATGTGTATGAAATTTCGCTGCACCAAAAGTGTGCACAAATTTATGATGTTTATGTTGGGTCATACAGGATTTACAAATATTAAAGGGCTTCGGTTTAATAAGCTACCCAGACTATATGGTATGATAGTAGTTGAGCCAAACAATATTATTTTATTAAAAAAATGTTTGTGGGCATCATAGCATTACAAGGTATTTTCAACATTCACTCCAATATCACTAAGCCTAAGCTACACTTTTAACGATTTCCTTATAATGCTACCATTTGGCGCTATTACCATAGCTACTCAATTGTCCCCAGGAGGCTAAGTTACCTCCAAACACAACCAGACCAAGTAGAAAATTCAAAAAAATCTTTTTCAAATTTTCGAGCCATCAGGGAATCGAACTCGTATCCTCCGTGGTGCAAGGCGAGTGTGATGCGCACCCTCCACGGAGACGTCTTTTATTATACTTAATATGGAAAATATAATAATTTTCAGAATTGCTAACTATACAGTAATACCTATTTCTTTTCATCTAAAAGATTTTGCATCTAAAATTATCTACACTTATAAAATACACTCCAAAATGCCGAAGTAACAAAATAGGACCCAATTTTGCTTAGAAACTTGAGAAAATCTTTTAAGAGTCTGTCCAACCATTTGATTGTCACCTAGGGGCAGGTTGTGTTCCTATGGTCATGTTTATACATTTCTGAAAAGTTTTTCCTTCTTGCAACTCTGTATATTTTATACATTTCTGTTCTTAATTTCATGAGGTTTTAAATCAATTGAATATATAAAATATGTGTGATGTTGTTCCTATTGGCTTGAAATATATCTTAATTTGTAAGATTCTTGCAGATATAAGGGCCGATTTAAAGAGGAGTTTTGAATCTTATATCATCTGCATACGAAATCATTCTTAAGCAATGTATAACATTATCATGATAAGATTGTTGAATAGTACTCATTATTTATTATAATATGTAGATTTGTCCAAATTAAGTAAAACTGGATGTAAAGGACATATTTTTAAATTGGGTGATCATCAACCGTTCACTGCTAAAACATTCCTCTTTGTTTCGCTTAACGTGCGAGAACGGTCTCCTCCAATCTGGATTTGGTTTTTTATAGAAATCTGGCATTCTGCTCTATGTCAGTCCTCCATTTTGTCTTTGAACGTCCTCTTGATCTTCATGTTTAAATCACAATCGCAAACTATTGTTCGCTAAAATAAGTTTTAGCGAACACATCTCCATTTAATTATTTTTATTCTTGTAATTCGGTCACTTTAGTGTGCTCCCTCATACCGGTGATTCCTTTCCTGTAGTTGTAGTGATGCCCAATATACTTCTTCCCATGCTTCCCTGAAATGATTACTTTTCATTTCTTAAGTCAGCGAACATTTCTTAGCAATTGACCCAGCGATTTGGTAATTCCGTGTGGAATAATAATTAAGTATGCTTTGTACTGTTAAAGAATAAAAATTAAATATGGATTGTTTTTTGTTTGATTTGTTTTAGGTTTGGTTTTCCAATCGAAGGGCAAAATGGAGACGTCACCAAAGAATGAATTTGTTAAAATCAAGAAGAGCGAATGCACCAAGTCAAGCTCAAGTTCCATCAGATACCTCACAATCAACACCTCCCTCTCTATGGAGACATATGGGTGGAGAAAATAGTGCTTTTAAATCTTTATCTCAACTTTCCTATAACAATAATAATAACGATGATCCTGATCAGCACTATGCTTCCTCTGAGATTTCAGAAGAAATTAATGTCACTACTGATGATGAAAATTCAAACAGTTCCTTTAGAAAATGTATACAAAATGATGGCCAAGCAGATATTAATATTGAAGATGAAAGTAAAGATGATGAAAATGGAGAAAACTGCCGCGATAATTGTTGGAAATCAAACCTGGTCGCTTCGTTTAGAAATCAGTCTTTACCTCTGCCTTTACCACTGACTAAATATGATAGTAGTCGAATTATGTGAAAATTAATTTTAGATAATTGTAAAAGAATTTTCTTGTTTGTAATTTTAATATTCTGTTTTCTAGCCATCTTATTTCATTTCTGTATTTTCTTTCACAGTTTGTCCCTACTTTTGGTCAATTTAAAGCAATTTTAATTTTTATGAAAAATAATATTTTATTTTCCGTCAATAAGCAAAATAAATGTTAAAATCAGACAATCTACTCCAATTTTATTATTTTTAATTAGAGGGAATTTTTGTCCATTTCCTCTAAACCTTATTAGCTACGATAAAGAGAAGAGCAATGATGTCTCTATGTCACATTTCGAAGCATTTAAATTAAATGAATATTTTTCATCGATAGTAGGAAGGCCCTCGAATGTTTAAAGTCGTATCATCGGCAAATAAATTAATGATTCTCAAGCACTTCCGACATCTTCTAGTAGACCGATTATTTGAAAATGATTAATTTTATTATCTACCTATTATTATTTGTAATCGATAAAAAATAATTTTTGAAATTTGTATTTTATAATGATTACCTACGATCCCCATTTTCAATTGTTTTTTACTTTCTTTTTTTTTTTTTTTTTTTTTTTTTTTTTTTAAATACGTAATATAACATTTGTCTCTTCAAAAAGATACATATAGGTATCTACATTTGTCTCTTCAAAAAGATACATATAGGTATGCACTTCTTAAAGACTGTAAATAATAGTAACTGAAAAAAAACGTGTTCAATATCGTTGTTGGGTCGTTAGTTCGGCCTCGTTGTTTAATGCTTATAGCTAAATCAAACGTTTTAAATGTTAAGAGAAACTTAGGCATTGTTATTACTTCAAATTGGAACTTTTTATAAATTGCTATATGACTAACTGGTGCTAAATACATTTTTATTTAATTTAATTCTTGCATAGTAAAATAGAATTTTATTTGGGGTTGTAAATATTATTTTCAGTATAAATACTCGTATATATTTGGAAGTTCCACTCTGTCAAGATGGTTGTATCTTTGCCTTTTACACAAATCTTTCTTTCTCTCCTAATATTTTCAATGAAAGGTTCTCTTTTCCAATTGATCTCTCCTTATAATTTTGTTTATTATTTTGTGTCCCTATTGAGTAAATTATGATAAATATCAAAGAAGGCACTACACATTTTAATGACGGGTTTCACAAATCTTTTAATTACAAATTACCTTTCCAGTTGATCTCCTCGGACTAAGAACAACCTTTTGAAGTTTTTCATTTGTAATTTTTTTTTAGTCTTTTTTAGATATTACTACAAGTAAATTTACACAAATGTGTACGTCTGGTGCGAGGAGATTAACCTTAGTTAGCATAAGAAACCTACATTATTTTATCAATTTTTTTTTCTTCTCTTAACTCTTCAGTTACTGGAGAATTTTGGTAAGTTATAAGACTCCATTTTTACGTGATTAGGTATAAAAATTTGATCATATATTCTTAACTCTCCATTTAGGAGAGTTAAAAATATATGATCTTCAGTGGTGGATTTAAACTTTCACCGCCCCTAGGCAACTTAGAACTGGCCGCCTCTTTTTTGACAAAAAAATGCAATCTTTATAATCTTTGTCTATTATTTTGAACAAGAGAAATACAAACACTAATGAAAAAAACAATGCTTGAAATCTTGGAGTTTGCTATGTGTAATGAAAATTGTACAGTATCTGTCTGATTTTCAATCACATAAAAAGCCAGAAAAATGTATAAACCTAGAAACTATTTTTATTGCAGCTAATTATTATTTTTTTTTTTCTTCCATATTTAATTTCCTCCATTTAATTTCCATTCTGCCGCCCCAGGCCATAGTCTATGTTGCTTTTATGGTAAATCCGCCACTGTTGATCTTACAATTCTTGCTGGAAGCAACCCTATATTCTTACCTGAAGTCAAGTCCATAGTCTCTTAAACTAGATTTGACCCATAAAATATTTTATATAATCTCAAATTATTTATCATGAAATAACCATAGAGTTTAATCAACCAAGCTTATTTTTGTATCTCCAGTTGACGATATCTGGAGTTTAGCTTACCGTAGGTTAGCTTTAACAAGAGTTTGGTGAAACTCAACATTGATTTTAATGTATCGTTATAATGAAGTAACATCATCATTAGACGGCATTATCGTATGTATCGTACGGCCCTAAATATTCCCTTTCTGTGCAATGTCCATGTTGATTGAGGTACAATAACTCAACTTTAAAGCTAAGATCTCATATTGTGTAGTGACCTTTGTAAAAGTTATTAATTTATTTTGATAACTACCCCTAAAATTTATCTAATTTATAACAGAATACCTATTAATTTATTGAATAAATATCATTCATTTATTTCACAATTTATGTATTTTCTTTTTCTCTCGGCTATTAATATATTTAAATTCTATTTAGACAAACGCGATATCAGATTATATAGAAATCACTCTTTACTTTTAATGCGGTTTTTATGGTAGTTATGATTTTATACAGAGTGGTCTAAGATATAAAATCTATTAATCTTTCTTGATCTGTGATTGATGTTAAAGCGTCCAGAGGAATTCAATTTACAACGCCCTAAATAACCTCCGACAAAAGTGAACTTCACTTCAGTCTTTCTACTCGAAAATTGCAGTTTCCTAAACAACCCATTTTAAAACTCCAGAAAAAAAACTGCCACTGTGGCATATGGGTTTATTATTTTACTAATGCTAATTCTATGTAATATTTCACTCTTGTAATTTTCAGTGAAAACCCCTTACAATTTTTTGGGCAACCCTTTAGTTTTGTTCAGAGTGATCATTCAATGCTACCATTATGTTCAGCAAGAAAAAGTAACAAGTACTATTTTACAATCGAAAGTATGTAGAATTTTATGGAAAATGCAAATATGGGGATTCGTATTAAAAAATCGAATGTTTGTCGCCGTTCCGCCGTTTATAAGCACTTTTAGACCACTCTATATAAAATCAAAAGTACTAAAAAGTCGCATTAAAAATCAGAACATTGAACGTGTTTTTTTTCTTCTTTTTTTTAAATCGACAGTCTTTACGAATGGAATTCTCATATTTCACGGTTCTTTTGTTCGGATTTGATGGTCTTTCACTTCTTTCATCGCCTTCATCGTGAATTTCAGTAACACTTGTTTCGATATCTGCAAAACTTTAAAATTTACGAACATTTTTTACATACATACAAGTCATATATACTTCTAACATTAAGCAATGACAGGGCCGTACCCAACTTTTTTTTGGGGGGGGGGCCGAAGGATTGTCAGCCAAGCCAGGAGCCAGGACTAACACATGAAAATGATGATCATGGAAGGTGATGTTGTTGTTGATGTCGTTGTTTATGTTGTTGAAGATGTGGTTGTTGTTGATGTTATTGTTGATGTTGTTGTTGTTGGTAATAGTGGTGGTGGTGATGATGAGTTACACCTTACAATATTATATAAGTCTGAACCCCATGGACCCCCTTGGATACGGCCTTGAGCAATGACTTCACGTTTTTAATGCAAAATCTGTAAATCCGGATGGACAACTTCGAATTGCGCGAGTATCGCCCAATTTCGAGATATCCATTAGAAATTGCTGCTAAGACAAAGGTGCGTACACATATGCGCGCCGGGGCACGAACACGGCAATCGCGTGGCAATGTTCGTCATACTAGGACGTGTTTTTCTGTGCTCGCAAAATGTTATCTTATGTTATCAAAATGTTACAACACGCGGCAAAATGTTATCTGTTCGATGAAAATTTATTATTTATTATTATTATTTTTTTTATAATAATAATAAAAAAAAAAAAATTTTTTTTGCTATCGGCAAAAATAACAAACGCAACATTATTACCAATATTGCTCCGAAGACCTTATACTTAGGTTTACCCTCGTATAAATTAATCTGAGAACATTACCAGCCGCCTACTTCTATGTTGATATCACCTACAGAGACGATATTGCATAGTCATGGCTATTAGTTTTTAATCTAAATAAATATAATATGTTTTTTGATTTTCTTTTGTTTTAATTATTGATGATTGATTAGATCACTTGATCACAATGATTAGATTGGATTAATTGATTCTCCTTCAATGAACAAGCAGAAAATTCAAGATACAATATCTATCTAATGGACGAAGGTGTGAGTGAGCGACTGTGTGGTAAAGGTAATT
The DNA here is from genome assembly GCA_012654025.1 of Pachypsylla venusta. Lineage (NCBI taxonomy): Eukaryota > Metazoa > Arthropoda > Insecta > Hemiptera > Aphalaridae > Pachypsylla > Pachypsylla venusta. The sequence goes on along the minus strand of CM022885.1, from coordinate 35,193,638 downwards.
AAATTTCTGAATCACTATGAAGAATGTTTAATAGCTATTTTTAATGGCGAGATATTTTGGGACCATGCGCCAGTGATAATTTGGGAAAAAGTAAATATATAAAAGATTAAAAATCAAATTTGGTTCTACTCGTAATAATTAATAAAATCTCAAGATTTTTTAAATTTATTTAATCGAAGAAACAGGGAAATTTTGTCAGAACCATTCCAGGTGATATAGCCGTGTAGTTTTTTTTTATTATTATTATTTTTTTTTATTATGTGTTCATCGCCAATCAGATCTCTTTCAGAAGACTTCATTATGTTCTCAATTTTAGCGCGCACGAGATCTTAGGTCAATTCATGCCTATGGTTGTATTAAAATACTCTTAATTGGCCAGATAGCTATATTTCAACGACAGTTAAGATTGCGAAAGCTAAAAAAAGGAGAAAAAATCATTCCCTCATTGTCCTGAAATGTTATTTTTACATTTACTGCTAACTAAGACCGAGATTATATTCACACAACTAATAAGAGTTTGTTTTGTTGTTCTTAGAAATTAATCAACTTTGGCTGCTGATCTTCTTTGCACAAATCGGAAATAAATTAGTCTAATAACAGAACATTTTGGTCTAAGAAAAAATCTACAGTCATGCGCGGATATAGGGGAGGGCCCGAGGGGCACGTGTCCCCCTAGTTTTTTAAGCGGGCGGTGTTTCTCAAATTTCATTATACCTAATCACGTAAAAAAAAAATAAAAAAATATCAAATGAATGGTTATTCGCTGTGTCTTTTATCCCATTGATTTGGAGAGGGAGGGGGGGGCACGCCCCAAAATTGAAATATGAAAATAAAAAATCGTCAAAAATTCTGTCATCCGTCATGAATGTCCTTTTCGTCATCACGCTTATAAGAACGCTTATCACCCTTATGAAAGGTATTTGTGGTAAGCTGTACAGCTTTTAACAAATTAGGTATCGTACCTCGATAAACATTGCATTAAAAAGTACTACCCAGGACTCGAACCCACGGCCTCTAGGTTACGAGTCCCTCCCCCTCCCCCCACCAAATTTTCTATTGGGTATATCTATTGTGCGTTTGTGCCCTCCCAAAACAAAAGAGCTATATCCGCCCATATCTACACTGCATCGGAATCTTCAGAGAAAGTCTAAATGTGTGCTATACACTATGTGGGGAGGAAAAGAACAGCCACTTATGAAATATTTGATTGTGCGTCCTGCCTAATTGGAGGGTGTGTGCCATTGAGTCACTAAAGCTCAGAGAAGAACTTGTGCAAAATTTTTAGGTACTGCAGTATCATGGGGAGATATTACATATGTTCTTTGTATTAATTATTAAAATATTTAATAAAATTATTATTAAAAAAGACTGCTCGAACTCTCTGATTAAACCTTATATAGAGAACGAAGATTACCTTAAATTCTCAAAAACACCATGAGGATACCAAACCCTAAGGATTACATTCAAAACGGGGCGGAATTTTCGTTTTTGGGGGAGGAATGTAATTACTAAAGCCGCTAAAGCTGTTTCAGTCAAAATGTTTTTAAAATATAATTGGTCCATTGATTATTGTTAGCTTAAAAAAGTACCCATTTGTTTTCTTCATTCACTATCATTTAACTTGTTTTGATTTATTATTATTAAACTGGTTGCAGGTCTCTATTGAGACTGATTGCAATTATCACTGCGACCTTTGTTTAGATCTATTGCGACTTGTTTTCATTATTTATTTGACTTTCATTTCAACTGCTGAATTTCCTGCAGACTTTTGTAGTTCTTACATTTTTGATTGTGCTGTACTTTGAATCCCACAGTCCATATGTGTATTTTAATTTTTCATTGATTAGATTCATTAGAAGTTTTGTTTGTATTAGTCAAAAGCATTAATAATTTTAATATTTTATTGAAGGGGAGTATTTGAAGAATCCTTATCTCAATAGCAAAGAGGACCTCGATGAGTTTGCAAAATCTATGTGTGTGGGTTTCTGTTTTGAGTACCTAAGCACCTCGTACAATATGTAATTAATTTTGAGTTATTACTATACACGAGTTTAGAAATGATTAATTGGTTTTTAATCTTGTATAATAAAATAGAGTATTTTAGTATCGCTTATAGCTCGAGAACGACATAAGCTGTTGAGATGATTTTTAAGGTTCCGTACCTTAAAGGTAACAATGGAATACAAAATATGTCACGATTTGAGATATCTGTCGGTCACGGGACTCCACCTCTGAGATAAGTTAAGAGGTAGCGAGATGCTTTTTTTAAATCAAGAAAAAAATAATAGCAATGCATGGATTATCAAAAAAAATTTTAAAAATTTATTATTATTTAACAAATTTATATTATACATCCTATAACTTTAAAAAACACTACCGTTATTTTATGACGAGGATTCACTTACTTTTTCATTTCCGACTCGAGTTTCGTCTACTTCTTTTCAAGGAAAATGTCTACTCGAGTCGGAAGTAAGTGAATCCTCGTCATAAAATAACGGTAGTGTTTTTTTTAAAAAAAAAAAATTATGTTAATTTTTTTTTTTTTTTAATTTATGTATCATCAATGTGCTAAAATCAAATTTGAGAAAAAGTTACAGATTTTTTTGGAAAAATCGTATCCTTTCGAAGGAAAATGTAATTCTTCTATTCGTTATAAAAAAGCTTAATCAAATAATCAATTTTGATGATCTCTATGACTGTGTTCGCCCCAATATAATCAATGCTGTTCTTGAGTATTTGAGTGAAAAGGTGATGTGTCACATTCTGCAAGAATAAAGAGTTCTTGCAATTATATCGACATTTCCATGGGCATATCCAGGACAGGGTTTTAAGGGGTCAAACCACAAAGATTTGATTTTTACTATAATCCCTATTTTTTTAAAACGCCCCTTACATGACACCCCCCTCCCCAAATAAAATAAAATCCTGGATATCCTCAAATGTTATTATAAAAATGTTAAATCCGAAATGATGTTAAAACTGAAAAAAACTTGTAGAACGGTTCGTGCAGGGCCGTACCTCAGATTTTTTTTCGGGGGGGGGGGGGCCGNGGTGATGATTTTTTGTTGTTGTTTTTGTTATTGATAATGCTGTTGATGTTGTTGCTGCTGCTGTTTGTTTTAAATATATAGGTCACGTGCTAAGTAGAATATTTTCATTAAAAAAAAAAACAATTGATATTGCGGGGGGGGGTCTGGACCCCATGACCCTCCTGTGTACGGCCTTGGGTTCATGAATTAGGATATCATTGAAAATGGGAGATCCTAGATCCTGGTTTTTCCTCATGTACAGGAAGGGTTTACGAATCAGAAGGGAATATGTTGGCATATTTCATATTTGGGATCATTGCGTTGAATTCGCAATTAAATTGAAGTTCTATTATGTACATTATTGTAGCTCTATAAAAATTCAGTTCCTTTCCATTTTTTTTTTTTTTTTTAAATGGAAAAAATGTATCCCCAAAATATTGAGGCACACAACAATAAATGTTTTCTTAACAATAAAACAAGACAAAAGCTTGTCTTTATTGAAAACAAACAAGCATTATTTTCACCTTCTCGAAGTCATAATCTTAATCCACATTAACAAACAACTTACCACTATTATTTACATTAATTCTTTGTTTATTTTCACACATTTTCATTGATCTATATTCTATAAAAGGAAAGATATATGTTCAAAATTCTGCAACTCATGTGATAAATGATTTCCTAATAATACGCCTTCCTTTTCAATTAATTATCATCATTGTTTGTTAATAGATTAGGAAAACTTCTGAGAAATATTGTTTTGCCCATTCTTATTTCGTTGCTTGCTTACTGGAACTAAATTGCGTTAAAGACGCATTTACAACATTGGTAATTTATTGTGGAATAAGAAACTTTAGTACTAAATTGCGTTAAAGGCGCATTTACAACATTAGTAAATTATTGTGGAATAAGAAACTTTAGTACTAAATTGCGTTAAAGACTATATTACAACATTGGTAAATTATTGTGGAATAAGAAACTTTAGTACTGAATTGGGTTAAAGACGCATTTACAACATTGGTAAAAAATTGTGGAATAAGAAACTTTAGTACTAAATTGGGTTAAAGACGCATTTACAACATTGGTAAATTATTGTGGAATAAGAAACATTAGTACTAAATTGCGTTAAAGACGCATTTACAACATTGGAAAATTATTGTGGAATAAGAAACTTTAGTACTAAATTGCGTTAAAGACGCATTTACAAAATTGGTAAATGATTGTGGAATAAGAAAGTTGTATTTAATAAGTGTTCACATACAATATGAAGGCAAATAACATTTTAGCCAATGAATTTAGGACGTAAAAAACATCAAATGTGAATAAAAACATAATCAATACCCTAGTTTTTCCAGAAAATGTTGGTAAAGGTATCATCGAGAAACATAATACGATAATAACACTCCCATAATACAATAATACAAGAAAAAACTATAACACAAAATGAAAATATAATTGAAGAAAAAAACCAGCAACCATTGTAAGAACACCAACTAAAATCATTAACAGACTCAGTAGTTCAGTTGGTTGAGGCGGTGGATTCAGTCACAGTCCATGGAGTTTTGACGGTCTGGGCAAACGAAACGAAAGCTCGATATCGATTGGTATAATCGAACATATCGATGTCAAATTCTATCAGTTGTTTTATAGAATATAAATTAATATTTTTTTAAAAAACGATTTTTCAATTCTACTGTAATGAAATCTGTAGTGCAGACTGGAAGATAAAAATTATATCCTTCAAAAAAGAAAAATAATATTTAACTTAGAGTAACCGAAGTTTTCTAAAATGGCAATGAATGAATGACATGGGGAAATGGAAACTTTAAGTTTTTTGTTTGACGAAAAGAATTTTAAATATTTAATTTTCGTGTGATCGACTTTTTTAAATTAGATGATTGTCCCCTAATGGATAGATGATTGTCATCTATTGGATATATGATTGTCATCTATTGGATAGATGATTGTCACCTATTGGATAGATGATTGTCCCCTATTGGATAGATGATTGTCAACTATTGGATAGATGATTGTCACTTATTGGATAGATGATTGTCATCTATTGGATATATGGTTGTCATTTATTGGATAAAAGATTGTCATCTATTTTATAGATGGTTGTCCTTTATTGGATAAATGATTGTCATCTATTGGATAGATGATTGTCATATATTGGATAGATGATTGTCATCTATTGGATAGATGATTGTCACCTATTCGATAGATGATTGTAATCTATTGGATAGATGATTGTCACCTATTGGATAGATGATTGTCATCGATTGGATAGAAGATTGTCATCTATTGGATAGATGATTTTCACCAATTGAATAGATGATTGTCACTTATTGGATAGATGATTGTCATCTATTTGATAGATGATTATCTATCTAATTTGAAAAAAATCGATCCGACAAAAATTAAATATTTAAAATTAATTTCTTTAAACAAAGAACGAGAATGGCAATTTGATTTTTCACCGTGGGAATAAAAATATTAAACAAACAAAAAATGCCAATTCGTTCTATTTTTGGTGCGAGTGCATGTGAATGAAATCAAAAAATTAAACATTAAAACAAATTAGAAAAACTAGAGAACCTTGATAGAAAAACTAGAGCAACATTTTCCGCCTCTATAAAGAAATACAAGAAGTGACTCTTTGGTGATATTCATTTGTTTTTTTAAAAAAAACTTAACACCTTTGAATTAATTATTATTTAACAAATTTATATTATTAAGGCAGTTAAAATACTCTGCCTTAATATGGTTTTACTTGACATAGTATCCCAATTTAACCAAATTAGTTGTTTACCAATCGGTAAAAAAAATTTGAGTTTCTTCTTTTGAAGAAGGAAGATATAGTATTTTATCTGCCTTAATATGGTTTTACTTGACATAGTATGCCAATTTAACCAAAAAATTTATATTAGACATCCTATTGGTAACTTTAAAAAGCACTACCTTTTATGACGAGGATTCACTTACTTTTTCACTTCCGACTCGAGTTTCGTCTACTTCGTAGACATTTTCAACGAAAATGTCTACGAATCCTCGTCATAAATAACGGAAGTGCTTTTTAAAACCTTTGAATGAACTTATTACACAAATCAACTTAGACAACTCTGCAGATGAAGTATACAGAAGAAAATAAAGTGATCAATATTTTTCACCGTAAAAAAATACTTCATTTATTAACTAAATATTTTACATATCAGGATTAAATTAATGTTTTATTTTTATTTATCAGAAAAAAAGTCACTCAGAACTAATAAAGATAAAGCTTAGAGAATTGGCTGGTCAATTTTGAAAAAAATGAGAATATCATTTCATTGATTCAAATCCTGAGTAGTGATGCACCAACAAGTAGCAGAAACATTGGAATTTACCATCTGGCTTACATTTGGGATACTATCGATAGAAAATTGCAAACAAATATATTCAATATGGGCGTTGCTGTTTGATTTATGCCGAAGGCGTAATTACATTTCCAATCTAATTATGAGTGAAAATAGGTCATACTCGTGACTGGAGACTGTGAGATGTTACCTGAAGGTGTCATCCTCACGGGTCGAGTTCACTTGAGCTGATTGTGTAAAACTATACGGAAATCTAGTCTGTAATTTAATATGTTACTGATATAATTATATTGCAATGATTGACATGGTTCTGAGGGTTTTAATATGTTACTGATATAATTATATTGCAATGATTGACATGGTTCTGAGGGCGCATGCAAATCATTAGCTTCCAATATAATAATATTATATTTATTTAATACATAAAGTTGTAATTTACAATCATTGAGATCTTTTACAAAAAAAAAAAAAAAAAAAAAAAAAAAACACCTTGTCAGTTGGTCACATATAGTACAAGAAAGATTTAAAATATATAAGAATAAATAAAAGAGTTCAACAGTAAATTTTTAACAGCCGAAAATAACACTAAAATACGGGTACATGAACTAATAATAATAATAAAGGTATTATTAATAATATACGTAAAATAGCTTCTATCTATTTCCAAAATATTTTTCTTTTGCGTTGTAAAAATCAACCTTATTGGAAGCAATTTTCTTAGAAACAGACAAACAGTAGTGAAAAGGGCCAATCGGAGACAGATGGTCCGTACCAGAAATTTTAAAACATAATATGTATAATGACAATAAAAAACTGTAGCAGCAAACAACAACATTTTTAGAGCTGCCATCGGAAGCGGTGATGTCACCGTTGATTGATTGGTTTATGGATTAATTTTCCTTTTGGAAGTACAACAGATAATCATTTCTCATGTTTGTGAACCACTCACGCGAACCAGGTGATTTGATTGCTGGAGGAGCTATGGAAAGCAAAACTAGTAAGTAAAATAAGGTCTCTTCAACAACGGGGCTGAGTGGACTAGTCAACAACATATCTTCAACTTATTTCAGAAAGGGTCTAAGTAGAAAAAAGCAAATTTTACAGGAGAGCAAAAAAAAACGATTTTTTTTTTTTTTTTTAAAGAAATATTTTATCTTTTCTTTTATATCTTGCAGACGGCTTGGATTAAAGCTTTCATTTAATTTTAATTTAAAGTAAGACATATGGAGGAATATTTTATTTCCTCTAAAAAAGATCTGTAATCTCTTTTATTCCACTTTTAAAAACCCTTACAGAAAAGGCCTTCGTTTTTGTACCTATAAGGAACAGTTTTAATCAATACAGTAGAGATCTATTTTGAAATGGATGCCTACGTCTTTAAGAATACATTAGAAATCCATGATCTATTTTGAAATGGATGCCTGCGTCTTTAAGAATACATTAGAAATGCATGAAATCATCAAAGTTGGCTCTTTACAGCTCCGTAATTGGATCTCTTCTCTATTAACTTTGTTCCAAATTCAGTCAAATAGATCAAAGTCTATAATGATCCCCCATGCCATAAACAAATTAAAGGCTGTATAGAAACAAATAAAATTGGCTCTCTGAAGAAGGGAGCTCTCTAGCGAAAACTGTAAGAGCTAGCTCAATTCTGATCATACCATTGGACGCGCCTTGATATTTTACATTATATGGGACAAAAAACTCGATTTTAAAAAATTTCGAGTTAGACCCCTTCTGAAATAAGGTAACGATATGGTCCAAAAACAAACTCCAATCCGAACATCTACGAATCCGTGATCTAGGAAAAACCGATCTGGTCAACGCAGCAAAACCGTTGTAAATAATTTCTAAACATCTTTTGTTTTATTTCATTTTCGATAATTATTTATTTACTTTGTATGCTTTTCCGCCTTCTGCATTTTCTGTATATGTAATTCAAAATGATAGCCCATGGTCCTTCCAAAATGATTTGGCATGTTTTTGTTATTTTTCTCTTCACCCAAAGAAGTTTTATTTTGTAAAGGGGTATTGGACTTTTAATAGGAAATGAAGGATTAGACTCGTATCTCTTATTCTATCGGTTTAGAAAAAGAATAAACAATCAAAATACTTCATTAATTTATTGGTTGGACATAAATTTCAAAGCCAACTTCTCTCGACTCTAATGTGTAGAAGTTAACACTTGATGATGTCATTATAATAAGTTTTATGAGCTTTAAATTTAAGATAATCATACATTAATTCAAAGTCCATTTCTTTTCAGGGGCTAACTAACGTAGATAAAATCAAAGAAATTATATTTACTGATGAAACTTGTTAACTTGTGTTACCGTAGATAGACAATCGTCCGCTGTATAGGAGCTGAAATATTTGCAAGCGGTTATACGCGCGATTGTTAGCTCAATCTATTGCGGATGATGTCTGTTATTTCGTGAGACCACCGGCTAGGATAGTGGTAGAGTTCTGTGAACTGAAGACTTCTGTCCGTTCCGTCGAATATAAATTATTTGCATCTGACTTTCTAGAATTTCAAATGACATCTAACTTTTCAAAAAATTGAAAAGTTATATACGTATTTTACTTTGATAGAAAGCATACAGATGCAGTGCGCCCCTTGTATTTTCTATTTCAAATTAGTCTAGTATAATACGTTCAAAAAGAAAACACCATTAGAAGGGCCGCCAAAATGTTTCAAGCGGCGTAAAGTGCAATCCTTTAAAATGAATAAACCTATTCTATGAGTAAATGTTCATATCAAGTTTCTTCAGAAAACACTGCTTATTTTGAGAGTATCACAACCCTAGGCATTTAGAAAAGTCCATATCATCAAAAAAAAACTCTGCCAATGTGACACATGTTTTTATGGTTTTACTAGCTATAAAAATACCCCCCTCCCCCTAAAAAAATGATTGGGGGTATTCTTTTTTCTCATGACGATTCCATTTATTGGGCGTAATTAGACCCTAAATTTGACATAATATATTACCAAAATTTAAAGGATTAATGAAAACCGCTGAAAAGCGGTAAAAACCGCCAGCGCGCAGCGGTATATTTGATTGCACCCAACCTTACTGAGACCCAAAATATGATATACATAGCAAATTTTAAGTCTCTAGTTCTTACCATTCTCTTTTTCCTGAGGATGTGTGAAAACCGCTAAAAAGCGGCAAAAAACGCCAAGGGTGTATTCGATTGCACCCAAAATTTTCGGGGCACAAATAGATCCTAAATGGGACCTATATACTAAATTTCATCCAAATCGGTAAACACTATAAGTGGCAAAAGTGCCCATCTCCGAGTAAGGCGGACAAACGAATTTTTTTATTCGATTTTTAGATTCTACTTACTAGAAACGTAAAATATCAAATTTTGAGGGGAGTATTTTTTTTTAATCACAGTTCCATAGGTTCATTATTGAAAATAATAAACCAATACTCCATATATACGTATGTATTGAAGAGTTTCATGCAATGTAGAAGAGATAAAAAGAATTCATTGAAAAGTTCTGCCCGTATTCAGGATAGAAAAAATCTAGAGTTTCATTTATTTGAAGTGGCAAGCAATTTCTTTTATAAAATGGCATATCCCTAAAGGAATTTCTCTAAAGTGATGCAAAAACGGTTCCGAAACATACGCATTTTTACTTTCTTTTTTTAAATTTATTTTACAAAGGTGTTAAAAATACTTTTTGAAAAAATCGTAAATTAAAAGTAAACCTTACGAAATTTGGTATGATATTTTATTCTGAAATGTTTCCTGTCAACTCCAGGTTAAGTGGAGCCTGTGCGAGTGAGTTTCTACCATAATAAAATGTCTGACTTTTTAGACTTGACTGAATTGCCTTAGAAGATTATTCTACACCAGTGGGGAGTATAGCTGATATAAAGGGTGATTCAAATTGAGTGTACATCTAATTTTGATGAAGAAATAAAAAAAAATGGGTGCGTATACTTTGTACGCGCGTGAGAAGTTATACTTCTTTTTAAAAATAAATTTAATAATATTTCAAATAAACATACTACCCCACCCGGGAGTGAACTCAGAACCTACCAACTATGAAACAGAGGCCTTTCCACTGAGTAACGATTTTCTATGGGTATAGAATGAGAAAATACAATATTTAAATTTAATCATCTTTCATAACTAATTCCATCTTCATCATTTTTTCATAACTAACTTCATCTGTGTTAATTTTGTGTTACAATGATGCGGTAATAATTTTGTGTTACACAGATGCGGTAATATTTTTTGCCGCAAGAACCTACCAAATATGAAACAGGAGCCTTGCCACTGAGTCACGAGGTTCTATGGATATAGAATGAGAAAATACAATAATTAAATTTAACTCTCATAATTTTTTCATAATTACTTTCATCTTCATCATTTTTTCATAACTAATTCCATCTTCATCATTTTTTCATAACTAATTTCATCTGTGTTAATTTTGTGTTACACTAATGCGCTAATAATTTTGTGTTACACAGATGCGGTGATAATTTTTTGTTACAGGTGCGCACGCATCTTAAAATTTCACTCTCATCATTTTTTCATAACGCGCCTAAAGAAGTATCATTTGCTTAAATATAATTATTACGAGTATCATTAAATATAATTATTACCAATATCATTTGCTTAAATATAATTATTTAAGCAAATTGTAGCATTTAAAAAATGTACATACACATTACATAAGGTTCTAATCTTATACTAGAACAAATCAACTGCCTTAAATGTTCTTTTTTTAAAGGTATGTATATATTTTGCCCCGAAACCGCTTTCGCATGACTTCAGAGACTTTAAAAGGTCTAGGAGCGGCCATTTGTCTAAAGTTATTTTTCATATTTAATAAACAATTGTGTAACATTTCTTCAGATTTTTTTTTTTTTTTTAAAGCTGGGAAACTCAAATTGGATCANTCCATACGTGATTCACTAATTTTCATGAAGATACTCGTAAATAATGAGTAATCATAGCTAAGGCGGCAATGCCTGATGTTGATTTTTATGAGATTAAACTATTACAGTAACGCTGAAATGAATAAAATGATAAAAAAATGAAATGTTGAATTCAGTTCAGGTATTTAATTCGACAATATCTTCTATTTTTTTTATTAATATGTTTAATCCATACGTGATTCACTAATTCTCATGAAGATATTCGTAAATAATGAGTAATCATAGCTAAGGCGGCAGTGTCTGATTAGTTGATTTTTATGAGATTAAACTATTACAGTAACGCTGAAATGAATAAAATGATAAAAAAATGAAATGTTGAATTCAGTTCAGATATTTAATTCGACAATATCTTTTTTTTTTTTTTTTATTAATATGTTTAATCCATGCGTGATTCACTAATTCTCATGAAGATACTCGTAAATAATGAGTAATCATAGCTAAGGCGGCAATGTCTGATTAGCTGATTTTTATGAGATTAAACTATTACAGTAACGCTGAAATGAATAAAATGCTAAAAAAATGAAATGTTGAATTCAATTCAGGTATTTAATTCGACAATATCTTTTATTTTTTTTTATTAATATGTTTAATCCATACGTGTTTCACTAATTCTCATGAAGATATTCGTAAATAATGAGTAATCATAGCTAAAGCGGCAATGCCTGATAGTTGCTTTTTATGAGATTAAACTATTACAGTAACGCTGAAATTGCTGAAATGAATAAAATGCTAAAAAAATGAAATGTTGAATTCAGTTCAACATTTCTTCAGTATTTATTTCGATTTTTGCTATGTTATTCGTTCGTTTTATTATGAAAATCTTAAAATCGTTATAAGAGAAGACAATGAATGAATGTATTATGCCTAAAACGAAGATAATGATTTTACTCAAGTAAACGTTTCGTAGTATGAGCATATGCTCAAATTGTTTGTATACATTTTGGTTTATTATTTTCAATAATGAACCTTTGGAATTGTCACGAGAGAGAGAAAAAAAAAAATCACCTCCCTTAAAATTTAATAGTGTACGTTTCAAGGTACGTAGAATCCAAAAATCGAATAAAAAACTCCGTTTATCCGACGGCGACGCGCGCCGTCTGCCGTGATGGGCACTTTTGCCATTCATCGCTGACCGATTTGAATGAAATTTAGTATATAGGTGTCATCTGGACTCTAATTGTACCCCAAAATTTTTGGTTGTAATCGAATACACCCAGCGGTTTTCACACATCCTCTCTAAAAAGAGAATGGTAAGAGCCAGAAAATTAAAATTTGGTATGTATGTGAAATTTAGGGTCCAATTACGCCCCAGCTTTGGCATCGTCACGAGAAGAAGAAAAAAAAACCTCATTTTTTTTTTTTTGGCATAGTTTTTAATTTGGTTAGCATATGCTCAACGATATGAGCATTCTCAACTTATGGGGATTTGCTTATAGTATAGGCATTTACCCACTTTCTATTCATACCAAATGTTCTCAATAGTTCCGAAAAAACGAAAAAATATAAAATCCACTCTACGTTATTTTTTTTGATATTTTCAAAAACAAAAAATAGACTGAATTATTTTGGCTAAAAAAGTCAGTAGGAAAAGACGCTTAAGAAAATTCTGTGAAGTATTTTTAACACCTATAAATAATATGTTATTCAAAGATTTCAATAAATCCTTTGCCGCATAAAATTAAATAAAATATATAATTTATTTGTAAGCAATATGTCTCACTTTCCAAAGAAAATCCTTTAGGAAAGTTGCAAGTGTTTTAATTTCTTTTTGGAAGCACAACTCTTTTTTATGTCTCACTTTCCAAAGCAATTTGTGTCACTTTACACAGCAATATGTCTCACTTTCCAGAGAAAATTCTTTAGGAAAGTTGCAAGTGTTTTAATTTCTTTTTGGAAGCACAACTCTTTTTTATGTCTCACTTTCCAAAGCAATTTGTCTCACTTTACACAGCAATATGTCTCACTTTGCAGAGAAAATTCTTTAGGAAAGTTGCAAGTGTTTTAATTTCTTTTTGGAAGCACAACTCTTTTTTATGTCTCACTTTCCAAAGCAATTTGTCTCACTTTACACAGCAATATGTCTCACTTTCCAGAGAAAATCCTTTAGGAAAGTTGCAAGTGTTTTAATTTCTTTTTGGAAGCACAACTCTTTTTTATGTCTCACTTTCCAAAGCAATTTGTCTCACTTTACACAGCAATATGTCTCACTTTCCAGAGAAAATTCTTTAGGAAAGTTGCAAGTGTTTTAATTTCTTTTTGGAAGCACAACTCTTTTTTTTTTTTTTTTATTCTAAACCGGTCTGAAACCTTCAATAAACTTTTATAAAATCAATCCTGGGACAATTTTTTCAAATGAAAAAAAGTGTTTACTTAATGGTATTAGATTTTAAACACATTCTATAAGGCAAACCAGTTTGTCCCTATCCTTAGCAATCGTGTTTGATGTTTTCAGACTACTTTACAATATTGAATTAAGTGCTATTAGTGCTTAGCTTAACTCAATATGAGAGATGACCACTAGGGATGGACTCGAAATTAAAATCCGTTCAAATTAATATTTTTCATAACTAAATTACTTTCCGTGTCCGGTTGAAATATCAAAATCATAACTTGTCCATCCAGAATTTAGCAGTCAGTGAATTCATATCAGACAAAAGCTCTGGGAAGGGTAGTAGTGGCTACTGTAATCAAAGCTCTTCTCGCTGCTATGGAAAGGCACATTCTTTCTAGTGGATCTGGAAAAATACCTTTAATTTTCCTTGACATTGATGGTTGCCGGTCATCTTTGAATTGTTTTTTCTTAATTACTCGTCCGATGTCAGGTGAGATACCTACGAGAGGCTATAATAGTGTAGAGAAAGGTGTAAATCATAGAAATCCGCTGATGATCCTGGATTACTCTTCGCTGGCCATTGATCACATTCACATGCGCCCAAGATGGTGCTGTGAATTGAGTACATTTTTGATTTCTGAAGAAAATTATGTTCCTTTTTACTTATTTCCTTTTTAATTTGAAAACAGTTCTTAAAAAGACAATAAACAGTTCAGGTCCAGTGCAAGATATTTTCCATGTCAATCCATTCTGAATTTTCTACATGCCTCTCGATTTCCCAGATTGACAGAGTACAATTAAATCCTTCGAATTTTCGTCTTTAGGTAGTTTGTTTGGCAATAGTTTGTAATTTTTTTTACAAAGCCTCTGTCAAGATTATCGACACTTCATTTCAAAAAATTAGATTTTTCTTTTCGCAATTGTATTGTATGATAATATCTAATTAAAAAGTTTTGATCATTTCCATTCCTATAAGATGCGATGATAAAGATGTGTTTGTATCTGAATAATATGTTTATAAAATATACATAAATATCTTTTGCTTTTTGGTGCTCACTCTAAACCTATCCAATTTAATTATGAACATAAGAGAGAGAGAGAGAGAGGACGTGATTTATATGTTGATCCGTAAAAAAAAGTTGAATAGTTTTAGAGTCTAAACCTAATAATGTGATTTGATTTTTTATTAATTTAATGGAACTAATTTTGGATTTATTGGAATCACTGAGGAACACAGAAAAAAAATATCAACACTTTCTTTAAACATTTTCAACTTTAGGTGACAACACCGTATTCGAAGTTTGACAAATTTACGACACTGCAACCAGTCGAGCAAGATAGTTTCCATAAATTCAAATGAAAATATTTCTCTATATTAAGAAGTATCTTGACACCTATTAAATAATGACTTAGAAGAACATCTTAATTAGGTGGCACTATTGTAATTGATGGTTGATATGTGTATGAAAATGAAACTGTAAATAAGACTACTCTTATAGCAAATAAAGGAAAAAGGACAATGAAAAATAACCCGAAGGAAGCCTTGCAACCTTTGTATGTTTGATTGCGATTAAGAAAAGAAATCATATTTGGAAATAAGAAGTTGCTTGAGTGTGACACCGTCCACCATTGTGTTGTATTAAATAATAAATAAATCTTAAAAAAATCGAAAATTTAATTCTTTTAAAAAAATTAAGTGAAAGGCATCTTACCCCGAAAATTGATGGCGCAATGACATCAATTTCTAATTAATTCCACAACTTGTGCCTTAAAGCCCGCGAGTGTTTCTGCATTTATCACATCGGTAGGCAGCGCATTCCACAGGTGCACGGCACTAAGGTGCAGAGACCGAGCGTAACGAAGTGGTTGGTGACAAGGTACTTCCCTCATGACCACACCATGGACGTGATGTATGAATTTATATTTGTCAAAAATTCAAATATTTCCCTCAAACCCGCCTTGTTTTAACAATATTATGTAAACCAATAAAAGAATGTGTCGATGTCAAATATTGACATGATTCCGAGGTCTAATGTCAATTATTAGCCTCCAAGATGTATGTTGGCCACTGAAAATTTTAGCAAAAGGCAAGAAATTATTTGGAGCTGCAGCATAGGGTGCTGCAGTGTTGCAACCTGGGTAATATCAGACAGAATTAGTCCACCTAAAATGATGAATAATGAAAAAGGACCCGAAAATCATATGCCAATCATATTGTTATTATAAAACTGGTTTCATTGAGACTGTTGAAATTGCCTTTGTCACCTTTGTTAAGCCCTTTTTATTATTCTGACCTTCTTTCGAGCATCTTAATGATCTGGAAAAATGGTTTCCGAGTTGTCTTTTACATCATTCAGTCCGGAACTCCATTTTATAAAAGAACCAGATCGTATACTTTATCGTAAGACCTTTGTGAATTTCAAGATCATAAGTTCCTGAATCAAACAAAAATATGAGGTGCTGGAAAATAAAATATTTTCCAGCACCTCAAATTTATAGAGAAACCCAACTGTTTCGGGATGGGTCTCGTCCTACAAATTTTTCCGGAATGAACCTTAGCTGTCGACATTCAATTCTGCCGGCAATATTTTAATTTACTATATCGAGACCTCCTGAAAAAATATAGTACCTTAAAACTAATCAGATAGTTCTATGAAAATAACAAATGTATAACCAAGTTTCAACAAAATCGGACCAATCAGTGATAGGTTAACGTCATATAAAAAGACTACACTAAAATAACTAGACTTCTCTTCGTTCGTTTACACCCTGTAAAATTTTATATTGACAGAATAATGTCCCCCCCCAACATACTATTGAAGAATTTAAATCTAAAGCAATAATAAAATTATAGTTCAATCGACATTGGAAAGAAGATATTATAAAATAATTAAGACGTTACAAACTAGTCGCTTTATCGCATTTAGTAAAGTCTCCGCTCTGTCAGTGCGCAGGTTTGAGGTGTGGAGTGTAGGTTTTTATTTATAGCTCAATTAATGAGTCCACCAAAATGTTCGTCTAATGCTCAGTATATGTTTTGCTTTATTTTAATATAAAAAAAATACAACTGATCATGTTCCGATTGGTTTCTATAAGATCGTGTTGTTCTTATTTATTTATTGTGCGATACTCAATTATTATTTTAGCATTGGATTTCTTTAGTCTGCATTATCTTTTGGAAATGCAGTGGTTGCATTACATTAATGTGCGATACTCGATTATTATTTTAGCATTGGATTTCCTTAGTCTGCATTATCTTTTGGAAATGCAGTGGTTGTAGTACTTTAATGTGCGATACTCAATTATTATTTTAGCATTGGATTTCTTTAGTCTGCATTATCTTTTGGAAATGCAGTGGTTGCAGTATTTTAATGTGCGATACTCAATTATTATTTTAGCATTGGATTTCTTTAGTCTGCATTATCTTTTGGAAATGCAGTAGTTGCAGTACTTTAATGTGCGATACTCAATTATTATTTTAGCACTGGATTTCTTTAGTCTGCATTATCTTTTGGAAATGCAGTGGTTGCAGTACTTTAATGTGCGATACTCAATTATTATTTTAGCATTGGATTTCTTTAGTCTGCATTATCTTTTGGAAATGCAGTGGTTGCAGAACTTTAATGTGCGATACTCAGTTATTATTTTAGCATTGGATTTCTTTAGTCTGCATTATCTTTTGGAAATGCAGTGGTTGCAGTACTTTAATGTGCGATACTCAATTATTATTTTAGCATTGGATTTCTTTAGTCTGCATTATCTTTTGGAAATGCAGTGGTTGCTTGTTGCTGTACTTTAAGGTGCAATACTCAATTATTATTTTAGAATTGAATTTCTGAATTCAATTCTTTTCCAATTCTTAAATTGTTTTATTGATTAAGTAGCAGGCTTCGTACGGTTGGCTCCTTAGATACATGGCTGTTTTGTCGAAAGGAAACTGTAACCCTCAAATGAAAAAATCTTGGTAAATTATCAATCATCAAATTGTTCATAACACCTATTTCTCAAAAACCAAATTGTTTATAACACCTATTCTTCAAAAACAAAATTTTTTATAACACCTATTCTCCAGAAACCAGATTGTTTAGAACATATTATTTTCTTCAAAAACCAAATTGTTTAGAACACCTATTCTTCATAAACCAAATTGTTTATAACATCTCTTATTCAAAAACCAAAAGAGTTTATAATACCTATTCTTCAAAAAGCAAATTGTTTATTACACCTATTCTTAAAAAAGCAAATTGAGTAATAATTGTTCATCAAAAACCAAAGTGTTTCTCACACCTTTTCTTCAAAAAATCAAATTGTTTGTATCACCTATTCTTCAAAAACCAAATTGTTTTTAACACCTATTCTTCAGAAACCAGATTGTTTATAACACTTATTGTTAAAAAACCATGTTGTTTAGAACATCTATTATTCAAAAACCAAAAGAATTTATAACACCTATTCTTCAAAAAGCAAATTGTTTATTACACCTATTCTTCAAAAAGCAAATTGTGTAATAATTGTTCTTCAATAACCAAAGTGTTTCTAACACCTTTTCTTCAAAAATCAAATTGTTTGTATCACCTATTCTTCAAAAACCAAATTGTTTATAACACCTATTCTTCATTTGAATCAAACCTACTTTAAATCTGATTAAAAAAAAGAAGAGAGAAATAAAATACGCCCCTATTATTATACTCCTTATCAAATTGATTTATTGTATGATGTTCTATTCTAAACATTGCAACTGGTGAAGTTAAATAAAATCTGTCCGATACAATCAAAGATACTTTTTTATTTTTATTTGTCGGAATAAACCAATTATAGGGATCTCAACAAAACATCGAACCGGATACTTATTATCAAATCTACATAAAGTGTATTAAATATAAATTTCACACTTTTTTTTTTTCATTCATTCTTTCTTTGAAGAGAAGAAAAAAAATGTCCTTATCAGGAAACATTGTCAAAATGCTAATGATTCTTCAG
The DNA here is from genome assembly GCA_012654025.1 of Pachypsylla venusta. Lineage (NCBI taxonomy): Eukaryota > Metazoa > Arthropoda > Insecta > Hemiptera > Aphalaridae > Pachypsylla > Pachypsylla venusta. The sequence continues at coordinate 35,174,983 of CM022885.1, read as the reverse complement.
TTTCTCACAATTATTATCGCTAAAGTGGTTCAAACACTTTTATCTTTCACTTAATAATGAAAAAATCACACGACTACAGGATTGGTCTAAAAGTGAAGGAGATACCTATTATGTTGTTGTTTTGTAGGATTAACATCCCCTTGATCAGGGTTGGTTCTAGCAAATATGACAAAATCGTGCGCCCTCCCTCTTTATAAGAAACTTTAACAACGAAAAGCAATATTTCTTTATAATGAACCTTCGGAAGTGAAATCTATTAAATATTCCATTTTGAATAGATTAGGAATTATATCATCTATAATATGTACTGCAGAGATTACTGACGTACATTCTAAACATCCTGTATCTTTGAAATGCAACCCTGCAACTTCTTATATCTAGAGACATTTCAAAAGTCAAGCAAATTATGCACACTGCATAACGCCAAACAAAATTAATGGCTTTTAGAGATATATTTATGGAACGTGTTTGTCAAAAAAAAAAAANAAAAAAAAAAAAAAAAAAAAAAAAAAAAAAAAAAAAAAAAATGAAAAAGAAAAAGAAAAAAAAATCATCCAGATGACATAAAATTTATTATTTGCCAAAAATATAGGCCACAACACTTCACATGTCGTGAAAAATCAACACATTTTTTATTTATTAAACTCCTAAGATTTCGTTTCAAGAAACGTACTTTTTTCTTAATATGCTATAATATAAAGACATTATCAGGTTGATTTTGTACAACACATTGATTGGACTATTAACTTTTAAATAAATTAAAACCAAACCCTTACCTAAAACACTATTATTATAAAGAAACTAGTTTCGAATCATTCGATTCATCATCAGTCTAGTCGAGTCTAAAGATTGATTGGACTATCACAAACACCGTTAGTAATTGCTCCACACTTCTTGAATCATAGAAGTGATGGTGCGTAGTTAATTAATTAAAAGAAAAATTAATTCAAAGAATTAATGTCGTAATTATTTTTCTCAAAATTATACATTAAAGTCGCTTTTAATTATTAATAAATATACAGAATTATATAATTTCCATTGAGAAAATGGCATTATCAAAAATAATTGAAAACGTTAGAAATTCAACTATTTATTTCATGGAAGCTCCATGCGTATCAGTATTTGCTTCTTCACTGTTGTATATGTAGAATAAAACACACTAAAATCGGGCGTATTTTTAAATGTCGATTGATGAACTGCCAAATCCTTTGACCTCTTGTTCTCACTTTAAAGAGTTATATTAATTTCTTGTCGTTTTAATTTTCAAAATGTTTTTTTTTTTTCTCCATTCAGTTGAGTTTATTAAAATTGAAAATAAATAAAAAAATATCATTTTTATTAAACAAATTAGAATAAAAGACAAGAGCAATTATTAGGAACGGAAAATATAAATTTTTTCAACATTCTTAGAGTTGTTATGCAGACGACAATGTCGATAAATTCATGAGGTGTTCGACATTTATTGGCCTCATGTTTTATACATCAGTTCCCTCGGTTCACTCAATAATAAATAATTCGAGGTCGCTATGTAAGCAGAAATATATTTTCGGGGTTTATCTACAATTTTAAAAATTGTAGTGTTTTTCATCATTTTCATTTCTTTCAACAGGAATTTTCTTCACTTCTACTTCAGAATTAGATATCTTGGGTTTGAAGTTTATCCTATAACGCTGCCACTTATTGTTACTTTTATCTTTGCTACTAAATTAACCATACAGTGTCTGATCACAGATTTTCTTTTTACTTTTTCTTCCTATAGAAGATAAAGTATTGTAATCGTGCAGAAAATTTGGACATTTTTTTTAACGTCTTAACTCTCTATTCGCTCGAAACTTACAAACCGGCTACCCTCACCCAGCCTGAGTTGGGTCTGGAATAGTCAGGATCACTAAGGCACGGAACTACGTGGTCAACCCATTTCAAATAGAACACTACTTAACTTCAGTTATAGGAGGGGTACTGATATATTCAGCGTGACACAGGCGCTGGTCCACTGATACAAATAACGCTTGAAATTTATATACTCGTACGGGTACATTTTATGCAATATATTTTGTGCAATTGTGACGAAAATTGTGGTTCAGAATGTAAACCTTATACCTACCTGCCAATCTGGATGTTTTCGAAGATCTGGAAGAAAATAATATATGGCCAAGTAAGTAATATTTTGGCACTTACTTTTCAACAAGAAAGTTTTTTACCTATGAAATGTTGTTAAAATAATATACAGCAGTGTGAATCCTATGTTTTTTATTGTAATTTCTTTACGCGATGGTAATGGTACGCCATGTTTGATGACAACTATTTTGAATTAATGGTGTTCTACAATATATTATTGTATCTGTAATGAATTTTATTATAAAATCTATCTGATAAATAGAATATAATAATTTATAATTTATTATTACTATTTCTAATGAGAGATGGGCAGAACTTTATACGGGAGTAATTAGACTAGCGTTGATGTATAATGCAGAAATCTGGTCTATAAGAAAAGAGGAAGAGAAAAAAAATGGAGGATGAAGAGATGAGAATGTTACGCAAGATGTGTGGAATAATAAAGAAAGATAAAGTGAAATGAAAGATGAAAGAGAAATGGAGGATGTAGAGATGAGAATGTTACGCTAGATGTGTGGAATAATAAAGAAAGATTGAGTGAAATGAAAGATGAAAGAGAAATGGAGGATGTAGAGATGAGAATGTTACGCTAGATGTGTGGAATAATAAAGAAAGATTGAGTGAAATGAAAGATGAAAGAGAAATGGAGGATGTAGAGATGAGAATGTTACGCTAGATGTGTGGAATAATAAAGAAAGATTGAGTGA